>JAOQGH010000003.1:2693617-2725374 GCA_025769975.1 Gallinago jamesoni
ACAGTGCAGTAAGACCACCATTTCAGACAGGCTTGCCTATTGCTCCATCTGATACAGGAGCTGCTGTATTTCAGCCTTCAACACGTGCCCAGTACTAGAAGTCTGCAGAATGCCACCCTTTCCTGTATATCCTACCTGGTTTGTTGTTTGACACGGGATCAGAGGCTAGAGGAAATCCTGTGATGTGTTCCTTCCCCTGCCCCATATGGCACGGCCTTTCCTGGTGGAAGCTATGGTGGCTGGAGCCAGCTGTGAGGAGAAGGTGGATGAGGGACCACAGCTGAGGGCAGAGAGTCACAAGGCTACCATTTGATGGCTTATTGGCCAGATGGCCCCAGTAACTGGGGCATTCCCATGTCCGAACTGATCAATGACCATCAACTAGGGCTGATCCCACTCGTGTACCCAGATACCTCTCGGTCTGGAGGCGAGGAGGGTGTTGACAGCTGTGTCAGCATGTATGTGAGATCTGGGTGTTAAGGAGGAACTGGCCTCCCAACCTGAGTATAATGTTGCTGACCTTGTCCCCCGTAACACCCAACCTTCCTTTGCCATCTCCCATGGTCATGCGCTTAGGGGCTCACATGGCACATGCCTGGCTAGCATGCAGTAGTCATTTGCCTATTTAGGGTTGGCCTGTTTTGCCATGGCACCTCCATGGCAAAACAAAGACATGACAAAAAAAGAGATGTTTTTCCTCTGCTCTGACCTCATATGTTGTCCTGGGTCGAGCTGTGGCTCCTGTAAAGTTCCTGGGACTATTCCCCCAGCTCTGTGGTCACATCGCCCAGGGGCATCATGGACATTTGCCAGGCAGAGAAGGTTTGCAGGGGCTGGGGGACTTGGGGTCAAGCTACAAATCTCCCCTTCTTTTTGTACTGTATCACACAGCTCGTTTGAACTTGAATGATGTTGCAAAGCAACCCCGCCTGAATATACTCAACAATGCTGCCACAGCTCTCATCTTCATCACAGTCATCCTCAACATCTTCATCACAGCCTTTGGGGTGCAGAAGACTGGCCTCTACCCTCCCAGGAATTTTCGACCTTATTAAGTCATGGGACAATGGAGTCAGGTAAGAAAGGGGTGAGTTCCCATCACTGCCAGACTCTCAGCCTCAGACAACATCATTGCAAGGTGGAGAAGGAAAAGGCAAAGCTGAGCAAATTAACAAAGCCATTCCAGAGGCATGTTGTTAACCCACGAGCATCTGGGGCCACTGAACAAGTTCTCCCAGAGGAAGAGGACTTCTCCTTGCTTGCTCTTCAAAGCAAGAACGTGAAACATCCCAACTGCTGGGATTTATCAGCAGCAAATGGTTTTCAGAAGGCTGCAGACCTCATGCTAGATAGGGATGGGAGCTAAATTTGGGGAACAAAAACTAGATGCTTTCTGGAAGGTATCCAAAGGTGGAAGCATTATCTGAGCAGAAGAAAGGGAGGGTGCTGGTGAGGCAGGGGTGAAGAAGCCATTTCACAACAGCCAGTGTGGTTTAGCAGGGGCTGTTTTAAGAATCTAACTCATTTTCAAGAAAAAAATTTGTGAGTTAGAGTCCAACCAAATGCTTGGGTTCCCATGTCAGGTCAATGAGGGAATGTCATATTCTTAGGTCAAAAGTGCTTTAGGTCAAGAAGCAAAGTTCACGCCTCTTGCTTACATGACCTACAACATGTAAACATAGATTAAATGCAATACACTGGGGCAACAGCCAGCAAAAAAGCTCGATAGACACATGATATGATGAGGGAGGATGCAAAGGCCAAAAGTCTCTATAAAAACACTGCTGGCTTGGGATGCAGAAAGGTGTGAGCATTGAAGAGCAGCACCCCACACCTGTAGGGGTGGCCATGGTGCCAAGTGACCCAGTGACTGCTCTTCTTTGCCCACGCAGCACGGTGGAGAGACCTTACTGGCGTTTCTTGTCTTCCTTGCAGGACCTGAGCAGCGTGGCTGGCAGGGAAAGCTCTCCTCCTCTACGTTTTCATTGACCTCAGCAGGAGCCCATCGATGAATCTGGAGAACTGGGTTAAACTTTCAAAACTGTGTGCGTGTCATGGTATACCAGCCCCTTACCGTAACACCTGTGCAGTTCTCAAGGGGTGAAAACCTTGCCTTTCAAAGCTAGAGCAAACTTTGCTAGAGAAAGCTGCAGGAATGAGCAGCGGGTACACAATTTCAAAGCACAGTTCTGTAAATCTCATCTCTTCTTTTAGTTGCCTGCTGCACATATTCAATATTGGCTCATTCTGTAGAGAAGCCTGAATGATTTACTTTGTAGTTTAAATAAAGAAGAAAAGTCCAGCTTTTTTTTTTTTTTGTCTCAAGCACAAGTTGCTATACTTAAAGCAATGCTATGTAATAGTTTACCTCCCGAATGTTGGAATGGATTTATCAAACTGAAAAAAAAAAGTTCTCATTGGAAAGCGTGTGTATCTTAATGTAGCTAAAACCAGTTCAAATGTTCTCCTAGTTGTTTAAAAATAAAATTAAAGATGACACAGTTAAGAAAACAATCAGATATTTCCAGCATTGGAAAATTAATAATGACAGAAAATTGTTATTTTGGTCTGATGTCATCGCCAGGTACTTATCAGGAATGATGACAGAGTAGCCTGACAATATTTAGCAGAAAATGAAGAAACATTGTACATAAGGAAACACTCTAGGCTTATTGCCACAATGACAAATGGCAGGTGCATAGTGTATGACTTTATTAAAAAAAATCACCATTATAATTTAATGTCTTTTCACTAACATAAATTTTTTTAAAGATATCATTTTTATATTGAAAATTCTGGGAATTCTCTTGTACTAAACAATTTGTTTCCTTAAAAAAAAGTCTTTGAATTAATGATTTTTTGGTTGTTGAAAGAGTCAAACTTTTTGATTCTAAATTTTGCAACCCTGTAGTCATGCTAAAAACATATTTGAATAGTCTGGTGTAAGCCTATTTAAACAATGACATGCTTTTCTGATTATTAAATGATTTTTTCATTGTACAGCAGAATCAGAGTTTAATGTGGATTTCTCATTTCGCGTAGTCTTGCCACCCCTGTGAAGGAAATGTCACGAAAATGTCCACATACTGGTCTTCAGGAGCCACTGGGAGTTTCTGACACTTAAAATACCAGATATGGCAAGATTTCATTTGCACTCTATATTTGACTTTACAGAACCAAATTTCTGTTTAACTTAGAGGTGGTGCTTTTTTCTGGGGAGGGTTTGAATGATCTTGCCCATAAAGGCTGGTGGGTGAGGCTACGGGCCAGCATCAGCTAATACTTGCAAATGACAGTGGTGGGGTTTTTTTTTTGCAGCTGAAGGAGAGTTGCATAGAAAGAGTAGGGTGGAAAATGCCAGTTATGTATTTACCAGAATTTAAATCAGCAGAGCTGAGCGCAGTCTCGGATCTGCTTGGTGAGGCAGGTAAAGACTTGTCCTCCACTTTGTCCGGGGTCTTGGGGAACACTGAGTTTGCTGCTTATCTTGGTCCTTGGTCTCTGCTGAGACTGACAGCCAGCAGCAGTGACTGTTTCTGAGAAGCCTCCATTATCCTGCTCTCCTCTAGAAAAAAGCTTCGCTGTAGAGGCAGCAAAACTAGTTCCAGCCAATGCAAAACCACCAGCAAAGAGTTTTTGGCCACTACTGGCCGGCTGGGTTCACGAAAAGGTAAAAAATTATGCATCCTGTGTGGAGATCCCAAATCCTGTGACTCATTGCTTCACAGAGCAAGACGCAAAGCAATTAGCATTGATGTCTGAATGTAAAGAGAGAAAAAAGAAAAAAAAAAGGAAAGGAAAGGTTCAGCTAGGGAAAGAAGCAGTGAGGGGAATTTCATTACGAGACCTTAACTTCAACATCATTGTCTCAGAGAGCTGCCAGGTCAGGTACGGCGGCATGTGAGACCTGCCCGAGCAGGGAGGGCCTCCCATCACCCAGCCCAGGTGAGCAGGAGACCGGCAGCCTGCTGGAATGCTTTTGCCCCAGTCACCTTTAATAACCATTCCTCATTACAATGGAATCAGACTCATTAGCAGCCCTGGCTGCCTTTTTCATAGAATCACAGAATCGTAGAATCATTTCGGTTGGAGAAGACCCTTGGGATCATCGAGTCCAACCATCTACCCTACTCTACAAAGTTCTCCCCTACACCATGTCCCCCAACACCACAACCCAACGACTCTTAAACACATCCAAGGATGGTGACTCAACCACCTCCCTGGGCAGCCTATTCCAATGCCCGACCACTCTTTCTGTGAAAAATTCTTTCCTAATCTTCAGTCTAAACCTACCCTGTTGGGTAGCTTTCCCTCTCCATGTCTTACTCCCATTCCTGCCAAGCTCTTTATGCTCAAAGGACGCACAGTTGAAGTGAAAAAAGGCCAAATCTGAACCTAAATAAGCAGTTGCCATGAAAGGGGTCACCTCCCATTTGTGTAGGCTGTGCCAAGTACTGAGACCAGATCCAAGCTCTGGTTTTCTCCAGGAATTGTCCCCTGCTTGTGAGAGGGACCACTTTGATCTCCGTGTTCTCTCTCTATGATCACGGTGCACTTCTGCTTTGCTGAGGTGTGTATTTTTCCAGCGGTTCTACCTTGTTTCACATGACAAAGACAGGAGGAGAAACTTGTTTTATTGCTACCCCACCTTCTACAGTCCTAGAGGGGACTGAAACAGGTCTCGCTCACGGCTAACCTTGCTCGCTGCATCTCCCACCTGGCTGCAGAGCTCTTGCTGGCTTGGGCAGAGTGACCTGTCTCTCTGGTATTGCCCATGCCTTCAGTTATAAGAAGCCAGAGGAGCAACGCCTGGTTTCTAGCCCCTGCTGTGTGGCGATGCGGTGGCGAGTAACACACAGACAGAACTGAGCTCTTGTAGGAAGACAAGGTATTTATAAAACACGAGGGAGAATCAGTATATCCCCCCAGCTCTAGCAGAGAGGTGGCCTAGGAGTCATCTTGAAGGCACAGAGCCACTTTAAGGCAGATAATTCAAAGGTACAATTCAGATTTTTAACACAAGGCATCGGTATCGTAAAAAAAAAACAATCAACTTCAGACATTTGTAGGCAATGAGAAGAGGCGAGATGTTCATACCAGGCAAACATTAAAGACAATGACAAAACAAGTCACATTATGATTTTCACACAATACATTTCTCTTGGAATAATAGCTGCAAGTTTTGCTGCTGGACGGCAAGCTGAGGTGTGTGTAGCCCCATCTCTCCCTCTCAGCTCTGAGCACGTGGGATGGAACACAGCTTTTGTCCCCATGGGCTCTCCCCAAGCTCCTCCAACTTGTGCCAACTACTATTCATCATGTTCACTGCCACGGGGCTTAAACACCAACTAAAAATCCCCACTGTGGTAGAAAGGGGAGAACACTTGTGATGGCGACTTTGACAGTGGGGATACTGGCCATCAGGAAACCGGACTGAAACCCGCTAACTCCTTACTTCTCCACCAAGGAGTCCTCACGAGGTAAAGAGCTCTGCTTGCCACTGGCCTGGGTTACAAGGCATGAAGGAAGGAGTCCTTCCTTCAGTCACAGTCACAGCTAAAGCATGGGGATGAAATCCTCAAATTCTGCTGGCAGCACTGGAGTGAGGGCTGCACCCTACTGTGCTGTCCACTCTCTGCTAACTGTCCTCTCTGGTGAAGAAGAGGGGTTACTAGTATCACTGAAGCCGCGTTACCTTCTGGATGCTCTTAATTTTTGGTAGTGGCTGCAGATGGATGCCAGCTGCTAACGTGAGGTGCTGCAGACCACATCTCAGCCAGACGTGAAAGCACTGGGTACAAATAACCCTCCCTTCCCTGCACATGACCTAAGGGCTGCCATCAAACCTACCAGCTCTGCTCCTGCAAAATGGGCATCGCGCTGTCCCGGCCATGTCCCGGAGCTCGCCCTTCCCACCAGCCTCTCCCCATTCCACAGGGATTGCGTGATGGAGCCGGAGCCAGCCCGGACAGGCTGCGGTGGTGCAGCCCTGGAGCCTGGAGAGCGGCTCACCTGCACGCTCCTGGGGCTGTGCCTGCCTTTGAGTGAAGCACAGGCTCCGACACGCACCGAGGGCAGGACTGACGCTGCACATTCCAGGCAGAAACAGAGCTACAGAGCTTATTGCCACGTTGCATCACAGGGCTCCGGCCTCCTAAACTCCTACAGTTGGGGTTTTTTTTTTGTTTGTGGTTTTTTTTTTTTTAAATAATAGTGTTGACTGTTGCCAGCCTCTTCACTCTCGCATCATTTCATTTCTTAGTCTCCACACAGGTAAAGTACCTTCCCTCAATACCCTCAATAAAAAGGCTGCTCTGGCTTGGGCAGAAGGCTAAGGCTGCCTCCTCTGAGATACTCAGTGTCTGCTTTCTGGCTCCATGGACTCAGAGACACAGCCACCTCTCGTCTACTTCTCACCATCGCTGCACACTCCACAGCCAAACTTTCTGAAATCTGGTTGAATTTATTTTTTTTTTTGACTCCATCAGTCACAAAACCCAGACCCAGTCAAACAGATGATTTGACGAGATTTTTATCTCACGTGCCAGGACTTGCTCAGTTTTTTTACTGCAATAGTGGATCTTGATGGACTTGTCAAGCACCACAGAATTAATAATAAATGAATGCCTACTCTGAATTGGCATCCACTCTACCGGTGTAAAAAGCAAAAAAAAATCTAGAACCGTGTCAGCACTGCTTGTGTCCTGGATACCTCCTTTATTCACTTTTCAACAACTCCCCCCAGAGCTCGGTGCCATGAGCTGCATCCTATGGCATGCTCTCCGCTGAAGCTTGAGACCAGTAGCAGCCTTTTCAGCATGGAATGAAGACACCAGAGCTTCAGTGCAAAGCACTGACTGTGCTGGGGTCTCTACATTCCTGTAAAATGGTTAAAGGGGTAAAAAAATCTTGCCTTACATTAATGGGAGCTTTAGGGGCTGAGAATTCCCTGTAGCATCAGGCCGGCTGTGGACAGGGGCTCTTTCCACAGTTCTTGGGTCTATGCTGGCATGGGTCTGCCCATCCTTTTATTCACTCAACCCTCCTCTCTCCTCGCCATTTCCTATGCTCAGTACAAGTGCCAAGGCCTGAGGCCACCTCCTCTGTACAGGGCTGAATCTCCCAGGGCTGTTCCAGAGATGAAACACCAACAGCTGTGCTGGTTCTTCAACCAAGAAGCCTGCTCTTTATGTAAAAGTCAAACATATAACAAGACATAACTGTGAGGCCATAACTTATTAAATTAACCTTTAGGTGCTGCATAAATGTACAGGATTTAGAGAGCAGAATACTCTGTCTCCTCTTTTTCTGAAAAAAATCACAATATTTCAACTAATAAAATATTGCCACTTATTCCCTGCTAGGGTTTCCCTGATATCGTTAGGACAAACACATGTCTGTCAGATAAGGCTGCGAAGTTCCTCCTGAGATGCCCTCCTAGCTTCTCTGTATAACGCCTCCACTATCCCCAGGCAGTGGATCAATAATGTAGGTGGAGCTGTAGCATCAACCCCGGCCACCTTGCCTAGTTGCAGGCAAATGTGGCTCTCATAAGGGAAGAGTCCTCGAGTCTCCAACCATGGCCCACTATTTGCTGAATATGAACATGGTTTTTCATAATGACTAAAGTGAAAAGCACAGAGAAACGTCTAAGCACCAGCAGCCTAAAGTGCCTATCAGCTCCTCCACATCCAGATTTCCTTGGGTCAGCACATGGGCATGTGGACACAATACAGTTCAGAGAACTTATTTTGGTCCCCCGTCCAAAAGCATGGATACCAGAGAGATAAGGAAGGAGGGGAAATGGGGAGGGTTGTTTGGTTTTTTTCTTTTTTCCTTTTTTTTCCCTTCCCTTTCAAGTATCGAAAGAAAAGCTGTGTTACTGTAAATAAACCATTCTGGGATTAGCTGGGATTTGTTTGTTTGGTTTGCACCATGCAAGACTCAACGGGAAATATGGCACCTGTCCCACTGTCCCATCCGCCAGACTGCATGGCCGGAAATACGAGTCCTTCACTTGTCAACATCTCCCCCGCACGCCTTCCCAGCAAGACACGGATCCCAAGTCTTGGATACAAGGGCTCACAAGAGAAGCTCCCGCTCCCCTAGTCTGATCGCCCCTCCCTCGGCTGTGCCGTCCCACCAGAGGGCTCTGGAGGCAGAGGAAGAGTTCGTGCACCCGGCTGTTGTGCCCCGATAAAGTGCACGTCGAGACGAGACGATGGACGGCGCTGCCAGGCAGCTTTGGGGTTGAAGGCTACAGTGTCTTCAGCTGGCGCCGGTTCCACATGCCCCTCTTTGAGTGAAACCAGTGGAAAAAGTTTCTCAGGGAGAGACGCTCCACTTCCAGCCCGGCCTGCAAAATCCTGGACAGAAAGGAGAAGGGGAAGCTTGATGACAAAGGCATTGGGGGGGCTCAGCCCTAGGAAATCTCTTTTTAAAGTTGTCCTGTTGTGAAGAGGACAATCAAGCCAAAGAGTCCAAAATGGCTCAGAGGTATCTCATATCCATCAGTAGGTGTCTAATGACACTTGCTGATTGTCTGTGCACCCCTGAGAGCAGGACTGGTCAGGAGTGGGCTGCACATGCCAGGCTAGGAGGAAAGACAGCTGGTGACATGGGATTGCTCAGGATGTCATCTGACATCTGACAGAAAACCACAGGAAGAGGCCCCAAAACCTAGAACTACAAAGCCAGAGGCCTAGGATTTGTACAGCAGGCACCCCTCGCTATAGACTTCTCAGAAACTGTAACTGTACCTCATGATATTTAAATGTCTCTGTAGCAGTCGCTCGTCTGAGCAATTGCTGTACCTAGTGTGGGGAGCCTGAGGGACCCAAACCAGCCCCACTGTGCTTGAAGAGGACAAAGTCTTTACAGTTGCCAGTGCCTGATCTGCTCAGGCACCTTCAGTGGTGTGGCTGGATGGCACCAGGACATGGTGCCTCTATTCTTTTATCACTGGCTGTGGTAGTGCATTTTGGGTCCATTCACCTACTAGGTTTGAGGTCAGAACACACTCAAAGATTCTCTCCCTCACTGACCAAGCTTACGGTGACATTAGTCGCCTTAGTCTCCTCAGATCCCCACTCCCATGGTTCTTGGTCCTCCAGGATCTAATGGGTTTTCCCTCCTGACCACATGAATGATGACAATAAATGCCTACCTGTCCAGGAGTTCCCAGTCCTCTCCTCCCCAGCGGTCCCGAAACTCTTTTGTGTTCATGCCTCCAATCTTGTCCAGGTCAGACTTGTATATGCCCAGCAGACCAAACCCATTCACCTCCCAGTAACCTGAGGAACACATAAAAGAGGCACAGGCATGTTGGTGCTTTGACCCATTGATGACTCCATCAGGGCTGCTGGAGTAAGACTCAAGCTACTTCTAGCATGACGTTGACACCAGAGAGCCAACTCAGAACCAAGGCAAAGACAACCATATTAAAGCTTTGGGAAGTGAGAAAGGCTGGCAGACAGACAGCATGGGCTGTACTGTGAACTTGCCAGCAGAGCCTCTAACATTTTCTGTCTGGCAGCACAGTACCTAATGTACATGGACTGTTCCAGCTCCAAGGGGTTGTCCCTGTTCCTGGATGGCTCAGGATGGCCACTTCTGTCTAAAGGAAATCCTACGTTCCAATGATCTCTGTGTTACTTTCCTCCCTCTGACTTGGGTTGGTTTCCCTCACCCCTAGGCTGTCAGGTCTCCTCAAGACAAACTGTGCCCCCTAAGAAAAGACAGAAACGAACAAAAGGAATAAAGAAGTTTTCCAAGGTCCTCAAATCCATAGAGACCCCTAGGAGAACAAGGAGAAACGTCATATAAAGGGCTCTGTTGGTTCTTTGGTCTCAAACTCCAAGTACCTGACACTGCCAAACCCCATCCTGTGTCTAATGCAATCTCGCCTAGGGGTGCTGGTAAGCTCCAGACTTCAATAGCACTGGAAGAACAAATCTAGAGGCAGCAAGCACCCTTCTCCTTTCCCCACTCCCTGAGGTCTGAGCCAAGGAGATTCCACTACCTCTTACCATCAGGCCACTGCGGGGACATGCCACAGTGCAGCCTCATGACCATGGGTGCGAAGGCCATCTTGCCTTCCACGCAGTGCTTCCGGATTGAATCAATGATTCCAGCTGGGAAGTGGATGTGGAGGTCACACAGGAAAACGATGCTATGTGGGTCCTGGAACCAACCACACCGGTTGGGAAAAAAAGTACGTTAACTTTAAGTAAGTCTTAAAGGGCAGGAAGACAAAAGACAGGGGAGTGAATTAAAGAGCCCTCTGTTGCTAAATGAGAAATGGAGGTCCTGAGGGATGCCAAAACAGCCGTTGACTTGCTGTTCAATGGTGGGTATGAAATACTATGACTACGAATACTATGACTTATGGCACAAAATACTATGACCTGGCAAAGCCAGTGTCATAAAGCTGCTACTGCTGATTTTCCTCCTCTCTGATAGTCCCAGCAGGTTGGCCACGAAGCGTATGGACCACAGGCTTCGTGGAGTAAGGGAAGAAGAGACCCTTACTCTGAAGGGACAGGAAACATGTCTATGTTTGATCTGGTTTGCTAGGCTATTTCCTTCCCTAAAACCCAGCATGTTCAGTACAAACGGCAAGAGGTAGTACTGGAAGCATACTAGAAACTTTCCTGTTGGCCCCATGGCCCCCAGGCTTACCGTCACGAGGTCTATCCCCGCCTGCAGTCCAGCAGAACGTTCAAAATTCCCTGTCAGCTTCAAGTACCGATAGCTGTGGGTCAGATGGGAAAGACAAGTTGAGTGTGTGCATGCTGGTGGGTGGGTGGGCATCACACTGTGCAGCCGCCCCTCACCCCCGTGCACCCTCGCAAGGAGGAGGACAGCCTTTGCTCTGTGACTGTGCAAGCTCAGGGCTGCTTTAGGTCCCAGTGTGCCCTGAGGGTCTTCTCACTCATGCAGCAAGGACATGGCACTCCCTAGCAAAAGCCTTTTCAGCTCTAGTCCAGCTCTGTCCTAGGACTAGACCTATTATTGGGAACCCCTGGTACATAAAGAGAAGGATCAGCCAAGGCTGCTTGAGATCCGACTACAGTAAGCCAGAGAGCTATTCCATCAAGTGGAATCCCCAGAGGTCTCCACACTCTCTGTCCCATTTCTCTTGTTTTCTCTGCCCTCCCTCTGCCCCGTCACTGCAAGACGTGCCTTCTGCCCTCTCTTGCAAACTTGAACAAAAGCCAGGAGAAAAGAGATGCATCCGGATGGATGACTACAGCAGGTATTGCCTTACAGTTTTATAACAGTATTATATGCAGTATTCAAGCATGTACATTATAGCAAAAATACACACGCATGTATATGCAAGGTCTGGATGGATGTAGTTTTTGGGCTTCCAGCTGTGGAAGACTGTGGCTGGTCAACACACAGAGACAGGCAAATGTGCTGTGTTTGCTGGGGCAGGCACGTGAGCAGTTTTTTTGTGATCTAGCAGTACTCTCACCTGTGCAAGCTAGACCTTTTCAGAGCCTTCTCTACGTCCATGTCATCGCTGCTGTAGTCCGTGATGATGATGTTGAAGTATGGATCCTTAGTGACTCGGAACAGCTCTTCCATGTCAGAGATGAACTGCAGCACCCAGCGTGCCTGGTTTTTCACTGGTTGTATTGCAAAAGGAGAGAATCAAAGCAAAACTGATTTCACAGATGGCATGGTGTCTCCACAAACAAGGCTTCTTGCCTCCCCTCAAACCCTCCTAACCTTGCAGGGATGCTGAAATAGACTCAGGCTGAAAACTTGGACCAAAGAGCCCAGGAATGAATGTGGGTTCTTTCCCAAAGCGTGGCAGGAGTTTTCTCCACGCTTACAAGCCATGGGAGTTTGGGCCCTCTCATACTTCTGAGGGGGTTTAACTTGGAGAGAACAGAAATTGGAAGTGGCCCAAGTAAGACAGCTGAGGCTGGCCCAGACCCAGTGTTCAGGACTGCCCTCATAGGAACCACCCATCATGCCTTTCCTTGATGTCCCTGGGAGGCAGGTCCCCCTTACCTGGCACCACGAAGTGAACCACGGCCCGGTGGTTCCAGGAAAAGCCCTGGGGCCAGCACAGCTCTGGCTCGCTCGCCACAGCCATCAGGTGCCGCCGGCGACCCCACACCAGGTTCCTCATCTTCCTCTCCTCCTCCTCCTCGCCGCCAACGCCCTGCCAGCCCCGCGCAAAGACGTACTCGGAGAAGCGGACGAGCCGCTGTCCTTGCTCCAGCAGCTCCAGCTCCAGCAGGTAGCGGCTGCCCCGCATGCGGTCCTGGCGCTTCTCCACGTTCACGATACGCTGCAGCTGAAACCGCCTGCAGGAGACACCGCTGCGGTGGCCACGGTCCCTGTGCCCCTGACCCCTCTCCCACCTCCAGCCCCCTCAGCTCTGCCAGGGTCTCATTCCTCCTGGCTAGCCCAAGCCTTTTTTATTGTCCCCAGCTTCCCCACCTTGGCTTTGCTGTGTCGCTTCCAAAGTCCCATGGGAAGCGTTTAGCACCTGTTTCCTAAATCCACAAGCGCGTGGGATTAGATCTGGGATTCCAGCCAAGAGAAAATAGTTGGCAAGGGAAACGAAATAAAGGTGACACAGAAACTAACAAATGTGTCTGAATGATTGTAGGGCTGGTAATATTGAGTGTATTCAACACCTCCTACAACCGTCTTGGCACAAGGAGCTTGTTTGGGCTAGTGGAATTGGCTGATGACAGCTTATCAGCCAATAACATGGAGTAGGACTGAGCAATCACACAGTAAAAACGGGTGAGCTGTAGGTTCAGAATGGTCAAAACAGGATGAAATGCCAGGTTGTGTCCTTTCGGATCATAACAAGAGTTTCTGCTGTAAAATTGAAACTCCTAAGTAAAAAATGCTGAGAAAAACTTGCGTGTACTCATCAATTACACTGTAGCTGTGACTGCTGTGGCCCTGAAAAAACAAGAGATCTTAAGATGTAGTACGAGAGTTACTTCCAGCAGAGACTGGGAACCAGTAACAGCCATTCTATAAAAAATCCCAGGCTACTGGTCACTTATGTACAGGAATATTATGGAAATAGAGGCTAACTCAACAGAAAAGTCAGGTGTTGGATTGTACATCTGTTTGCCATAAAGGCAATCAAGATGGTAAGTCTTGAGAAGAAAAAGAACCATATCAAGACCACGTAAGAACAGAGTACCATCAAGAGCTGATCTCCTGTGGGTCACCAAAGAAGCGAGGAGCAGAAACACCTTCCCAAATCAGTACTAGGATCTAGAAATCTAGCTAGTTTTAAGATGGAGGTGCACACATTCAGATGATTAGTGTAGGGTACGTGGTTGTCTCTAAGGTCAGTGTACTGATCCACATCATCTGATAGTTCCTTTCTGGTCCTATGTCCTAAGTGATTCATAAGCTGAGACATGGCAGACATCAAGCCACAAGCACAAGGAGCTCCAGCCTCAGTTCATATCAGCAGAGTTTCTTAATCTTCAGATGGTAAAAAGCTCTTACGTGCTCTCAATACCCATGCTGCTCAAGGAGGAAGCCAGCAAAAGGCCAGCAATGCCAGCTGGATGGAAACCTCCAATCTTTCACGTTTACTGCCACCAGCTCTTGGAGGGCAATATTCAGCCCCTAGACATGGGCTGGTGTCCAACAATTCCCATTTCTCAGCCAAAAGAGGTATTTAAAACCTAGGTTTTTCTGCAGATTCCTTGCCTGAAGTCTTATTTCTCACATCTAGTTTATCCCACTAGCTCCTCACACGACATGTATTCCCTGTGCAGCGTGGTACACCAGCTCTGGGACACTGGCCCTTGGTTTTTACACAGTGCCTTACCCTTTACTCCTCTGGTTGAGCTTCTTCAGGAAGACACGTGTGACTTCCAGGGCCTCCCTTTCTCTTAGCAGCAAGTTTCCTGACGTGTTGCATTTCAGGTCAATCCAGTCTGTGCGCAGCATATGGAAGTCCAGGTTGCTCGTGCTGAAGGTCTGCTCCCAGTTCACCGCCTGGTCGAACACTGGTACGTAATCAAAATCCTCCTCCTCTTCTTCTTCCTCTAGCTCCCCATCCACCTCTTCCTCTTCCTCTTCTGCTGCCACAGGTCCAGACTTGTCCTTCGCAGGAGATACCACCTGCGCCTCTCCCTCACCCACGTCCCCTCCATTGGCCGCCTTCTGCTCAGCAATGTAGGTCTCCACTTGATTCAGCCACTGGGGCAGCCCAGGCTTCTGGCCAGGGCTGGCAGTGCTCACAGCACGTCCGATGGCTTTGCTGGAGACTGAGCCTCCTCTCCAGGCTGGCACAGCACCAGCTGGCTGCAGCCCATCCTTAGTGGTACCGAGGTCTCTTTGAGGTCTCAGCCCTTTGGGAATTATGACCCCTGAGTTCCTGGGGCTGCTGAGAGGCTGCTGCCTTTGAGACACGGTCCTAGAAGGAGGGTTGGCCTTTTTGGCAGGTGCTCTCCCCTGGACGGCCCTGGCATGCTGCGGAGGGCTCCTGGAGTTGTCTTTGACGCTGGTTTTTAAATGGGGTCTCTTAATTATTGGGTTCCCCTCTAGGCCAGCCTGGCTGAGGCTTTGGTTGGCAGAGGCCAGTGTGGCTGATTTAACACCAGACCTCTTCATCCTTCTCCTCTGTAGCCCCTCTCCTGTGTCGCCACCCGTCACTGAGAGGAGGAGCCGGCGACGCTCCTGGACGGAATAGTCCTTGTGAACTTTATCGTTGCCCACCACTCTGCTGGGAGCGTTGCCGGCTGGCTCTGCCCTCCCCACGCCAGGGCGTCTGGGAGGGCTGGCAGTCCCTGCGTCCTGCTCCGCGTACTGCAGGTCATCCAGGTTCTCCTCCTGGGAGCCTGCAGGAGCAATCACAGTTACACCTCTGGCATCCTCCCACTGCCTTCCCCGTCCTGACCCCGTCACCCGCTACTTCTCGCCTCATCTCAGCGTTGTCTCTCCTGCTTAGAGGGACAGGGATGCTCTCGCAGACAGGAGCCATGCTCTGGCTGGTACCAACCTCCTCAGCACCGATTAGCCAGCATTTGGAGGGGTCTGGCTTTGCCTTCAGCTGTCGCTCTGGCCACAGCCTTGCAGGGCAGGCGCGAGCATCGGCTGCCACACTGCACACCTTTTGGGTTCTGTCCCTTCTGCCCATGCTTTTTGCTGGCATTGCAACTCAGCTATGCTGCGGGCCCGAGAGGTAATTGTCACGTTGTCCACTGCGGCCCACTGTTTGGTGACCTCCCAACCCGCCCTTAAGAGAAGTGGCAGCAAAAATCTCCTTCCAGCCACAGCAATCTGGCAGGGAAAGACTGTGACTTCCTTGGTACAGAAAGCCAACAGCTTCTTTCAGCTGGTGATGAAAGATCCCCCACAAAAGTGACAGATAAAAGGATCCTCTGGGCTGAAATTAGAGCCCGTACCTGGCTGCTCTGTCTTTTCTCCAGAGTCCAGGCTCTTCTCTGGCCGATCCATTGTCATGTACTTGTAGAATCCAAATCTGCAGAGGGAAGGGCAAAATTCAAGTTTGAAGAAAGTTACTTTGCCCTCCCCAAAATAAATTATGGCCACTGCTCCAGAGGTGATGGTCCATTACTCTGATTACATCTACCCAGCATCTCCAGATCTTCCATTCCCAGCAAGTCATAGGCAATCATCATCTCTATCTTTCAAATCTTTGGGCAATCAGATCTTACTCTGCACTGTGAAATACGTCAGCTTTCCTCGGTTATCATCCTAGTCTCTCAGACATTTTCTTGTAAGCACAGGAGGAAATCCCAATATAAGTACCCTGGAACACTTCTTTAGCCTCCCTTAAGCTGCTCCTTGAAGCTCACTAACGATGTAGTGCTCACAAATGCAAGTCATCATGCTGCAAAAGCAGCTCAGGCAGGTAATTGCAATGATCTCCCTCTCTCTTTTCTCTTACCACCACTGTCTGCGTCCTGTCCTCGTGTGTCTCATCAGGCCTTTGGGAGGGATTTTCAGGACTGTTTCCCTCCATGCATGCTTGATGCCAAGCAAAATGGACCCCCAGTTCCCAAATCCTGTCACAATACAAACGAATTGTCGAAGCAATGAAGCTGGGTGGCACCTTCCAGCCCATGGCAGCCACCCTCTCTATCCTTCACTATGAACCCTAGTCCCAGGAGTTCCCTCCCAAACCTACAATATGATCTGTTGTTCCAGCCCTCAAAATAGTCCTGTAGGGAGGAAGAAGATGCTGAGTAGAGGGAGGGAGGTCAATTATCTCACTGCGAAAGTGACTCTCCTTATCCCACAGAAAAAGTCCTCCGAATGGAGGGGTGTCCTCACACAAGGTGTCTGCCTGTGGCAGGGGGGACCATGCGAATGGCAGATCCCTCGCAGGGCCACTGCCAGACTCCAGTGAAGATGAACAAAACCAAGCATTTCTTCCCCCAGAGAGATGCCTGGTGGTGAGCATGGTTTGGCTGTCACAGTTAGAGCCTCCATCAGGAGGCTCCAGCTGCTGGCAGGCAAAGATTGCTGGAAATGCACTCCCTGATGTAGTGGAACAAACATGCTTTGACCCAGCTACTGGGTTAATAGAGCAAGAAAAGCAGCAGCAGATTCCCCTTGAGACCTAAACATATTTTCACTTAAAGGGAGCATTAAGTTATTGAATGAAACCATAAAAGCTTTAATGTTTCGCAAGGCTTAGGGGTTCTTTAAGAATTGGGAAAGTCCTAGAGAATTGAATATAAAATTATACCCCAATTCTAGCCTTCAAACCATCTCCTCCCTCCCTGCTAGTAAACCCGTATTTTCAGCATCCTACCTTTCCAAGTAATAAGGGTTTTCCTGATAGAAGCATTTGTTGTCTTTCTCCATGTGGCTCAGGCGGCTGTAATCATTCGGGTAAACAAAGGATAAATGAACCTGGGAAGAAGGGAGGAAAATAAAGTAAAACCCTCATAAATGCTTGGTATCAATCACAAGGTGACCTGGACACAGTTGCAGGGTGAACAGCCCTTTTGAGAGTGAGCAAGGGTTGCTCACTAACTATTTGCCTCTCCAAGGCACCTGGTAGCAGGCTGTGAGAATGGAAAACAGAGGGAAACGTGCTGGGATATATGCATGGATATGACTTTTTCTCTCTCTGTTTTGGCATCTGTCTGTCCATCTCCGTAACTGTGCATTTAAGTCCTATAACAAAGTGAGAACTAGATGGGAGAGAAGTGGGCAAGTCCTCCTGAAAAGATGCAGGGGATCACAGGAGCCCAGAAAGCTTGAGGGGAGTCCTCCAGGCAAGGCTGAGGGAACCAGAGCTGCCCGGGATGTGAGTCCCCAGGGGAGTGCAGGTTTGCCCTGGCATCCAGGGAAGGCAAACTGTGCTGGCAACCTGTCTCCAGCAGACCTCAGAGTCTGCTCTGCTATGCAGGGGATTAATACCTGTTTTGTTGCCTGCCCCACAGATGTGAGCTCCCCCTCGAGACCAGTTTTAAGCCTGTTAGGGGCTTTAGTAGTCCATACAGACTACAGTTCATCCTATGGAGAATAAAATCCTCAGCCACTGTGAGGCTCAAGGTGAAGGCAAGTTCAGCTCTTTGGTTTGAGGTCTGAGGAGCTCTGTAAGAAGCACACACACGTCTGCCCCAGTGAAACCTGTGAGCAGAGCAGAGCACCCATCTCCCTTTTCTTGGTGTTGCCCTTCGGCGCGTACTGGGATGCAGAGACCTGAACAGCAGATGGTCAAATCTGCCCAGGAGCTTCAGGTGGGTGGAGAAGTCCCCATGGTTAATGGGGGTCTCCCTCCTTTCTCCTCTCGTTTGCCCCGGGCAAGTACCTTCTTAAGGAGTACAACTTACAAACTGGAGTCCCTGGTAGCGCTGCAGAGGAAATCCATTCACCAGGTAGCTGGGCTTGTACGGGCAGTCTGGCAGGGCTCGGCGCACACGAGACTTGCTGAGCAGGGGCACTGAGAAGAAGAAACACGGAGGCAAGCGCTGCTGGAGGAGCCCGGCTGTAACCCATGCACCAGCCAAGCTGCTGCTGCTCCTGGCTTCTATTTAGGCACATGAAATACGGATAGACACACGAAGCAAACTATCTCTCTCAGCTCATCTCTTTACATCGCTCTAGGCTTTACACTGCGCCTCCGCCAAAATATGTCGACCAGGGACGTCGTGTGAGCTGGATGCCAGGAACAGGAGCATCCAGGTTTTGTCTGTGCTCTGTCTCCTACAGACACGGATATTGGATACTGCCCCTCTCCTCCGCACTGGGAAGCAAAAACCGTGGCCTTTGATACCTGTAGCGTGTCCTCCTCCGTGTCCTCCTCCGTAGTGCAGGAGGACAATCCTTCTTGGCCGTGGCACTGCACGTGCTGCAACAGGCTGCAGCTACTCCCCCGAGTGCTTCGCAAGCCTTACCTTTGTAAAGGGTGTCCCGGGGGTCAGGCTTCAACATGTCTGCTGGGTGTGCCTTGCTGCCCGCGCTGTCAGCGGGACGGCTCGTGTGACTGGCCGACGTCTGCGGGATATGCCCAACCTCATCCATCTTTAAGAGCGTCTCGTCTAGAAACCAGAGAGAGAACGGCAGGGGGAGGAAGGGCTAATTTTGTCCCCTGTCCCAAAAAAATGCCCTTCCGCAGTGTCAGCCCTTTCCAAATGGCATTATTAGCGTTAAGTTTATTTTAAAAGGAGATAGAAAAGACAAGAGGGAAGAGAATCTTGAGGAGCAGTGCTTTCTCCTGTGCTAGGAAAGGAGCAAGACCCTGGGGTGAGGCCTTTAGTGGCTGAGGAGGGTGATGCTCCAGCTGAGGAATGGAGATCAGGAGCAACAGGAAGCTCAAAGTCAAGACTGGGTGTTGCTTATGGTTTTTCTTGGGTGCCGCTGTCAGAGGACTTCATGTCTCCATGGATCTTACTCTGAGATGAGGAGAACTGAATAAATATCCCAGAGGGAAAGGCAACATGCTGCCAAGGGCACTGGGATTACTGTTAGCAACTTTTGGGTATTAAACAACATGGGAATCCAGAAGGAATGGGATGACATGTGATACAGCCAAAGGCTGATATGGTAGAGGCAAACGCTATATGGGCAGAAAGTGCCAGGTGAAGATGAGACTGCAGCACTGTGCCCAGCCATGAAGGGATCTTTTGGGATGTGAGTTTTCCCTTCTACGGGGAGTTAATAAGAAGAAAAGAGCAGAAGGAAAAAGGATGGGGACAGAATGGAAAGCCTAGTCCTGGCCAAATGGCAGGTTTCAGAAAATACAGAAGCAGGTTGCAATCCAAGACACAACAAATGGATGTCTTGATTACATCAGGGAGTCTTCCATGGGCAAAAGTGTTGGCATGGAAAAATGCCCAGAGACGTCGAAAAGCAACAGTGGTAGATATGGGAAGGGGGAAGCTGGCAGACGAAAGCGATACTGACAAAGCTAGATAAGAGTAAAGAGAACTAAGGAGCCCCTTAACTGATAAAGGCATCACTTGATGTGCTAAGAAGCGTTTACAAAACAGGAGGAACTGGGCTGATGTACTTGCTGCAACCCAGCAGCAACCTGAAGAGACTCGAGGCTGACATAGAAGAAAGCACCATCCCCCAATATCGCTAGTGTATCCCATTGTGTCCAGCACAGAGTGAAATCTCCTGGAAGTACTACAGCAGCCCTTTCTCCCTGGTCAAGTCCAGCTGCCAGTGCACTCCCACAGCTCCCATGTTATGGCCCTCATGTTCCCCTGAGCTCTCTGCAGGCAACCTCCATCCTGTGTTACTCTCACATGTGGAGCAGCTCTCATCCTTGCAGGCTCTCCTCTCTGCCCCTCCTCACCGCCTCTAGATTTTCCCAAAACAATGTTCCAATCCTAATTCCAATTCTCCTGTATTTAATAATGAGTCCAGAGATCTTTCTCCTGACCTGTCTCCACTTCTTTCCTGTAATGATCTGTACACATGGTATTTGCCTGGCTAGACTATGATTCACAGTGAAACTCCGCTGCTATGTTTCAGAAGAATGGGGAGGCGCTCAGGGAAATCTGTGGTGAAGATACTTACTAGCAAAGAGGGAGAGGTACTGGGAGTCAATGACTTTGAACTTGGCTTCTGGGTCATTCAGTCTCCACTGGAACAGAGAAACGCATTAAAAATAAGTGCTTATGGAGTTAATCAAGCCCGAACAAAAGGAACAGGCACAAGATGTTTTTTTCACCAGATGGGCTCGCAGCTTCCTCTTTCTCCTTACTATGACTGAGTTTATCTAGCAGCAAAAGACTGGGAATGAGCTGAGATCCCCCAGGACGCATCCAAAGCACAGACCGGAGAGGGCAGAACTATCCCAAGCAAGCAGAGGAAAGGGTCCTAACATGTGGTCAGGACTCTCCCACATAGAAGTAGGTAAGGGCTCTGGAAGGGATTAGATAAATCTCATGCAAAGAGGAGCTGGGGCCTGGGAAAGGAGGGAAATTGATAACAAACATCATTCCTGAGCACTGCGGGGATGCACATACAGCACGGCCATTTGCACAGACTCACTGCTACTTCCACGTGGTCTGTTCCTCTGTCATCCTGCTTGTGCAGCACCTCGAAATAGTACCTGCCCGCAGCCGACAACCTGTGAAGAGCAACGTGTCTGTCACCGAGAGCACTAGGGAACACTTCTTAGCTTGTCAGCAGACAACGAGGGGAGAGCAACCCCACCCATGAAACAACCTAATTCTCAGCTTGAGCAGGGGTAGGACTGCCAAGAAAATCCAGATGCTGACAGCGAGATAGGCAGCTTCCCTTGGGCACCTGGAGCACTCCAGACCCTTCTCAGTTAATTCTGAATAACTCCCTTTCAGTCTTGCCTGCTGTGTTTTGGTCTGTGGGGCCAGTTCCATGGCAGGAAGGTCAGGACACAGCTCATATAGTGGAATTTGGATCTGCTGGTGGCTGCTTCCTCCAGGGAAGAAAAATTCAGTGTTGCACTCCTGCAGTAAATCAGCAAATCAACTGGCACAGGTGTGGCTGTGTCACCTCAGCTTTGGCGATATCCCAGAGTAATCCCTTTCTCCATATTGCTAAGTTCTTCAGAACAAGCCTGGGGTCCCTGTCCTTGTGATTTCCTGGCCATGTGCAGAAGTGGCTGGGAGAGAGGGGCTCTGCTCACTCACCTCACCATCTTTGACTGCTGGCTGTGAAATTTCCCAAACTCCCCTGGCGCAGTCCACTCCTTCCCCGTCTGTGAAGAGAAAGAAAATGCTCTAGTTGAGTTTCTTCCCCGGTTATTGTGCTGGGAGTGATGAAGAGGGAAAATTGAGCTACTCCTCCTGGTAAGTTGTCTGTGAGATCCACAACCTGTGGACAGTTTTAAGTCCCTTTACCATGAACACGGGGCTCCCAACAGCACTGCCAATATGTAATTGGCTTAAAGTATGTCATATCATACCCGTCTGGCATCCGGGGTGGTGGTGTCTGTAGTTGGTCAGGAAAAGAAACTTGTGTAGTCCAAGGAAGTATGTGAGACAGGAAGGTTTTCATCCCCAAAGAAACATTAAAGCCTTGATGGAAGAAGCCATGCAGCATGCACTGTACCTTGCCTACACTGGCCAGCAGCTGGAGACCAGAGGTTTTTTCATCTGGACTCAGCCAGAACTCAGCATTGTCATCCGCAGCAATGGCAAACTGAAACTCCCCTGTCGAGAGATGGAGGGAGTAAGTAGGGCTCTGGGGTGAGGGCTGGTGAACAAAATGGATTCTGCTCCTCTAAAATGCTGTCTTCACCCTTTTCCCTGGTGAGACTATACCTTCCCTTTTTGATGTTACCACCCCCACCCCTTTGACCCTCTCTGAATTCTCTAGCTCTGCTGTGATTGAAAACTTTACAGATGCAACTACCCCTCCTGCATTGGCTTGACCTGACAACTAACCTGGAAAGCTTAGAAGTCCATGCAAAGTCTCCCTGCCTCCCCTTTTGTTTCCAGAGCAAATTCTTGCGTGAGAAGCTACATTTGGATGGAGGAATGTGCACGTGGAGCCACGAAGGGAGACAGAGGTGCCCGAGTCTCACTGTTGTGGCTGGGGCTATGGGGGTGGCAGCTGGGGGCCAGGGGGACCAGGTGACGTGGGTGAGCACTAGCAGGCTGCTGTGGGCAAAAGCATGCAGCCGGGCGATACAGATGTCAGCTGCTGTCAGATGGTACTCATGCACCCAGGGGGCAGCAGGAACATAAATGATGTCACGTACAGCCCTGCGCATGCGAAGGAGGGGGGGAAAAGCTCAGGGATTGCTCGTGCCCACGTACACACCACGGGGCTGTGTATTTGTGGCAGTGTTGTTTTTCAGCTAGCACTTCCCGTCTGTTCTCGCCTGTGCTTTTCATTCCCACCCTCCAGGGGAGGCAGATGTGTCTCACCCGTGCCAGGGCCACAGCCTGTCACGCACAGCTAGCTGGGCCCACGAGGGACCCGGCGCTGGGCTTGCTGGGGTGAAGGCACCGGTGCTCATTACCAGGAGGGGAGAGAGGGGCAGGTGAGAAGAGCCGCGAGTGACGGCAGAGCAGCCTCAGAGCCCTCACCATCAGTGAAAGGATGCAGGTAGCCAAATATCCGGAGACCATAGTTGGTCCATTTTGGGGACACAGCCAGCTTCTTCAGTGTAGTTCGCGTCTGAAGGGAAGAAGAAAAAAAGTAATAAAAATAATTAGATGCAAGAGGAACAAGGAGGAATGGAAAAGTTCCTAGCACAGGTGGGTAGAGGGAAGCATGAGGTTTGCTCTGGGAGGAGGATGGGGCCCGGTGTGCAGAAAAGGCAGCGGGAAAGAGCAGACCAGGTGAGAGATGAACAGGAGCAAGTGCTGCTGTGGAAGGGGCAGCTGTATGGGGGATGCCGGTGAGATGGTGGGGACAGGACGTCATGTTCACTAGCCACTTGGAGGGACAGCACCAAATAGAGGGCTCCTTCACCCTCTGTCTGGGGCCTGGCACACCAGCATGGGTAAAACGAGCCTCCCCCCATGCAGCAGAAGAGCTGCCACCATGGAACCCTTGTGAAAGCTTCCTGCTCCATCAGCAGGAGGACAGAGGAGGTGACAGTGAGGGACAGGGACAGGATGTTTAAGGAGCAGGGGGAATCCAGCTGGGAAACAGAGCTGTGACAGAGCATGTTGTGGTCTTACTCACGTGGGGGAAGAGAGGGAAGTGGAGGTTTTTCCTGAGCTGCTCAGTGGAGCTGCCGCACCAGTCCTCAAACACGTGCAGATTGGCCTGGCCCTGGAACTGGGAGGCAGAAGTGGGGCACCATGAATTGCTGTGTCCCTCCCCTGCATCCCTCCCCTGTTGTGCCAATCTCAGCCCCAGCCCTGGGACCAGAGCACTTCTGAGAGTGAAGGAAGACACCGCTGCTGCAGTGGGTTGGTCTGCAGGAGACATGGGTCCAGACCCCTGTTTCTCATCTGCTGAGGGTTTGGGGTTGGCACAGCTGACAATCTGAATGGTACCAGGGAACTGCAATAATGCCTGGGACATCTCAGTTAAGGGGCTGGGGCTCACTGCATTTTGCTCCATCAAGAAGATGTTTAATCAAAGGGCTGTGCTCTGAGGCCATGGTGTGGGACATGCTGTAGGGTAGCTATAGCCCTCCATGATCCAGCAAAGAGAGTGTAGGGTCTTACGTCCTCCAAGAAGGTGTTTTGGACCTCCTTACCATTTCAGGGCTATTTTTCTGATCCTTTCCTGAGGAAGAGGGGACACGCTAGGAAGAAAAGATGGCAGATGCCCTTTTCAAAGCATGTCTGTGAGTTAAAGCTCACAGAGGACGGTGGGAACAGGGAGAGGGTGGCTCAGGAGGACGGGGAGCAGCAGCACAGGTGGGTCAGTGGACAGCATGGCCTCTGTGTGCCCGCATTGCCACAGAAATGCTGGAGGGAGTGGGGGTCCTCTCCTGGACATCACAGAAGGGTGTGCAGTGTGGGAAGAGATGGCTGTCCCCATTACCCAGCTGGCCCTGCCAGAAGAGGTTGTTGGTGCCCAAGGGAGACCTGGAGCACAGCTTTGCTGGGAAAAGCTTGCTGGTCGCTGTGGGATTTCAGCGATACACTCCTCAAGGGACAGACTTTCTTTTTGTCACAGCCATTCAGAAGGGAGGAACTGGCTGTCCCCCAGCAAAGTCCAAGCTCTCTGTCTGTCTGTCTGCAAGCAGTGGAGCTGGATGCTGAAACTCTCCTCCCAGGATCAGCATCCAACAGCGGAGAATAAATAAGCTGGAGACTGTAGAAGTTACCTTAGATGGGGAAACGCTGAAGAAAGGAGTAGGTTGCCTTGGGACTGGGGAGGTTTTGCTGTGGCTGCCTTGCCTATATAAGGGCTGTGCGAGCAGAGCTGGGGAAACTGCCTGAACAGCACCCAGATGTCTACAGATGGCAGCAAATTCTTAATTTTCGCTGGGGAGCGTCTAGCAGGGCTGAAGCTGCTGGGTTGAAGGAGGGCCCAAGCCCTCCGTGCACTCCTGGCAGAGAAACCACTTCACGGCGTTCATTTTCCCAGGACAGAGGGCTGGGGTTTCGTCTTGTAATAAGCCGTGGCTCGAAGGAAGGAAGGACACGGAGCAGACTTGGCCTGGCACCAGCTCATGCTGTAATGGTCCTTGCGAACTGTGGGCTTTAGTCATGCACGTGAAAACCATCCCCATGTGCCAGGCAAAACACGTTCACAACCTCTGCTGTTCTTGAGTGGTCTCTTGCCAGCCCTCTCTCACTGGTGTCTGCTCCGCCAGGGCTTGACTGATGTCTGCAAGCCCGTGTCATTCCCTGCTACTATCTCCTCTTCTTGTCCCCTCTGCTGACATTCCTCAGCCTGGATTCTGCCCATCAGGCAAGAGGAAAAGCAGCAAGACAAAGTGGATGAAATTCCCCAGGGTGATGCTGCACAGAATCAGGGAGGGGGTACCCGGAGGGCTCGGGGCGATGGATGCAGCCAAGAGAAACATGGGACTCTGCAAGGAGTTGTGATACGAATAAATCACTGCAAGCGTGACAAACACTGAACTGGAACATAATTGCTGGGCAGTCCCCATGCCCCTTGGCCAAATCCAGTTTCACACCCAAGGGTCTTACACTGCTTTTCTCAGCCAAATCAAACAATGACAATTGCTGTTTCTTGTGGAACATGAAGTGAGGTGCATCCACAGCAAGTCACTGCCAGAAACGGAGTGTTATGGTGTTATGGTAGTCTGCTGTACCACCAGTGATGCCAGTTTTTGGTCTCAGATAATTGTTTGCACGCTGCAGACAGCAGGCTCAGACCTCTATCAAATGTAGCACAACACTCCCACACTGTGGAGAGGCTGGTGTTGCAGTCCCCTCCTGGCAAAGGCAGACCCAGTGGATGCTCCCGAGGCTCAGGACCACAATGGAGCTAGGCTGGCTTTGGCATGGGGTAGCCCAAATGCCAAACCAGGTCTTTATGGGGGAAGTCCCAAAAGAGTGACTAGACCTACTCAAATGATTGCAGAGGAAACTTGGATCAGTCCCACTCTAATACAGTACTTTACTGCAGAGTTTGGCAGTATTAAGGAGAGGGCAGCCTAGGAAAAAGTATGGCAGACACCAGTTATTTAGGTGCTCCGTCAGTGCTCTCAGAGATGGTCCCTGAGATTTCTGGCCTGACACCTCTGTCTCTTTACAAAGCCACCTGAGAGGAGATTCTGGAAGGTGCTAATGGGATCGCTTCACTTTCCTGCACTCACAGCTATTAGAAATAATTAACTGGTAAATAATAAGCATTTCTCACATGTGGTTTCAGAGCCTTTTCTAAAAAGAGTCTTTTCTCTTGTGCTACAGCAGCCTAAGTTACTCTCTGCTTCCTCTGAAAGGGAAAAGAAGAACATTATTGACAGATAGGTGCTGGCTGCCCAAAGCGCTGCTCTGGGACTGAAAACTGAGCTAGGCTCATTTTAGGCCCCCACAAGTCATCAGTGCAGCAGCTGTTTTGAAACCCTATCACCTCCGTCCCTCCAACTCGGCTCATGGCTGCCTATCGCAGGTGGCTGAGAAATTCCTCTGTTTGCTATTTGGGCCTCCTCTGGAACACGCAGGAACAAAGCTCTGCCTGGTGTTTTTGCAGAGTGCAGCGACAGATAAACGGCACCCAATTCATGCGCACAGCCAAGAAATGTCAATGGACTTTGTAAAACATGGCTACTGAGTTTGACTTCCTTGCTTGGAACTACCTGGCCCTGATTTTCAAAATCTTAGGATTCGGTAAGCAACAAGTTAAGTTCCCCTTTTTCCCCTCAGAAACATCTGCTTTGAAAATTTTGGCTGGACTGATTTGGCCAGAACCAGGAATAGAAGCCAAGAGTCTGGGCTTTCAGCGGGAGCTGGTATTACGTGGTCTGAGCCTTCCCATTTAGAGGGCTCCTCCTGCCCCTTGGCTTCCTCCCCGTCCCAACCCCACCTCCCAGTGGCTTCCCTCCACCCTGCTGAAATAGTAGCATTGCAAGAACCCAGCTCGGATCCAAAATGGGCACAGGTCATGCACCAAGGGCATGGTCAGCCGAACCTTAACAAGTGCAGGGAGGTGAGAGCTGGGACGCGCCCTTGCTTTGGCGTTGGTGCAGCATCATCCGTGGCTTTGGAGCCCCAGCACCAACCCTTCCCGCTGAGTGTGGCTAATTAGCACCCGCCTGCAGTCCTGGCTTTGGATTAAGAGACTTTGGTATTCCCTCTTTCTTCCAGCGAGGAATTTTAGTTTATCAGCCCCTCCTAGGAAAACAGACCATAAAGGAGGGTCAGGAACAGAGAGAGCATGGACCTCTCTCCCCAGACCAAGCCCCATCACATCAAAACCATGCCAGAGGGGTGGCACCCAGAGGCTCCTGGTGAGAAAGGACCCCCAGGGAAAGAAGGCAAAGCCAGAGGAGAGGCTGGGGCAAGCAGGAAAGCTGGGAGAATTGCAGCAGCAGAGACATGACCTGCTGCGCTGGGGCTGGAGCAGGGTGGAGAAAAGAGGTCTTTCCTAATTTAATCCCGGGTGGCTTTGGCACCATGGAGGCAAATCAGCTGCGTAGCTGCGTGCAGCCCAGGGGACGCACAGCGCCGGGGATGATAAACAGGGCACAGAGAGGGCCTGAGCTGGGGAAGAAAGGCAACATTGTGCCACCAACTGGAAGCTCCTGAGTTCATAAGACCCTTCTGTCTCCGCAGAGCAGCCGCGGCCCCTCCTCCTGCCTGGCCCAGCTCCCCTGACTGGGTGACATTCAGCGGCCAGCAGCTGAGCTCCGCTGCAAGCTCTGCCGCGCCAGGCACTTGTGAGAATCCGTCAAGACAAGTTAGCAACAAAGCCCCCCTGTCCCACCGAGCCTTGTCACTTGGACGGCGCGAGCGGGCGAGGAAGGAACGTGGGCAGGGACAGAGTGAGCAGCCATAGCTTTGTCTTTAGTCCTCTAAGGAAAGGATGCTTCCTCCTCAGGCAGGCTGGGTAGCAGGAGGATGCTCTAGCACAATGCTCTGGTTTCGTGCAGAATATACACACCTAGATATAGTGTAGTATATACACCTATACAGGCGCTGCCTGCAAGGGGCTGTGCTCCCTCACACCTCCTTCCAGCAAGAAGAAAGTCCTGAGGCTGCTCATACACAGGATCATAGCATCATAGAATCATCTAGGTTGGAAAGGACCTTCAAGATCATCTAGTCCAACCATCAACCTAACTCTGACAAAAAAAAACCCAAACATCACTAAACCATGTCCCCCAGCACCATGTCAACCTGTCTTTTGAACACCTCCAGGGATGCTGCCTCAACCACCTCCCTGGGCAGCCCGTTCCAATGCTTGATAACCCTTTCCGTGTAAAAAAATTCCCTAATATCCAGCATGAGCCTTCCCTGGCGAAACTTGAGGCCATTTCCTCTAGTCCTGTCACCTGTGACTTGGGAGAAGAGACTGGCCCCCGCCTCTCTACACCCTCCTTTTAGGTAGTCACAAGAGTGATAAGGTCTCCCCTCAGCCTCCTCTTCCCCAGACTGAACACCCCCAGCTCCCTCAGCCTCTCCTCATAAGACTTGTGCTCCAGACCCCTCACCAGCTTCGTTGCCCTTCTCTGGACTCGCTCCAGCACCTCCATGTCTTTCTGCTGGTAAGGGGCCCAAAACTGGACACAGTATGAAGAGGGGAAAGATGTTTTACATGCCCCCCAGTGCTGCCCAAACCTTTGCCCTCTCAGAGCTGGGCAGAGGGGTTTGCAGAGGTAAATGATAACGATCAGCCTAACCAGCCACATTTCTGAAAATCCTCCCTCCATACCTCCGGTGGTGCCAAATGGTGACACTCACAGTCCCACAGCACGGGTTCACCCTGGCAATAGCCAAGCACCTTTCTGAATTAATGAAACAAAATGCCCCCCATCTCTCCAGCCTGAGGAGGCAGTGGGTGATGCTGGGAGCTGGAAGACTTTGCCCTGATGCCTGGAAGGGACAGTCAGTAGGGATCACGTACACGGGCATCTTGAGGAACTCAGGAGTAAGGCTGAACCCTGCCTTCCACCATACGCATGGTATAACTTCTTTAGGGATCTCCTACACGCACGCTTTCCCACCACATTTATCCAAGGTTGAAGACCTAAACCACCGATTTCATCTGAAACTGAAAGAGGAAAATTGAAACCTGTCCTTTTTTGGCCGTGTTGACTGCCAGCTAACCCTGCAACCCTGTCAATTATTTATGTTTGTCAGGTATATACCTCTCTATTCAAACAAAGCCCAGCTCCCTGACCTGCGGGAGGCAACCTGCTGCCTCTCGCCCCAGGAATCAGGCTGCAATTAAGTTCTTAGAGATGCTGCAGGGAGGGCACGATGGGATCATAGACCCTAGGTAATTAATTTGGGCAGGGTTACAGAAAAACTTAATCCCTAGGCCAGGAGAAATTTCAGCTGAGGAGGAGCTTATTAAGAGGACAGCAAACAGCTCTATACAGAGCTGTGCTCGTGGATCCCTCTCCATCTCCTGCAGCTGGTACTGGTGAACCACTGGCCTCTGTTTGCAGTCAGGGTAGTCCTGCTGACCCTCTGGGTACAGCCAGTGATGCAGTAAGGGCAGGAAACTTCGCTTTATAGAGACAAAGAGAAAACTAGTGATGGAATCTCATGCTTCACAGGAGCATTAGAGAACAGGGCTGACGGGTGAGAACTGCAGAGCACATGAGTGGGGCTCCCCACTGTGTCCCCACTGGACGGGTATCTGTATGCCCTGGGACTCAAAGTTTTCTTGTGGTGCATTTGCCACACACCAGCTAACAGAGGGCACGGTAAGTAACTTGGGCACCCACAAACTCCCAGTGTAGCCCATCTTAGGCAACAGCCCTTCTACCTGGCAGAGTTCTCCTCCCCAACAGGGAGCAGTGCAGGACAAGGCAGCACCTTGCCAGGTGTGGGGCCATCCCAAAATGCACATATCAAGTCCTACCCTTTCCCCTTGGCCAGAATACCTCTCCATTCGCTCCCCCCCTTGGCAGCATCACACTGGGGCAGCAGGTTTGCAGGCTTGCCCCACCGTCCAAGCAGAGGGCTTTGCAGATCAGCCCTGTGCTAAAGACATACCTTCACCCAAGCCACAGTGCATATCCCCCAGTTGCATTTCTAACCTAGTAAAGGCTCATAGAATCATAGAACGGTTTGGGTTGGAAGGGACCTTAAAGATCATCTTGTTCCAACCCCCCTGCCATGGGCAGGGACACCTTCCACTACAGCAGGTTGCTCAAAGCCCCATCCAACCTGCCTTTGAACACTTCCAGGGAAGGGGCATCCACAGCTTCTCTGGGCTCGTTACACACACAGCAGGTTTCAAAACTAACGTGCTTTTCAGAAATCACCAGGGAGGCGATCAGAGACATCGGGCAAAGCCTCAGAGAAGCTGGGGGATGCCATGCAGGTCCTGTATCACCTGGTGCTGTGGGAGAGGGGAGCAGTAATAGCTCTCTGTGATCTCTGTGCACTGCAGCAGTCCTGGCCCTGATATCCATCCCACTGCCCCTTTGCCAGCAGCTGCTCATCCGGGAGGCAGCCCTGCCTGCCCGCTGCCCTCAAGGCCCTGCGGCCGGAGGAAGCCCCCAGGCTCCAGCTGGGACCAGCACTCACCACAGCCAAAGCAGCAGAACAGATCAATGGTCTGGTCTGGTTCTGGGCACTGGAAAGCAGCCAGCACCAAGAAAGCTTTAACTCATGCCGCGGGGACCTGGACCATTCCGTGTGATGGCTGGAGGCACTTTGCCTCCACTGGCAGGTGATCATCTCCTGCCCTGAGCACAGGTACAGCAGCCTGCTGCCTCCCCCTGGGGAGCCACAGAGGCCCTTCTAATTTGTGCAGGTCTCTAATCACCTTGAGGAATTTAGTGAGCTGCCTCCATTAGCTAAATGCCCCCTGGCTGGTGTCCCTCTCATTATCAGCAGGCTACATTGCTCCCTTATCTGAAAAGGAATGGTGAGATAAGGGAACAGGGGAGGAAAGAATAAATGAGGCATGAAGGAAACAAAGGGAATGTTTAGCCCAGTCTTCAAGGGTCACCAGAGAAGGTCTCTGTTCATCAGAAGTGTCACTGAAGTGGAGAAATCTCTCCGTAGGACACACAAGGGCTGGATAACAAGCAAATGCCAGAGCAAGAGTAGGAGCATGACACTTGTGCATGCCACAGTCGTGTATTTGCTTGTTGAATGCTTGGCCCTATGCACTCATAGCCCTGAATAAACTTCACCTTTTGGGAAGGCAGTGGGATCCTGCTCTCAGGGAATTATGGGTGCGTGCTTGGTGCCTTGATGGCTGTTGGAGACAAATTATCAGGAATCTGGACACTCCTGTCTTTCCAGATGATTACTCAGGTCTGTAAGTGTCATTAAGCCAGGAGGAGGTGATACGGAATAGAACTCTAGTGAAGGAAATGAATTTCCAGGCAGAGGTCCCTGCCTTCCCTTCTGGCTGCACAGGTCTCTAGCTACATCTCCCTCATACAAAGTGATGGAGAAAGGCACTCACCTCCGGCATCCAGGGGACAGGGTTGTCCACAGCTGCATAATTTGATTTATTCCTCCCATTTCTTTGCAGCTCTTGGTTCTGAAATACAAGTAGAGGAAAAGTCAAAATAACCTGATGAATGACCCAGCACTGACGCTTAACATAAGAGAGCTCAAACCTGGTCACAAGAACATGTGAGAATAAAGCAAGTTTTTTTTCTCAAGCTCCTTTTCCAAAGGACAGGAGAATTATCACGGCCATAGCAGGTTAAAAATGCTCCCTGGCTTTTTTTGACAGCAAATCTCCATGGTGAGCTACTGAGGGGAAAGTATACCAGCACCTTGTAACTGTTTAGCTAGCACAGAGTTAAAACTTAGGTCATTCTCCCTTTTTACTTTTTTCCCATCCTTCTTACAAAAAGGGCCAAGCAATAGTTCTTCCAACACTTCCTTCAGGCAACAGTACTGAGATGTGCTTCACTACAGAGCTACAGACTCTCTCGTGACCTTTCATTTCTGCTCCCATCTCGCTTAGTGCTACCTTCCTGTGCCACATACCCAGCCAGCTTCAGCCCACTGCTGCGGCTTAGTACACCTAAAATAACTTAATTGACTACAGTGGAGTCATTGTACATTCACATCGCTGTGAGTCAGCTCAGATTTTGCTCTGTGGCACGCTCTCCTTCCTGCGTGAAGAGAGAGCTGTCTCTTGGGGCCAGCATCAGAAGCGAAGGTCTGCACTTCTAAACGTTCAGAATTCATCCTAAGACTCCTCACCTTGTGTCCCAGCTTCTGTGGATGGTGAAACTGAAGGCTTGGGTC
>JAOQGH010000003.1:2725474-2740082 GCA_025769975.1 Gallinago jamesoni
AAACGTTCAGAATTCATCCTAAGACTCCTCACCTTGTGTCCCAGCTTCTGTGGATGGTGAAACTGAAGGCTTGGGTCTGCCAGAGCCTTAGCCAGCTCCCTCCAGCTTTCGTATCCTGTGCAGAGGAAACAGAAAGAGATGTCAGAGTACAGGCTAAAAAAAGAACCCGCAGGAGTTACCAGAACAAACTGGTCCTTTACAAGGCTGAGAGACCTCTAACACTTTGGAACGGTCCAGCAGAGACCAGGAGTTGTTTACATTACTCAGAGTTGGCAGCCTGACACAGAGAGAGAAATTGCCTTTGTCTTCCTTAAAAGCTCTTCCCTCCTCCTTATTAATTTGCTATATTAAAGATTCATCATAGTTCTAAAACACATGTCAGAGATTTCATTAATCACCACAATACTGGGAACCTCAGATAATCCCATTGGTCAAACTAAAGAACATCAATTTTTTTTTTTTATTAGCAATCCCAAAGAAAAATAAGACAATAACCAGATTACTAATTAGTTTAGCCATCAAAAGAATATTATCCTGAATATGCACCTATTTGCACAATAAAGCTTTCAATCTTCTTTTCTTGAAGGAAATGTGGCAAAGAATGCATCTGATGGGACATATTAGCCGTGATGGGGTTGAGGATGCCACTATTTAAGTGAAATCAGCTTCCAGGTTCAAAGCAACTTCAATACCCCATCCCTCCCAGTCTGCTCAATCCAGGAGCCAGGATCAATTTTGGTTTCCTTCTACAATTCCGTTGGCCTCCTGGGCCTAGGAGGGACAAAGATGAGCAGATGCAGCATAGCCTTGTAGCTCTTCATAACCGCCGTCCGTATCACTAACGAGACAGTGCTGATGAGCAGAGCTCACGCCTCCCAGCAGCGTTACGGTGGCTCACACTATGTGGTTTTCAGATCTGCTAAACATTTTGGGATTGAGTCAGCAACTAACCAAGTTGCCAGCAGCTCAGCGCTCTGCCCACACTGCACGATAGCTCAATTGTGAAGAGTGCGAGTGCCAAAATCTCCGCAAGCCACTTGCTTCTCCCAGGCTGGTGGCAGACTAGATTAATATCCATGGCAGTGGAGCCAGGCTCTCTGCCCGTTTTCTTTAACAATGCAAATCATCCCCAAAGCTCTAGGAGGTCCAGAGGAGTTGGCTGCCTTGGTATATAAAGGGAACCATCCTGCCAGCTTCAAGTCGGAGCATTAAGACAAATGGTCTGAGCCCTCTGCACTGCTCCTGCAGCCAGAATTGGCAGGGATGTGCTCTGAAGGGGAAGCACAGCCCACTGCTGGGAAAACCTCTACTGTTTTGGAGTCAGCATACCCATCCTCACCCTACCCACCCATCTTTACCCTGCCCACCCAACCAGCAGCGTGGTGGGTTGGCATTAAGTAGGAACATGCTCCATCAGTTTGCTTTGGAGGGGGAATTTACAAGCCGAGCTCCAAAACATCTCTGAACTATGTAGAGGCCAAGGAAAACCCAAAACAACCCCAGGAACTAGAATTCACAAACAACCCTTTGCAAGATCCGCCCCCCCCCTGCTGTGCTAAGCTCTTGTCCTGCTATTGCACCTATAAACAGGGTTGCAAAACTCTGTCTATACCTGCTCCTGAATCTGGGTGCTGCAAAGTCTGGCAGAGGTAAGTAGAAAGCAAAGATGTTGAAGCTACCTCCTATGATGTGGTGAAAGAAGAGGACGATTGATGAAAAACAAGTGCAAGAAATGTGAAAGTAAGTAGTTGGAGATGCAACTGAGACAAGACTGAGAGGCAACCAGGGTGTTCTCCTTTCCTGACATGAGTGTTGGCTTTTGTTGTGTGGGTTTTGTTCAGGCCCTGTTAGATGTTGAACAGCCACAAATTTCTGATCTAGGTCTTCCCACCCCCAGATTCTGATCTGAAGTCTATGGCTAAAAATGTCAACATCAATATTTATCTTCTGCAGAAGATTTTTCAGTCAGACACTCTGGGTGAGTAATCTACTGACTAATGCAGCTAAACACATCTTGTGCTTCAGAGACTGACTGTCACGAGAAAGAAGGAGAAATTCCTGCGTCTTCACATAATATAATGTATAACTGGTGAGCTTCTACCTCATTCAGAGAAATGTGGCAGGAACCACTGCTTCTGTGTCCTGCAGCTGGACACATGGTCCCACTTCCAATTGGACTTTGTAATTCACGTGAAATCCAGCACTCACTGCTTCGAGGGCTCATTGTATTACTGGGACAGGGGAGCACACTTTTTTAGAGAAGAGATCCAGAAGAGTCCTCATAGCAGCCTTCCAATATCTGAAGGGAGCCTCCAGGAGAGCCGGAGAGGGACTCTTTGTCAGGAAGGGTAGTGACAGGACAAGGGGCAACGGTTTTAAATTGGAAGAGGGGAGATTTAGATTAAATATTAGGAAGAAATTCTTTCCTGTGAGGGTGGTGAGACACTGGAACAGGTTGCCCAGGGAAGTTGTGGATGCCCCATCCCTGGAAGTGTTCAAAGGCAGGTTGGATGGGGCTTTGAGCAACCTGCTCTAGTGGAGGTGTCCTTGCCCAGGGCAGGGGGGTTGGAACTTGATGATCTTTAAGATCCCTTCCAACTCTAACCATTCTATGATTCTATGGCTAAATTAGAGAGGAAGAAAGTAAAATGGGAATAAAATAAAAAAAAAGCAGCCACAGAAGTCGGTTCACCCATGGAGATTCACCGAGCGAGGACACCAAGAGAAGAAGAATATTTTTTTTTTCTTTTGTGCAGAGGGGAGAGGTTATTTGGTTGCACTGCTCTGTGGAATAAGCCCAGGGGAAGAGGCTGCTGGCCACCACAGCTGGCCGTTCCACGCTGGCGACTGCCGGGCTCGTCTGCACCTCGGTTCCTGCACACGGCTGGCACGGAGCCCACCTCGCAGCACAGACAGCAGCCCGGCTGCACACCAGCGCTCGCAGCTGACATCGCTCTGACCCTTGGAAAAGAGAAGAAAGCGGGCGATTCTCTGCGTTGTACAAATATTTACCTAACACATCAGCCAAACACGGAAGAGACAAAGCAGCTAGGAATTAATCTGGAGAGTGTGATTTCCTTGCTGGGTAATTTGTGCGCTGGCAGGCTAATTCCCCAGCACGGTAGGAAATGATTTTCAGAAAATAATGGGATAAACACTCCCCTCAGAGAAAGTTCTTGGTGCTCCTGTTCCTCTCCTGGGGCTTTTCCCTGGGGATCTCCATGGGGCACCTTTGGAGAAGCACCTGGCTTTGCCCATGCGTTCCTCTCTAGGAGGGAAGGAACTATAGCAAAGACACAGCTCCTCCAGCTTCCTGTAGCCAGAAGACCTGTTGAGGCCAACTGCTGATTGAGGACACAGCGAAGGTTTTCTCCCCAGAACAAGCCACAGGATTCAAGATGTCACCTTGCAGTTATCCCCTCCTGTGTGAGAGCCCGAGAAGCAGAGCTATGGCCGCTACTCTGTCTCAAGAGCATCAGAATGAGATGGTCCACCACAGGTTTGGTCCATCCTTGAGGTTTCCATCAGGTCTGCACAGCAGCCCTGCTGTCAGAGCCCTTTCTTAATGGCTATTTAAAGTCAACAAGAACACGCCTGGAAAAAAGGAGTAGGCAGGAACTAAAATACCTCAGCAAACACTTCAGTATTACTAAGAGGGAATGCCAGGACTATTAGCTTGGATGGTTTTGCTCCAGCCCCTCTAAAAACACTGTTCTGGATAGGATGGAAAAAGGCAAAAAACTGTTAAGGCAAAAATAAAAGGCTTGGGAAGAGCCCTCCAGTTGAATAGCTGAAGATGTTGGCTTTGTTGCCATTAGTCTGTCAGACAGACGTACCACCCACTGCCTGGCCTTTCTCTCTTCTGGGCATTTACCTCCCATCACTTCCCGAAACATAACAGTTGTTTTCCAAGGCTATTTTTTCACCCCAAACACCTCCAAGGGAGGCAACCCTGGTGCAGGCACAGCTTGCCCAGAGCAGCAGCCAGTCCTGCTGCCACATAGTCCCCCTCCTTGGTATCAGGACCAGCCTCCCCATGGCTGAAATGGGCAGTTCAGGGCTGTGATTCACCCCAAATCCAGTCCAGAGAAAGAAAGGCACATAGCTTTCCGGTGGGCCAGCTTGGGCAACTGAGCTGGCTGGTGGCCACACAAGCACCAGAGCAGACCCCAGCAGCCAGGGTGGAGCATCCATGCTTCCAGTGGCCCATGGTTACATCACACACAATCCGACATCAAACATCCTTCACCAACCCTGACTGCAATGGTGTGGCTGGTGCCAGAGCATCACGGATGAGGTGATTTCCACGATTTTGTGGCGAGAGGGACCTGACGAGCAAGGAGATGTTCTCAAAGGTACTGTGAAGGGGCAGAAGAGCAGCCAGGTTCACGGCAATGGCTCTCTTTTCTACAAGCAGAGATTAGGAAGGTGAGGACGGTTCTTCTTTGGAGAAAAAGGCTCCTTTTTCTCCCTGTTCCCATCAGGCAGGCTGGCAGCTGCCTGCTGAGGATCCAAATGCCCACTGGGGCTGAGCCTTAGCTGTCTCTCTGGATTTCACACAGGAAGCCCTCACGACTTGAGCTCACCTCTGGAAATAGAGGCAGGAGGACACAAAGAAAAGGAAAAGAGGCTAAAGAAGAGGTTGGGACAGACTCTGCATCCTACAGCACAAACCTTTGCAAGAGGCAGCTGGTCTGAGTCCAGTTGCCTGCAGAGCCACCGTTAAGGGGCAGAAAAGCTGTAAGAAGAGGAAATAAGATGAAGATATTTCTTGCCTTGGGCCCAGGCAGGGCCCAGGGGCATGTCTGCTTCTTCTCAGCTATGTCTTTTACTGCTCTCGGGTTAGAAGTCAGCAAAAGAAGCTGCAGGAACAGCAAGTGACAAGGGGGAGATCTCATCCAGCAGTTATGACTCTGCCAGAGCCATGTGCTTGAAGCCCAGCTCACAAGAAAAAAAAAAAAACAAACCCACCCTAAAAATAAAAATTACAAAAGCAGAAAGCTGCAGCCAGAGATAACAGACAGCAGTACCCAGGGAGCTATCAGGCCTCGGGGCAGGAGCGCGACCAGAGCTGCTCTGTGGGTTTGGAGATGAGATCCATCAAGCCATTGCTGTGCCCCAGCTGGCACCCAACATTTCCATTAGTCCGTGAAGGTACCTGGCCCTTGTGCAGGGGGGAAACCCCAGACCTCAGGAAGCTCAGGTGACCAGCTTCCCCTCTGAAGGATGAGATTTGATTACTCCGCTGTTGTTACTGCTGCTTACACACCTGCAAATGCTATTAATGCCCATAGGCCACCCAGCCCTTGTGTAACCCTGCTAAATGATCCCACCCAGCAGCCTCCAGAAACAGTGGGTCCACAAGCTGGTTTGCACGAAAAGCATGTTCCTTCTGATCCAGCCCCATCCTTCTCTTTTGCTGTAGGGACAGGGCAAGGAAAAACTGGCAGGCATGAAGCAGAGTTTTGCTCATTACCCACGGTGCTCACAGACCCCTCAGCATGGCGTGGCATCTGGACGGTCTCATTTCTCCTGTCATCCTGGTTGATTTTTTTCAACTTGCTCTCATCCCAATGGACTTCAATGCGATTCGAGTCTCTCCCGATATTATTATCAGTAATGCTAATTCATTTGGCATGTTTACAGCACAACATCTTATCCTGTTTATAAAATCCCACACACATACAATGCTTTACAGAGATTTTAAGTTCAACTCCAAAGAGCTTTTTCTAAGGAGCTGATACTACGTACTGAATAAGCAGTGGAGCAGAAGGACTGTCTTTAGAAGAGACTGCAAACAGCAACAGCTATATTTTTTTCACTTGTGGAGATCTGCAAGCCTACTATTTTTTAAATTAAGATGATGTTGTTATTATTTTTGTCAGAGTTAGGTTGATGGTTGGACAAGATGATCTTGAAGGTCCCTTCCAACCTAGAAGATTCTATGATTATTCTTGGCTGAACAGGTGTGCAAGTGCACTACCCAATACCCCCAAATATTACCATTAGTTGCCTCAAAAACATACTAGTTCAAAAGATCTTGAGGAAGTTTGCTTGAAAATGAACATGCCGTAGGAGCTCAACTCAGGGAGCCATGCAGTCTCTCACATGCATACGCATCAAGCCTCCTGCCCTGAACATGCACCTCAGCTCTACCTCCTGCCTCAGTTAATACCCTTTAAATTATACCCCACTCACACAGGCAGTGCACTGGGAGTGCCTTCACCCCACCATAAGATGCTGGGTGTGCCAGGCGGGGAGGTTGTGGTCTATCAACCAAATATTTCTGGCCAGGGAGGTGATGGGGACAAGCTGCACCCCAGGCTGCACAGTTTTATGGCTGCAGCCCCGTAGTAGCCATCTCCTTATCAGCTGGCCAAGGCAGTGCTGCATCATGCTCTGAGGGGAATGAGAGAGTTTGACATGTCTTTCACACACCCTGACCCTACTGTTAGTGCCACGCTGTAGGGGAAGCAACATCCACCCCCTGATCCACCACACACAACCTGTATCCACCACACACCCACTCCACTGAGTGCGCAGCGCATAAAGATGAGGTGCACACCGACCTGAAAACAGAGATGTGGGGGAAGGATAAAGTGAAAAGGAACAGCCTGCGGTTTCTGGCCATAGGGGTGAGTGAAGGTTAAGTCAACTCATCAATCACAGACCAGGGGACAGAGAAACTACCAAAAAAAAATAAAAATCATTCAGGGGTAAAGCCAGGCCAAGAGGGTCTCTCTGGTTACTTATTTAAGTCAATAAAAGGCATAGGCAGAAAAGAGTGAACTCCTTGCCCTCAGATCAAGATCAGAACAACGCTCTTGGAGCGAAAAGGATTCAAGAAGTTATGAAACTTGGTGTTACAGTGGGGGCCCTGCAAACCCTTCCATTTCTGGTTAGTGCAGAACCCTGCAAATAACGATTGCTGACTTTCTCCAGGGATAAATCACAAGTTAGAGACTGTGTATGCAGACACAAATGACTCCGTTCTTCTTCCAGTTACAACTCTGATTCCCTGCTTTGTGAAACTGCATGGCTCTGCTGTCTGTGAGTTTGCAAATGACAATAAGCTGCAGAACATTAAAAGTACATGAAGTATAACAGAAGAAAAGGCAGAGCACTGCCTTTTTTCCACTCGGGACTGAGAGGAAAATGAAAATGAGCAGATATAACTACCCAGGGCACTCATGCAGTCTGACTTCCAGACTCACCCACCAAATAAATACTCTGCTGCTGTTGCCCTCTAGGTACAGAAAATTTATTTCATATAGGAAGGGAGGAACTGATAAGCAATGGCTAGGGCATAAACTTGCTTTATGGAAGATAAAATTCAAATCTTGCTTCTGCCATTAAAATTTTCCATTGCCCTAGTTAAATCAAGAAATCCACCTATGCCAGAAGATTATCTGGCAAATACTGCCTGCCTCCTGAATGCTCACAGAGACGCGTGGCTGGATTTGAGAGAGAAAGCCCATGACGTTGCTGCCAGTTGCCACTATCCTTCAATATTATGGGGCTGAGCTCCTAAGTCGACTCCAGAAATGCCTCTGTTTCAACCTAGTGTGTGCTAGAGTAAAAAAAAAAAACCACACAAAACCATATTATTGCTTATCTGAACTTGCCAAGCTGAAGGCAGAGGAGGTTCAGGAGCTGATGCCAGTGTAGAAGGGTGGCTATGACCTGCAGCCACCAGAGGTGCCTGGCCACAGAGACCCAGCTTTGGCTCCACAGCTGCAATCCCCTGCCTGGGGTGACTGCAGCCAAGAGGGGTCCTGAGCTGTGGAGACATATCCTCTCCTGGCCATCCTCACCTCTCCAACCATGCAACTTAATCCCTCCTCACCTTCCTCTCTTCTGCCTGCACAACGTTGCACTACAGAGCCGTGAAGAATTAAACTGGGGAAAGGGAAAGAGCAGGGTGCTTTCTTTTTCAGGAGATGGAGGCAACAGCGACTCAAATAAAGCCTGAGAAGAAGAGCACCTACTGCTCCTTTTAGAAACATAAGATGGAGACCACGATTTTGGCACTGCTAAATTCCACAGCTAAGGGGGCCCCAAATGCTTTCTATCCTGCTTCTCTTTCGCACTAGTCCACGGGTCACCTTAACCACACAAAACACACCTAGAAGCTTTTAAATAATAAGATACGTTTTCAACATTACGGCCATAATAGCCGTCCAGTTAAAGTCATTAACTGCTGGTGAGTTCAAGTCCCTAATTTGCAGAACGTGTGGCGGTCGTCCTGCAATTACGGTGAGTTTGTCCCGGTGATGCTGGGCTGCACACCCCCAGGGGGACTCTTGTGTCTGCCTCCTTGGGAGATACAGCCATCAAAAGCAAACGGTCTCTTCCCTTTTTACATTCCTGGTGCACAGCAATGGATTTCTCAGAGCAGCCACAGACGGTGTTAAAAAGAGCTGCTTTCAATCGTACCGAGATTCAGGGTATTTTTTGAGTAGTTCACATCATGGACCGTGCTTACCAAGGCAGGCTTTTGCCAGTCATTGTCTTAAAAACATGGGATTTGCATCAAACCATTTATCGATGGGAGATCAAGATGTTTGGCTTGCTTGAGCCACAATACTTGCAGCGCTTGGAAAAACTGGCAGGCTGACAGAAGACCACTGAATCAGGTGTTTTGATACAAGCCTAAGCTTTGATTCTTATTCCTGCTTTGGAGATCAAAATAATTTGCTACTTCATGAACTCCAGTTTCATGTTTTTCTTTCCCCGCCCCCTCTTTTTTTTCCAGTAAACGCTAACATCTGGCATTATTGTTGGAGCAAAAATACCTTTAATCCTGGAACATCTACATGGGTTTCTACCAATTGACACTCAGTGACCACAACTGCTGACTCACACTCTGCACCTCCACAAACAGCCTGCCTTTTTTTTTTTTTTTTAAATAAAAATAATAATAACAACTTAACAAATTCCTATCTAGCCCTTAAGGTGACTAGCATAAAAAGCAGATGGCCCACCTGGCTATGATGGCTGAAAGTGATATTCCTGGCACTCTCCCCTTTGCCTGGAGGCACCGGTGAAGCCATGCCCTTAGAGACACGAGAGGCAATAAAGGCCTGTTCTGCTGCGGTAACAAGTGAATTAAAGCTGAAGTTTGCCTCCGTCTATCACCAGCTCAGTGTGGCAAATCATACACACTGCACTCAGAGACAGACCTGGGAGGCTTCCTGCCCACTTTTATTCACATGTACAGCATCGTCATTAACAGCAATTAACCTCTTGCACAAAGAAGCACGTTTCTAAATCCTTTCAGCCATGAACCAATCTGTTGCTTTGATGTCCGTGGTATCTGAGTAAAAACAATGAATAAAAAGCAACGTATGTATGCGGGTTCCCATCCCTGAGCACAGGGAGGTACCTGCAAAAATAACGAAAGAAAGAAAATGGCAATTCTGTACTCAGCAGTCTTTGCCATCTGTTTTTCCTTTTGCAACACGACTGTGACCAAGAAAGTTCAATAAGGTCATCTGTGCAGCTCTCGGAAAACCTTGGTAAGTGCATTTTTCTCAACTGATCCAAACACTGCAGCACATAGACTGCTCAAGGAACTTTCCAAGAGAATTATTATTTTTTTTAATACAGGAGCTGTCTCGGATGTGAAACAGAACATCAGCTGTGCAATAGACCTTCAAGTCAGGATTTGTTATAGCTTTACCGAACACAGCTATTGCATTATGTCTTTTCTCTTGGATGGAGATTTTTCTGAAGACTCAACAGCTTGCCACCTCCATGGAGACACAGCATTCCCAAAATATCTGCTTGCAGCTTGATTTTCAGTCAAGTTCTGTGGAACTTTGTGTTGTAGAAAATGTCATTCACTGCCTCCATGTAAAAAAAAAAAGCCACATCTTATTTATTTCTCTACCTGCTATTTCTATTTGCCATTTTGCTGCAAGCTGCTGTAGCCATTTTCTTCCCCTGAACTCACCTCAAAAGCAGTAACCCGCTCCTGCTGAAAGGTATTGTTTCCATGGTCTCTGTGAGCATTGAGACAAAATTACTACCCTACGCTATCAGTTTCAGTGACTGGAGGCAGTCTAGGGACGAGACTAAAGGAAGAGAGGAATTAAGATAAAGAACAGGCTGGACAAACATCTGCCAGAAATGGTGGAGGTAGGGTTGACCTGACCTCGAGGCAAGGAAGCAAGCTGAACCGACAGTCCTGAATGTCACTCCAGGAATATCTTGTGATTTGTTTAAATTATTTTCATTTGCCTATGTTCTTGAGAGTAGCAGAACAACTGGTCTGCCCAGCTCTGACTAAGCCCTGAAGACAGAAACACCCCTAAATGTGGGACAACACAACGGCTATCTGATAGCCATGCTTAGTCATACTTATGATTATCAAAACCAGAGAAATATATCAAGTCTTCTAAATAACAAAGAGGAACTAACAGTGCAGTGACTGCAGTACTGCTTCGGTGTTGCTTTCTAGGTACATCAGATTAGAAACAATTTGATGATTTAATTTTGAGTCACATGAAGTCCTTCTAATAACGTTAATGGGTTTTGGATGAGGCTTTAAAACTACTTCAAGAATTTCAGGAACTTGGATGCAATCCCTGTGTACAAGTTTACTTCCACAATTCTGATTCAAAATTAAAAACTACAGCTTCTGGTTCGGGTTTACATATCATCAAATGTTGATTAAAATGGCAGCAAAAAGCAAAACGGAATTTCAGGATATTCTTCCAGAATGTCTAAAATTTCTTATTTTCCGTCTAACAAGACGGAATATAAGCCCAAAGCTTAATTTGCACTAGCAAATGCACAAATGCAAATTGCACTTTCATTCTAGCACTAAATACCAGCCTTCATCTCTCTTTGTGAGGGTGCCTCTCAACCCAACACCACCATCTCTATTTAGCAAAGGTGTGATTTCTAATATTGATTTCCTCTGAATCATCATCAAATACCAACTGCTAGTCTGGGCAGACAAACATGCAAGATGGACTAACAGTTTGATGGTTAGGGAAACGGGGAAAATCCTATATACCTTTACCTTACAAAACATAATCAAGCTTCAGAGTAGTAAGGAGGCAGGAGTACACTTGAGCTCCTCCAGGACGTAGGCTCAAAACTCACATGGACAAAACAAGCCACCTGTCCTCCCTTCGGGCATCCTGCCTCCGAGCAGATGGACACTGTGCAATGGGAAGGGCTGCAAGGCACGGACGCTTCTGGGCTGGCTTTATTTACACAACATGGGTTGCTATGGGGAAGAATCAGGGTTGCGTAAACTCTCTTTATAGAGCTCTTACCCAGTCACATAATTCCAAAATACCAACTTCTGAAATATTGTTTCTCCGCTTTCTTGCCCAAATCCCACGTCAGTGTCCTGCTCTGGGTCCCAAACCAGCCCGTGTGACGCGCTTGACAAAAATCCCTAGGAAAGTGAGAACCAAGGAGGAATTCACAGAAACCACTCTTTGTCCCAGAGAGAACAAACCTGGAGCCATTCACAAGCCGAGAGGCAGCTGAATTTTTCAGAGCCCAGGCTGCAGGGGCCAGCCAAACGCTGCTGCGGGGGGCCCCCAAGCAATCCCTGCCACCAGCAGGCATTCCTGAGGGCTTCCTCCTCCTTCCATCCTTCACCCAGAAGGAGACGGCCGGGTTAGTCGCCTTGGAGCTGGGCCAGCAGGCCTTACAGAGCTATCCTGTTTCAGTGGAATATTTAACCGTGCTACAGCTTTTACCAGGGCATTAAAACCGCCCCTGCCAACTGCTTAAGGGGGCTCGCGAGGACTAATCGCAAAATTAATTGTTTGCTTTCCACCGCGTCGGAAATTTCCATAAGTCAAGGAAGAAGGGGTTCCTTATTGCCCAGCACTCGTCCAGCAAGTGCCTAATGAACTTAAGGACGACTGAAACCCTAACGACTGTCCAATCCGCCTCTTGTGTAATTCAGGACAGGAAGCTCACACAGTAATTCCTGCCCTAGCTCCAGAATAAATATCCAATGAAAATGCCATCTGACGTTGGTTATTTACATGCTGACCCGAGATTTCATCCAAAGTCTGTTCTCAGCCTCATTGCTAAGTTTTACTGACCTTTTCCACAGGCTCCTGGTGTGATTCCTGCTGAGCTCCACCGACCCTGTTCAATTTCATTCCCTTCCCGTGATGGTATGAGTGTACCGCCTTATACAATTTAACCACATATGTCAAAATACCCATTCCTAGCATGTTCTGCCAAAACTGACGGCGAGTGAAAGCAGCTGGCCTCCCTACTGCATTTTGCCAAAGGACTAGCTGTGTGTTGTCTGCCCTTTGTATGCCTCTGACCCCAGTAACTCACAAAAGCTCCAGTTTTGACACAGCCAGGAGAGCATCGGACCTCAGCCCCGGTGCCCTGAAACGCGACGGTACAGTTTACATGCTACACACTGTTTCATGGGAAGTCCTCTTACCATGGTGTCTCCTGGGATGGAGAGGAGGACTCTGTGTGCCTATGACTTCCCAGGCTCTGCAAATAGCCCAGGGCAGTCCCTTCTTGATTACTCTTTTCATCTATGTTTTTCTGCATACTAATATCAAAACCACAGAATCACTGAGGTTGGAAGGCACCTCTGGAAATCATCTAGCCTAAACCCCTGCTCAGAGCAGGGTCATTGATACCTAGAGCAGGGCCACATCCAGTCAGGTGTTGAGTATCTCCAAGGACAGAGACTCCACAACTTCTTCGGGCAACCTGTTCCAATGTCTGACCACCTTACAGTTAAAAAAAAAAAAAAAAGTTCTCTTATGTTTAAATGGAATTTCTTCTGGTTTTATTCGTGCCCATTGCCTCCTGTCCTTTCCCTAGGTGCCACTTGAGAAGAGTTTGTCTCCTTATTATTTACTCCCTCCCATCAGGTGTTTATACACATGGATAAGATCTTCCTGAGCTTTCTACTCTCCAGAGCCCCAGCTCTCTCAGCCTCTCCTTGTACGTCAGATGTGCCAGTCCTGTAATCATCTTCATGGCACTCGGCAGGACTAACTCCAGCCTTTCCATGTCTCTCATCTGGGGAGCCCAGAACTGGGCACAGCACTAGAGATGTCTCACGTGGTCCAAGCAGAGCGGAAGGCTCATCACCCTCAACCTGACCTAATGGAGTTCAGAAAGCTGTGGTCTTTGCTGCAAGGTCATGTTGGTGGCTCATGTTGAACTTGTTGTCCAACGGATCCCAAGGTCCTTCCCTGCAAAGCTGCCTGTGCAGGACATGAGACTATTTTTCTGCTCCCTAAGACTGTCTGTGTCCCATGGGATTCTTTGAAGCAGGTTCCTGAACATGGCAAAGTCCTCATTCCTGAAGTCCAGGGCTGTTATTTGCCTTGTTCCAAGCTAACTCCAGTCTGTTCACCACACAAGGCAAAAATAATTTGTGAAAGTAGCTTTAAACCAGACAGTCATCTAAATATGTTGACAAATCTGAAAGCCGAAAGTTTACAACTTCACTGGTTTTGAAAAATCTGCCTGTAAGTACCTTGGAAGCTGAAGTCCCAAGGGAAAATCCTGGGATTTGAGCCAAACCACACATGTGTCTTTTTAGAGCCCAACCTAAAATGGCAATACAACTGACTAGTTTAGAGTTTGCAAAATCACTGTGAGCCTTCCTTGGTCTTTCTGTGTTCTCCACATCCCCGTGAGAAATCCACCTTCTCCAGAGTGAGTTTCAAGTCTGTGTTCAAACCTCTATGTGATCCTGAAAAATGAGAATGGAGGGAACAAAAGAGAAGAGAGTGAATGCTAGAAGGAACAATGAGAGGTCTTGTAAGCTAAGTTTATTATTCATGTCCCTACTATATTAATGACATACTGATTTTTTTTCAGTCAATTAAAGCAACCACAGAATAATATCCAGGCTACCACATCAGCATTTCACAGGATTCAGAAAACCTGAAGCAGAATGTAAATCCTGTTTGCTGCAGGATGTTAGGGCTTTGTCTATTATATTTTATAATACAGCTACCTGCCACTGTTAGACACGTTGTTCTGCTCGGAGAATCGATGCCAAAATGATGCAATGGGATTGTCAGCAGCCTATTGTCTGGGAGCTTATCCATCTAAAAAAAGTCCTGCTGTGATGCAATATGCTAACAGGTAAACGGGCAAACAGACAAAATGCCAGGTTCATTTCATTACTGCTCTGTCCTGGGTCTCGGTGATGGTTAAGCCAGGAGGAAGACCTGCTGCCATGCACGAAATGGAGACAGCACCAGTTCAGAACAGCCCAAAAAGAGGGAACACTTTCCCTCTTTTAGCAGACACCGAGTGACACTCACACAACATAAATCACACAGTCCATTTCTACCTGCTTTTAAGGATCTGGGCTGCTTGACTGAATTTTATCATGCCTTTTTTGCAGTGCTGAACTGAAATACTAGGTGTTCGTTCAGCACTGGTTTTGACATCTCATCACAGCAAAGATGGGGCTTTCACCCCATTTGAAAAGCAGCTGTGTTGATGTTTGAAAAATCACAGAATCACAGAATTGTCAAAGTTGGAAGGGACCTCTAGAGATCATCCAGTCCAACTCCCCTGCTAAAGCAGGGTTGCCCACAGCACATCACTCAGGACTGCATCCAGGCGGGGCTTG
>JAOQGH010000003.1:2740182-2848940 GCA_025769975.1 Gallinago jamesoni
GTGAGGCACTGGAACAGGTTGCCCAGGGAAGTTGTGGCTGCCCCATCCCTGGAAGTGTTCAAGGCCAGGCTGGATGGAGCTTTGAGCAACCTGGTCTGGTGGGAGGTGTCCCTGCTCATGGCAGGGGGGTTGGAACTAGATGATCTTTAAGGTCCCTTCCAACCCAAACCATTCTATGATCCTGAATTAACTCCTGGCTTAAGGAAATCCTTCCTGGTGCAGGCTCTGGCTGTATGGTTACATCCTTCACCCTGTGTTCGGGTATGACTCCCAAACACCCTGTGGATATGGAGGGGCGACAGCTGTGTCACATAGCACAGCAAAGGGCACGGCCGTTCTCCAAGGAGCTGGAAACGGAGGAGGCACAGGGAGGGGCACAAACTGTTGTGGTATCCGTGAGAACAGTGGGCTTCCCAGTACAACACAGGCACTGACCCAACGGAGTAAGACTGGTGGGGGCCACTCTGATGGCTGGAGCATGGGGCAGGCGACCAGAGGCTGAGGGAGGTGGGTTTGCTCAGCCTGGAGGAAGAGGAGGCAAAGGGGACCTTACAGCTGTTTGCAGCTTCATTACAGGGAAGCATAGCAAGATGGAGCCAGGCTCCTCTCATGGGCGCCTGGTGGAAGGGCAGGTGGAGCAGGCACAGGATGCTGTGGAGGGAAGGGCAGTGGGGAGTCAGGCAGGCTGTTGTCCTCACGAGGGTGGTCAGCCCTGGGGTGTTTCTGCCTTCCCAGAGGCAGTCAGAGCCTGGCTGGCCCTGCCCTGGGCAGGGGTCAGAGCAGAGACCTCTTGGTCCCTCCCTGCCTCTGTCATTTGGGGATTCAGTCATTGGACTGGCAAATGCTCACAGGCGCGTCTGTCCTTCCCTATTTGGGCTTGCCCACCTTCATTCCAAATGTCTCCCCAACGCCCGCTGTGTCCCTACAGACCAGGACTCGGACTCGGACAGTGACCTGTCTCTGGATGAAGAGCGCAGTCTCTCCATCCCATCCTCGGAGAGCGAGGAGAACGTGCGCCTGCGGGGCCGCTTCCAGCGCCAGTTCAAGCGGGCGGCGCACAGTGAACGCCTCCTCACTGACCCCACCAACACCACTCCCAAAGGCAAGTCCCAGGGGCTCTGGCAGAGGAAAGAGGGGAGCTCAGGTCCCTGGGGGCCAGGCCATATCTAGTGATGGCTTCAATTGCTGCTCACAGAAATATTCTCTCCCTCTTTCCCGGGGCCTGTTTTGCTGTGTTCTTTACCAGATGTGGATGGCAATGACCTCATGTCGTACTGGCCGGCTCTGGGCGAGTGCGAGGTTCACCCCTGCTCTCTGCAAAAGTGGGGCTCCGAGAGGAAACTGGGATTCGACATCAACAAAGACGCGGCCAACAATAATCAGCCAGACCTGGCCTTGACCAGTGGGGATGAGAACTCCCTCACCCAGACCCAAAGGCAGAGAAAAGGTAACGGCCTGGAACAAGCAGGCAAGGGTGGCCTGTCCTGTCCCAGGTTGTCGTGGCCCTGAAGGCTCAGCATCAGATCTATCTTGTCATGTCATTGGGGAGGTATGGCTTATCCCCCCTGGCTTTTATGCGCTTTTCACTGTTATACAAAGATTTGACTTCTCTTTCTGTCCGGTGCAGGGATTTTGAAGAACCGCCTCCAGTACCCTCCTACTCTCCAAGGCTTGCCATCCGTCGGCAGGATGACCAACGAACTGACATGGTACAAGACCTCCACGCTGGGTCACAGGGCTGTCCCTGCCGCCTCCTACGGCAGGATCTACTCTGGGGCAGGCAGTCTGTCACAGCCAGCCAGCCGGTACTCGTCACGGGAGCAGCTTGACATGCTGATGAGGAGACAGATGTCCCGGGAGCAGCTGAGCAGGCACAACTCCCGAGAGTGCTTGGAAGCCATGCCCAGCCGTCATGGGTCCAGGGAGGAGCTGGACACTATCCCAAGCAGGCATGGCTCCACTGAACACCTGGAAAGTATCCCAAGCAGACACGGGTCTAGGGAAAACTTGGATCTACTGGCTGCTAGGCCTAGTCAGAGAAATCATGGGAACACACTGCCACGGAGACAGGGCTCCAGAGACCACCTCGACACTTTACCCTGCAGATTTGGGTCGAGAGAGCAGCTAGACTGTGGGCCAGTAAGGGAGGTCTCTAGAGAGTGGCTAAACACATTGCCAAGTAGGCAAGTGTCCAGAGACCGAATAGACACGTTGCCAAGTCGAGATACTTCTCGAGAACAATTGGATTTGCTTTCTAGAAGACAGCCTTCAAGGGACCAGCTAGCATTGGCTAGACAAACGTCAAGGGAGCAGCTGGACTTTGTCTCCAGAAGATCTAATTCCAGAGAGCCTCTGGACACAGTACCTAGCAGGCATCCCTCGCAGGACAACCTGGGGAGTCTGTCTAGGAGGCAGTTGTCTAGGGAAAGCCTAGAGCCGCTGTCAAGGAGACAGCCTTCTAGAGAGAACCTGGAGGCTGTTCCTAGCCGACATCCTTCCACTGAACAGTTAGATATCCTTTCTTCCATCCTTGCTTCTTTCAACTCCTCCGTCCTGTCTTCGGTGCAATCTTCCAGCGCGCCTTCAGGCCCCCAGACCACTGCCACCCCTTCTGCCATGCAGAACTCGACGCCCTCCGCAATGTGTCCCTCAACGCCTCGCTCCACCACCTCCCACAGCATTTCGGAGCTGTCACCAGACTCAGAGTAAGTGTGTCCCTTCCTCAGCCAGGCCTTGTTCAGCTGGTCTTGTGTACCATCAGCCTGCCTGGCTTGTTCCCAAAGAGGGTTTGGTTTGGGGGGAGAAGGCTGTGTAGGGGTGAGCCCCTGGGGTGAGTGGCTGGTGTCTCCTGTCCCTGAATCATGACTGGGCAGGGAAAACCCTCGGGTGTGACAGCAGGTGCATGAGCAGAAACATCAGTGTGTCTGAGTCTGCTCTTTGCCAGAGGTGATGGCCCTCACTTGTGGCCTGTGGGGGCTCAGGAAGGATGCTTTGTGCAGCCATGCTGACCTCGTAGCTGTTCCCTTGCTCAGTGTCAGCTGTAAGTCCCAACGAGTGGCTGTGTGCGAGGGCCAGGCTGGCTGGAGAGGAGGAGGACACCCAAGTCCTACCGGAGCCCTGCCTGCCCCAGCCAAGTTTCTCCCCAGGGACTTTGTCACAGTGTCATTTCTTCCCCTCCAGCTCTGCTCCCTGCTCGTACTGTTCCCTTCCCATCCCATCCCTCCTTTCCTCTTCCCTGAACTCAGGGACTTGGAGACAGTTGTCCCTGCCCCGACATAGGGATGGGTTTCTCGCATAGCTGGGGGAGGCAGCTGAAGCTCAGGGGTGATGCCACAGCTTAATACTGTTTTTCTTTCCTCCGAGAAGAATAACGAGAAATGAGGGCCATTCCTGAGGGGCCGAAGCTGTCCACAAGAGAGACAGAAGCAGCAGAGCCCTTAGCCTATCCAGGCGCTGCCAGCTGAGGTTTGGTGTCCCCAGGGGGCAGGGGCCAGAACTGATGGTGGTCACAGGCCCAACACTGACCCTGCCTTCCCCTGCCCTTCGGGCTGGGGGGTCGGCAGCCTGTACCTCCCACCGCCAGCAGCCTCCGGGCTCTCGGCTGCCACCATGCTCCCTGTTGCCTGCCCAGTGTGACAGGTACAGCAGGAGCCTGCTCAGGCGAGGGTGGCTTCTCCGACCCCCCAGGGCCAAGCTCTTCCTCCGCGACCCATTGGTACACAGGGTGGGCAGGGGCAGGGAGACAGAAACGGAGCCCAGGATGTGGGGGTGGGGGAGGGTTTTCTACCTTTTTGTATCTTTGTAATCAGAGAGAAGAGAAATTTCTATCGTTATTTTTACGGATGGTCTGTTCCCAGGACCTGGAGCATTTGTCTCACCAACAGCCCTCTGCCGGCTTCCCTGGGGTCCCTGTGATCCTGGGGGGCTGGAGGGACAGTGCCAGGCAGCCCTCATGGCTTTGCCAGCACTGCTCTGTCCCATCCCCGCTGCAGGGCAGCTGGCCCTGCTGCCCCTCTTGCCCTCCCACCATGCAGCTCCACATGTGTCTCAGTGCTGTCCTCCTGCCTGGTGTCCCTCAGACCCCTACAGGTGTGCTGACCCTACAGCCAGGCCCCCCTCTGCCTTCCCGTGGGACCACCCTTGGGGCTGCCCCTCATCTGTGAGCCAGGGCTGTGTGCCAGCAAGAGCACCATCGAGCGGGGCAGCAAATTCGGCATCAGGGACCCGCTGGGGGAGGGAACAAGCTTTGCTGTTCAGTCCTGTCCTGTACCAGGATGGTCCCACTCCTGTAAGCTCTGGTTTCCTCCACTCAGCAGATGAGCACCATGTTTTTACCAACTGTATGTCGTGCTCTTTAGCCTGTGTGTTCCAGAGCAAACCTCTGTTGGTTCGTAGGGTCCAGGCAAGGAGCTGGATGACACTAGCCCTGCTCTGCAGCAGGCTCTTCCCAGAGCTGGTGCTCTCCCTGTGGGGGATTAGCGTCTGCATGAACACAATGTGGCTCCAGTGTCGGGGTCCAGCATTGCCCACAAAAGTTGTATTTAGCTGGTTCCTTGTGGGCTCTGCATACATACACACATGTCCCTGCGCTCTCTGGCTGGCCAAGGACCCCAGCTCAGAGCGGCCTGGATTTTGGGAGACAGGGATAAACAGCACTTTGACCTCTCTGGAAATTCAGGCCTCCCTGATGGTTTCTCTGCTCAACTGGGAGCCTGGCCCCGGGGCTCCCACTGGCCCTACTACTGCAAGGTGACACTCCTCTGTGCCTACCCCAGCCCTGGGGCAGGGGCAGCCGGCTCGGGGGGCCGGCACGCTCCCTTTCACCGGCCGAGCGTGGAGCCTCTGCTTGGCTGCCCCCGTGGTGCTCTCGGGGCTGCGTGACAGCGCCCTCCTTACTGCCTTACTGCCACGCTGCTGTAGCTTCTCACTCCAGCCCAGCCCCACGTGTTTACAGGAGAGGATTTGTGCTGCTGGCTTCTGGGCAGGCCAAAGCTTCTGGGCTATGTCCCCGAGTCAGCAGAGGGGGACAGAGGGGCTGGGTGACGGGGGTGCCATGGCAGGTTCACTGCCACCCTTCTCCCAGGGATGGAGAGGGAAGGGCCTGCTGACGTGTTTACATGCCACTTGGGACCAGCACGCAGAGGGAAAGCCTGCCGGCTCCAGGTGCCAGGAATAGCTGGGCTCCTCCCTGCTGCCCATCTTTGCCTTCGTGAACAATCTCGTTTACATGTTTCTCTCTGGCTGCGCAGCACCAAAGCCCTGGCCTGTGCCTCAGCCACCGCCATGTTACCCCCTCGGCACCCCGCTGGGTACCCGCATCCTGTCTCTGCCATGCCGCAGGGCCCACTTTTCTGCCAGACTGGCAGAAGAGTGCTTTGTGTTGGTGCCAAATGGAGAGCAAGTGACAAGTGCCAAAAAAGACGAGAGCAGTGGAGCTGGCGTCTGTCCCCACAGAGCTGGGCCAGGCTAGAGGCGAGGAGTCAAGTCTGTGGCTCGGTCCCTGATTGTAGTGCCATGGCCTGGGCTCTGGGGAGCATCCTCCTTGGATTTAGGTTTTGGTTTGTTTCTTTGGGGGGTTTGTTTGGTTTGGTTTGGTTATTTTTCCCCCTCTCTCCATCTCCCGATTCTGTGGGCAGTGAGCGGGGAGATGCTCGTGCCCGCCCCCCCCAGCCCCAGCTGTGTAAAAGTGTATCATGGAAGCGCCAGATTTGGAAATAAAAGTCTATAAAACAGCGCTGGCCTCTCTGCCATCTCTCTGTGGGCAGGAGCTCACAGTCAGCTCCTGGGCTAAAAGGGGGTCACTGTACCCTGGGGTGAGGTGACCTCAGGTGCTGCCAGTTGCTTGAACGTGGCTGTGTCCAGACCAGGTCGCCCAGAGATGGGGTTGGCTGTGGTGGTCCTCAGTGGCCCTGGCCCTGGCCCTGGCCCTGGCCCTGGGTGACAGGCACCATGGTGGCTGTGGTTAGCTATGGACCCCACGCAGCTGGCACCCCTGGCCAGTGACCTGGGTGAGGCCAAGGGCAGCATGGCCAGGCTGCAGGGAAGGAGATAGCAGTGGAAGAAGGAAACGTGATTCCAGTGCCCTCTGTCCTTCTTTTTCCTGCTGCTGGAGGGGAAGGAGCAGGTGAGCAAAGGGCACTATTGATCCATGGCACCCTGAGCAAGGGTCACCACTGATGAGCTGTAGACCCCTTGTCCCTAACAAGCTCCTTTCTTGGTACTGGCCTGACCCTGATCCAGCACAGGGCAGCCCTTGAGCACCAGGGGCTGGGATCAATGGTCCCTGGCTAATCCCACTTTGGTGGTGCTGGGTGGTCCTGTCCTGCAGCTTTTCCCAAGGATGCCTGGAGGTGAGAGTACAGGGAGGGTTGGTGGGGGGCTGGAGTGGTCAAGGGGAAGCCAGCTTGGCCCCAGGTGCTGGTGAGGGGCTGCAGGCTGGGGCGCAGGAAGCAGTAAGGAGGAGGCAGCAAACGGCGCCCGGTGTTATGTTGCTGCCAAGCAGGAACCCTTGGCTTCCATGCCAGGTGAGCAGATAAACAATGGGGAGGCAGCCACCACATGTTGGTGCCTGTGCTGGCATCTGCGTGCCGCTACCTGGCCACCGTGGGACTGATGGGCATGAGGGTGGGGGTGAACAGGGGCTGAGGGGCACGAGCTCAGCCCCACTGCTGAAAGGCAGCTGAGGAGTCCACATGTGGCTGCTGTGGGACCTGGGTCCTGCGAGCAAGGGTAGCCACAGGCTGCCTCCCACTCAGCCAACAGGGATGGGAATGAGTCTCTCCAACATCAGAGAGTATGGTCACCACCCGTGCCACACAGCAGCCTCATCCCACCACCCAGGGCACCCAGGAGTCCCTGGTGCCTGCCTTGCCCACCAACTTCACCCCTCACCCTGGCACCCGTCATCTCATTTCCACTGCTATGTTCCTGTGGGCATGAGCCAAACGTGACTTAGCCATTCACTGAAAACAGTGGTGGTACCATATTGTGGTGGAGCCCAGGAAGATGCAATGGGTTCAGGAGAGCTCCAGTGCCCGCTGGGGACCTTTGGAACAAGATAACGGCTGGGTCCATGCACTGGGATAAAGGGACAGTCTACAGGGTGCAGCACTCTCGTTTCCAGCAGGTAAGCAGTCCCCAGGGAGGTGAGCGCTGGCAGCCCTTGGCAGGAGGTTGGCACCAGGATGCACAAGAAGACCCTTGCTCTGCGCCTGGCATGGGCACGGCGGGACCCTAGGCACAGCTGTGGGCCAGCAGCTGAAGCTGGCCAGGACAGTCCACGGGATGGGATGGCCCTGGTGACAGCAGTGACAGCCCTGGACCACAGCTGGGGGCACCCAGCACAGGGGGGCAGTGGGGGAGCATGGTGGGTGCCACAGAGCAGCAGGGCTGGGAAGCAGGCAGCTCCTTGGCAGGGCGGGAGGCAGGGCAGGAGGCAGGGAGCGGTGTCTCAAAGATCACGGGCAATTATTAATAAGAGGGAACAGATCGTGTACCTGGCTGGTGGCACCTGACCAGCTCGGCTGGGACAAAGCAGGTAGGAGAGCTGGGGGCAAAGCAGGGGACTTGGGCTGGCATAGCCTGGGGCACCACACGAGTGGCTCGCGGGTCTGGTGGCAAGTGGATGAGCATCTCAGGACTTAGCTGGGTGAGCCTGGTGGGACAGTGGCACCCCTCAGCTTAAGTCCTAAGCAAGGTCCGGCTGCAGATCCGTACGGAGCCGCTTCAGTCCCACCGTCCGAGGGACCCCATCCCAGCCCCACTCTTCCCTGCCCATGGGCTCAGCCTGCTCCGCAGCGCGGGGGGCTGGGGGGGGCGCTGGTGGAGAGATGGTGAGCCCGTGACGCTCGCCGGGGAATGACATTCCTGCTCCCCTCATGTGTAAAGGGACAAAGTCTGCGGCCGGGGCTGTGGGGTGGCTGGGGCTCTGCTGGGTGGCTGTGGTAGCTGCTGCCCTGGCTGCGCTGTGGTACGTGGAGGAGAAGGGCGGTTGGCACCGAGAGGGAGTTCTGCCTGGGTGGCCCCCAGCCGTGCACCCCGGCGGGGCAGATGGGGCTGGTGTGGGGCAGGAGCTGTTGCTGGGGTCTCGGCTCCCCCCCCGTCCCCATGCTGGCTCCCGGCCACTCTCTGGTGTAAGCTGCTGCTGCTGCTTCGGGACTCTCAAAACTCGGCTCACCTCTGGCCTCGGGGCTGATCCTGCACACTCCTGGCAGGGATGGCTCCGTGAGGAGAGCGGGTGGGCACGCTGCCGGGTGTCCCCAGCCATGGGGACATGGCTGAGCCATCCCTCATCTCCCCACAGCGGGCCAACACTCAGGAGGGCCGGGTGGCCATGGCAGCAGAGATGGCGCTGAAGCACCGGGTGCCCCACAAGGTGCTGAGCGAGGCTGAACTGGAGGAGGTGGCGCTGCGGAAACCTCCCACTAAGCTCTCACTGCACGACTGTCTCCACAAGACCAGGTAGGACCGTGCTGGCCAGAGAGATGTGTCTAGACCCCACCAGGCACTGTGCGCCCCCAGCCCTGCTGCCACAGGGACCCCAGCTCTGGCTGTCTCGGCCTCTGTGGCAGAAACAGTGCAGACCTGGGGGTTGGTTCCCTCAAGCTCAAACACTCTTGTCCCTACACTGTCCTCCTGCCTGGAGGTACACTTGGCTCCAGCAGCTGGAGCTGGGGGTCTGATGAGACCCATTGCTTCCCATGGGGCCCCATCCACTCCCACTGGTGTCCCCAAGCCCTCATGCTTGTGCTCATCCCTGTCTCCTGCTCCTTCCCTGCCAGATGCTCGGCCTCCACCGCCAAGTCCCTGCTCTTCCGGTTCCTGCCCTTCCTGGCCTGGCTGCCCCGCTACCCCATCAGGGACTGGCTCCCAGGGGACATCGCCTCGGGCTTCAGCGTGGGCATCATGCACCTGCCCCAGGGTAAGCGATGCCATGTCCAGGCTGCCAGGGGCTCCTCACAGGTGGGGGGCCAAGGGCTTGGCCATCCATGATGTGTCTCTCTGCTCTACCATATCCAGGGCTCGCCTACGCGCTGCTGGCCGGGCTGCCTCCTGTCAGTGGTCTCTATTCCTCCTTTTACCCTGTCTTCCTCTACTTCTTCTTCGGAACGTCCAGACACAACTCCATAGGTGAGCTGAGGTACCACGTGATCCCATGGGGATGGTGGGGACCTCAGAGAGATCCTGGTGCTGACCTTGGGCTCCCTGCCCACACTCTGCTTGTCCCCAGGCCCTTTCGCTGTTATCTCTGTCATGATCGGGAGCTTGACAGAGACCCTGCTGCCCAGCGAGAACTTCCTGGAGTCTGTCAACGGTAGCAACATGACGGTCAATGAGGAAAAGAGGGACGCTGCCAGGGTGGAGCTGGTGGCCGCCATCACTGTCCTGACAGGCATCTTCCAGGTAAAGGGCCTCAGTCTAGTCCAGCAGGGAACAGGGCGCCGTGGTACCCCAGGGCCGCAAGCTGTGGGTCCCTTCTGCCACCTCTCTTTCCAGGTGGCCCTTGGCCTCCTGCAGTTCGGCTGTGTGGTTACCTACCTCTCAGAACCGCTGGTGCGTGGCTACACCACCGCTGCCTCCGTGCATGTCTTCATCTCCCAGCTCAAGAGTGTCTTTGGCATCTCCCTGGGCAAGCACTCAGGGCCGCTCTCCCTGTTCACAGTGAGTGGGGGCTCGCTGCTGCCCAGGTGCCTGGGTGTTCACCTGTGGGGCACATAGAGGCCCCCAAACAATTGCTGGGGAGGCATCTGCTTTCCTGAGCCTGTTTCCTCCTTCTGTGTCCTCTAGACCTTCATCGAGATTTGCCAGAAGCTGCCAGACACAAATGTGGGCACCTTGGTGACAGCCATCATTGCCATGGTGGTCATCCTCATTGTGAAAGAGCTCAACCACAAGTTTGCTGCCAAGCTGCCCATGCCCATCCCCATCGAGCTTATCACGGTACCCAGAGCTGCCCCAGCTCCCTGTAGGGATGCAGCCATGGGTGGCCCCATCCCCTCCAGGCTGGGAAGGGGTGGGATGGGGTGCCTTGGCGAGTGCAGCTCCAGGGCATGCATCCCCTCCTCCTCCACCATGGTCCCTTCACATAAAGATCCTGCCTCACTGCAGCTATCCTCCCCCAGATCATTGTCTCCACCGGCATCTCATATGGCGTCAACCTGCACGACAAGTTTGGCATCACCGTGGTGGGCAACATCCCCAGCGGGTGAGAAGTGCCAGGCTGTGAGGGTGGCTGAGCTGGGGCACCGCACTGCTCATGGGACCCCCCTTTTGAGCCCTGTCTCTGTGTCTTGGCTGTAGGTTGAAGCCACCCGTGGTTCCTAACTTCAGCCACTTTGGGCAGGTGGCAGGCAATGCCTTCGCCATTGCCGTGGTGGGCTATGCCATCTGCATCTCCCTGGGCAAGATCTTTGCCCTGAAGCATGGCTACACAGTGGACAGCAACCAGGTGATGCTCTGACGTGCAGGGACCCTTCCCCGGGGGAAAACCAAGCATGTTCTTCTTGCATCCAGGGGAAGGCATGGTGCTCCCCCATCGCTGCTCTGTCCCTGCAGGAGCTGATCGCACTGGGTTTCTGCAACCTCCTCGGTGGCTTCTTCCAATGTTTCGCCATCAGCTGCTCCATGTCACGGAGCATGGTACAGGAGAGCACGGGGGGCAACAGCCAGGTGGGTCTGGGCAGTGCTGCCTCCCTCTGCAGGGCTGGATGGGGAGCAAGGAGCACAGTTAGTAGTGGGGGATTCACCCCTCACCTCCCGCTTTCCTTCCCCCCAGGTAGCCGGTGTCATATCATCCCTGGTTATCCTGGTGACCATCCTGAAGATCGGAGAGCTCTTCTGGGACCTGCCCAAGGTATATCAAGACCCTCAGCCTCTGTGTCTCACCCCTGTGCGTGTCCCATGACAAGGTGGTGAGGCAGAGGAACAGCCAAGGATCCTCCTCAGACCTGTCCTCATAGCTGCAGGGACTTCTCTCCTAGGCCATCTTGTCTGCCATCATCATCGTCAACCTTCATGGCATGTTCAAGCAGTTTGAAGACATCCGCATGCTCTGGAAGTCCAACTGGGTGGACCTGGTAAGGTGCCGATGGGCCTGGGGGCTTTGCTCTGTCCCTGGAGAGCGTTTCTCTACCCTCCATGAGGCTTGCAGATGCCAGTGAGGAGGCTGAGCTGCACCTGATGGTGTCCCCCCTCCAGACTGTCTGGGTTGTGACTTTCCTGGCCACCCTCATGCTGAACTTGGACATTGGCCTGGGGGTCTCGGTGGCCTTTGGGCTGCTCACTGTCATCTTCCGCACCCAGCTGTAAGTACAGCAGGGCTGGGGCCGGTGGTGTGTCCTGAGGGCAGGGGAAGCCCATGGTGACCTCAGCCCCTTGTTCTGCTCCCCACAGCCCCCACTACTCCATCATGGGACGCATCTCTGATACCGAAGTCTACAGGGACGTCTCTGACTACCAGATGGTAACAGCATCAGGGGATGGGAGAAGAGCTGCTGCAACTGGGGGTAGCGGTGGTTCAAAAGCACCCCCAGGGGCTGTTTGCTGGGCAAAGGAGCAGAGGGCACTCTGGGGGAGGGAGGGAAGGGGAGCAGAGGGCTCCATCCAGGGATAGCACCCTCCCTGTCTGCCCCCAGGCACAGGAGATCCCTGGGGTGAAGATCTTCCGCTCGTCCTCCACCCTCTATTTTGCCAATGTGGAGCTGTATGCTGAGGCTCTGAAGAAGAAGGTAGGAGAGTCACCAGACCCCCTGGTACTCCAGGGGGACATGGGGATGTCCCCCTGCCTGCCAGCACCAGGGTGGTGGTGGTGCACCTGGGGACACAGCGCTGCATTGTTTCGTAGAGCGGCATCGACGTGGACCACCTGATCAAGAAGAAGGTGGCGGCCCTCAAGAAGCTGAAGAAACAGCAGAAGAAAGAGGAGAAGGAGAAGGCAAAGAGGAAAAAGAAGGTGCTTCCCCGCTGCAGGGAACCCTGCCGGTGCCGCCCTGCACCATCTCCTTGCCTGGCCCTGGCCCTCCCACCCATGCAGTCGCTGGGCTTGGTGGTCCGTGGGGTTCACAGTTCGATCTGAGGCTACTGGGTTAGAAGCAGCACTGGGACAAAACTAGGCCATGGCGTCACATCCGAGGTCAGTGGGGAAAGCCGGGCTGTTAATGATTAGGTGGTGGAGCCAGTGAGTGATTAGCCATTTGGTGAGTTTATCAGAATTAAGAGTGGGAGAAAAGGCTGACCTGGCGCCAGCTAATAAACCCGCCTCCGGAGAGGGTCACTGGGGAGAAGGGTAGATCTTGAGGAATCTGGGAAGAACCCAAAAGCAGGTGAAGGTGCAAGGGAGGCACCCACTCCCATGGCCACCCACTGCCCCTGCCCCTGGCCCAGCCAACAAGCCTTGCCTGGCCCCGCTGCGCTACAGGGCAGGGCAAACCCAGGGGAAACACTGCCCAGCCGGGGGTGCCTCAGCCCCCTGTACAGTGAGGCCGGGTCTCCTCCCCTCTCCCAGGGCACAGAGGATGAGCTTAATGGTCCGGGAGTGTCAGTGATCGAGCTGAGCGGGGCAGAGGGCAGCGCACCCCCCGAGCCCACCCTGCACACCCTGGGGCTGCCCCAGCCCGACTTCCACGCTGTCATCTTGGACTTCAGCCCCGTCAGCTTCGTGGACACTGTCTCCATCAAGATTCTGAAGAACGTAAGGGACCAGGGGAACAGACAGGCCAGCAGCATCGCTGCGGGTGTCCCAGGGGGTGGCCTGGTGGCTGCTGCCTGTCTCTCTTCCTGGGTGAAATGCATTTTCTGCTCTTTGCAGATCTTCAGGGATTTCCGTGAGATAGAAGTGGACGTGTTCATTGCCTGCTGCCCGGGTGAGGTGGCCCTGCAGAACCATCAGCCCCTGCTGGGCATGCCCACCCCTTTGGGACGCAGCCGCTGGCCTGGGGCTCTGCTGCCCTCCCTGGTGACCCCATATCCTGGGTTTCCCCAGGGGGACAGGTCATGCAGGTTGTCTCAGGGGTCCTGTCTGAGCCCCACAACCCATCCCAAGCCAGCTGGATCCCTGGTGAAGGCCTCGGTGCCTCCGCAGCGCAGGGGGAGGGAGGTTGTTCTTGGTTGGGAGGGTGGTGGCGGGTTCAGTCGGGTGCCATAGCTTTGGATGTTTCTCCTTCCACACAGTGCCTGTCCTCGCCCAGCTGGAGCGGGGCAACTTCTTCAGCTCGGCCATCACCAAGCACTGCTTCTTCCCCTCGGTGCACGACGCCGTGCTCCATGTCACCGGGGAGCAGCGCCAGGCCTCGGTGAGCACCCGGCCTCACCGTCCCTGTCACCGCTATGCTGGATGGGGGGCGGCGGGAGGGACGACGACAGCTAAGCCCACCCCTCCCTCTCTGTCCTCCCTCAGATGGACCACAGCACCAGAATGTAGCCCTGCGAGAGGAGGACGTCTCCCCGCAGAGCCGGGCGGACGAAGGGGGTTTGGCCACCCCCACGCCATCGATTCACCCACCCCGGAGCCTGGAGGCCTCCTGCCTCCACCGGCCCCTCCGGACTTTTAAGAGCTGGGGCCCTGCCCCGGCCGTGAGCCCCCGGTGCGACGGAGCTGCCGCAGGCCACCACGCCGAGGAAGCCCCCGCTGCGCCCCGCCACGGGCCCCTCCCGGCTTTGGGGGGCCAGCGGAGGGACCCCCAGACCCGGCCAGTGCACTCGTTGTCGCGGATAAAACCCTGTAGCGCTTCTCGGGCCTCGATGTAACACTCTTTCTTCAATAAAGATGACCTCACGCCCTTTTGGGCCACTTTTCCCTCTGACCCGCTCGGGGCCCTTCGGGCTGCGGCCCGGGGACCGGTACGGGCGGGGACCCCCCTCCGGTCCCTTACCCGCCACCGCGCTCTCCCGCCACCAGGGGGCGCCGCCGCACGTCCCGTCACCCCGCCCTTTACGCATGCGCTCTCCTCAGCCTGCGCGTCACTGGCTGCCTCTGGGCCTCATGCGCATGCGCTGCCCTTCCCTCACGCCCCCCCCCCGGGTGCTGCGCAGGCGCGGTGCGGCCCGGTCGGTCGGCGGCGGCAGGGACAAGATGGCGGCTTCCTCTGTTTGCCGGGCTGGGTGTGCGGCTGGACGGGCCCTGCTGCGGGGCCCTCGCCCCTCTGTGAGTCGCCGCGGTGGGGGAAGCGGCGAGGTGGGTCGGGGGGAGGCCGGTGAGGGGAGAGGGAGGCCTTGCCGTCCATGGAGGCTGCTGGGCCCGGCCTCCCGGCTGGCCGGGAAGGTCACGGGGACGTGGCGGCCGGTACGGGGCAGGCGGCGGTCGCTATGGAAGCCTCCTGCCTCCGGAGTGGGGCCCGGCCCGGTGGGAGCCAGCGGTGGCCTTCACCCTTTTTTGGGCTTGCCGGCGGCTTGCTGCCCTCTCTCATGGGGGTTCTCGCTGGGTTTTTCGACCTGCTTGAAGCCTCTGGTGCTGCAGAGGGTTTCCAGCTCTCCGGTTAATGAACAGCCTACAGTAGGAACACGAAAGCAGAGATATAAACGTGAAAGAGCTTGTCGGACCTAGCTTTGGTCAGCTGTGTGCCCAGCAGTCTGCGGATTGGTTTTTTTTTTTTTTTCTTCAGGCAGCTTTATTGAGTTTGACAAGGAACCGAGGTGCTGCCACCTATGCCCAGACACTCCAAAATATCCCTGAGACCCAGGTCACCACTCTGGACAACGGTCTCCGTGTAGCTTCAGAGGAGTCCAATCAGCCAACGTGTACGGTAAGTTTTAGATAGGTTAAGGGCTTATCTTGGAAGAGTCAGCCTTGCCTAGACTGTAGCTCTTCTTCTAAAAGTAGCAAACCCCTATTTGAACTGAAGCTTTTGACGGAGACCCTACCCCTTCTCTTTGTTAACTGGTGGGATTAATGTGGCAGTAGAAGGTCTAGTCTGGCTTAGTGTAGGTCTGTAGTTAAGCTTTCATGCCCTACAAGTTTTCTTAGCCTTACGCTGTTAGTGTGAGCAGCGAGTGACCAGTAGTAGTCATATCTCTGGCAAAACTAGGCTTTTACAAAGCTGCTAGGTAAAAAGCAAAAATGTGTGTGGGAAACCGTGCATGGTGCTTGTTCTTATTTTGATTCTACTGGTGCTTTGTCTGCAAAGGACACTTCTTGTCCCTGCTGTTATATTTGTGGCATGAAGCTTGAGCAACCTGTTTGTTTTCTTTTCTAATGTGTAGTTGATGCTTTTGCCGTTAGGTGGGTGTGTGGATCGGGGTGGGGAGCCGCCATGAAGATGAGAAGAACAACGGAGCTGGTTACTTCCTGGAACACCTGGCCTTTAAGGTGAGGAGGTATGCTGGGTCTGGCACAGGGTGGCATGGAGAGCTGTTCTAAATATTCACTTGTATATTGCGCTCTTGCTTCAGAGGCTGTAGCTGTTAAGAGAGTGTAAATCAGGTCATCTGAGTCCCAGATACTTCGCACTTAGTGTAAAAATGAACTTCAAAAGGCACCTAGCCTATGTGGTGCTCTTTGCATATGCAGAACTTGCAAGCATGCGTGAATTAAGGCAACTCTTATTTAATAATTGGTATTTCCCCTCCTAAAGGGAAAAATATTTTAAGTAACAAGTGAGACTGAGTCTTTGACACTGTGGTTCCAACCCCTGGCTTTACCAGCCGCTGTGTAGTGCACATACAGGACTATGTTATGAAGCATGTTTCTTCCAATTAGCAGGCAGAGCTCAAAGCATCATTTCCTGTAGACATGTATTTTTCTTTGTTTTTCTTAGTGGACCAGCAAAGTTCAGAGGTTACAGCTCTTACTTTTCTAATAATGTGTCTGCTGAACAGTCCTAGGGCAGAAGGCATCTAAACCTGGGACTTGCTGTTTCGAGTCCAGCCTGTGCCATCATAAGCAACTGTAGCACCTGGCTTGCTCCTTAAGAGATGAGCTTTGTAATAGAAGTAGTTTTCTGCTCCAATTCTGGCTTCTGATTATTGCTACATGAGTAGCTAGAAACCTGCTTATTTTAGGTTTAGGCTTGTTCTTGGCTTACTTCCACTGTTGTCGCTTCAGCCACTGTTGTCTCTTAGCATAGATCTTCTCTTTCCCTCCTGGGTTATTGTTGGTCTTTCAAAATACATCTCAGCCATCCTTTAGTTAAAGTAAATAAGCTATGTTTTGAATCTCTTGCTTTCTGCGCTTGGTCTTGGCTTTCATGAATCGTGTGACAGGTTTTATTGTTTTAGGTCTTTATTGTTGTTTTCCTTGCTTTAATTCTACCTGAGAGGGAAATGTGTTCATTTCATAATTGTGTTTATCTCTTTTCTTTTAGGGCACAAAGAAGCGTCCTTGTGCTGCCTTTGAGAAGGAGGTGGAGAGTATGGGTGCTCACCTGAATGGGTACACCTCGCGTGAGCAGACTGCCTATTACATAAAAGCCTTGTCCAAGGACATGCCCAAAGGTAGGGTAGCCAGCGGGCAAAGTCTCATTCGCAGGTTAAGGATGAAGCAAGCATGTGTGCTTGTGTTTCTCTCCCATCAGCATCTTTTCTAACAACAGAACAAGGGGTGAACTTGTAGGTGAGCACAAAATTGGAGGTTCCAGTTGCTAGTTGAAGAGGGCACTGCCACGATGGGTGCTTCAAGTCTCCAAGTTCATATGTTCCTAAAACCAGTTTTGCAAAGCTCTTGTTATGTCAGGCTGCACCATATTGCCAGGAGAGAGAGGGGGGGGGGGATTCAGTAGCCTGTGGCTGTTTTGCGGAGCTGAGAAACTGAAGTCAGCGACAGCTACTGTGCCAGGAGTGCTCGGTGCAGCTCTTGCGGGTGTTGCTTGTGCTCGGTACTACCATGTGCAGACTCCTCTTTGGGTGGGTTTTGTCCAGAGGTGCTGATTACAGTCAGAGCTGTGGGCCCTACTGTATATGGGGGCTATGCTGTAGATGTCACAAGCTCTCTGTAAACATTCAGCCTGTTTCTGCAACAATACCCTGCTACTGACATGCTTCGCTTGCAGTTATTGCCTTCTCCGCTGGCAGTGATGCTTGGCAAGCTGTCTTGGAGACTTCATGCTTAAACAGTGTTGTTTGTCTCTCTGGTGCTGTGAGAATAGGTAGCGCTCATCTCTTACATTACATCCACTCCCCAGTGTGATTTGTTGCTCAGTCCTCTTGCGGTGCCCCTGCTGCCTGTGTGTCTTTTCTCCTGTCAGCTGCACTGGGTAGTGATCAAGCAGTGGGATTGCTAACATAGGAAATATGTTGCAGTTGTAGAGCTTCTGGCTGACATCGTGCAGAACTGTGCACTGGAGGAGTCTCAGATTGAGAAGGAACGTGGCGTCATCCTTCAGGAGATGAAAGAAATCGACAGCAACTTGGCAGATGTTACCTTTGATTACCTTCATGCCACTGCTTTCCAGGGAACTCCACTGGCCCGCACTGTCGAGGGGACCACAGAGAACATCAAGTGAGCAACAGGCTGGATGCAGTACACAGCCCGTGGGTTCAGTCCTTGGGGTGCACAGCTGCTGCTTCTCAGCAGTGGTGACTGCAGGAGGAAACCAGTCTGTGCACAGAGGTGATCTGTGTCGTGGGCTTCTTGTTGTGTCTTGACTCTGTTTTCTCTGTTAGTGCTGGTGAAAGCATAATGCTGCATGCATTCTTCTCTAGGATCCTCCTCATCTAAGATGTGAGGTTGGTAGCACCAGGTTGCACCTTCTCCCATACCTGTCAGTTCAACACTATTAGAGATATTAAGAGCCAGTAGTGCTCATTAAAGCAGTGGCCTTGAGCGTACAAAGTTAGGATACTGGTAGCTCAGTGACCGGGGTCAGTGCCCTATTCTGTACTGAAGTTTATCTTTAACTCTCCATCTTGGCCACCAGTTTCTGTTCTATGTGTTTAGGAATTAGAGGACTGGGAAAGCAGGGACAGTATAGTCTTCCTTCTAAAAAATACTATTGCCCCACAACTAAGAGAATCGACAACATCAATGTTGTCTCTGCACTGTGAACTTGCTTCTCTTAAGCTTTTCATCCCTTCATCTCCAAAATGCTGATATACGAGGTCTCTCTGTTCTTTCTAGGCATCTGACTCGGGCAGATCTAGCTTCATACATTGATACTCACTTCAAGGCACCTCGTATGGTCCTGGCAGCTGCTGGAGGTAAGTTCTAGATCCTTGTGGTTCTGGGAAGCCTGTGTATTTTCAAGCTGGTGATTGGACCTGTGTAATGCATCTCTGATGTAAAATCAGATGATTTTGTTAGAACTGTTTATGCCTGTGAATCTATCTCTTTCCCATTGCCAGGTATTTCCCACAAAGAGCTGGTAGATGCAGCAAGGCAACACTTCAGTGGAGTACCTTTTAAATACAAAGAGGATGCTGTGCCTGCCCTCCCACGCTGTCGCTTCACTGGGAGTGAGGTAAAGTTGTTTTGGTCCCCAACAAAACAAGCAGCTGTTGCCAAACTGTTGAATGAATGTGAAACCAGTTATAGCGGCTTCTGAGAGGGGAAAAAACTGTTTATGTGTCTCAGAGAAGCTGCTGACACAGCATCTTGGTAGTTTGTCCATGCTCTGTTCTTGGGGCTTATTGCCCCAATGTGTTGCCTCTTAGAACTCAAATCAGTTAGGAATGTGAGGCTGTTGCTCACATCTTAGTGCTTAGTGACATGGTTAAGTGATGTTTTTTTCACCAGAGTTAGGTTGATGGTTGGACTAGATGATCTTAAAGGTTTCTTCCAACCTAGACAATTCTATGATACTATTATCATCTGCTAGAAAACTCTTACCAGAGCAGCTGGTGTGTGCTCAGTAGTGCTTGAGACTATGTCATTTCACTGGGGTATTATCTAGTTTGTCAGCCTGGCATTGCAGCAGGCTGCAGACAAAGCCACAGTGCTCATGCAGTTCTCCCCTGTTCCTTGATGACTTTCTAGATCCGTGCCAGAGATGATGCTCTGCCCGTTGCCCATATTGCTCTTGCCGTGGAGGGGCCAGGATGGGCTGATCCAGACAACGTTGTCCTCAATGTGGCTAATGCTATAATTGGACGCTATGACCGCACGTTTGGAGGTGGTAAGGTAAGAGGCTTATGACTCTGATAGGGAGCACCTGGAGCCTTTTAATATGAATTGTTAAATATTAGGGAGACCCTGGGTGAGTGAGCTTTATGAGAGGCTGTTGTGGTTGGCTTCCATCTGTAAAGTGGCTAGTACTCTGGAAAGTAAGATAGAATTGCAATCAAGGCTAATCAAGGTGATGCTGGGAGATGAACTGAGCCTTCTCTGCTAAGTTTGGAAGAGGTTTAGCCGATGAATTCTCAGCGGCTTATTCTTGTCCTCACAAACTAACCACTCAGTGGGGGCGGTGATGGAAGCAGGACAGTCTACAGTCTTAAGCTGCAAGCTTGTCTTACCACTTCAAAGCAGGTGGAATTTGTTAAAAACCAAAACGTTACATCCATTCTTGTCTGAAATCTGTCTGGTCTTTATAACTGAGCTAAGCCCTGCTACTGGGAGACCTTGCATTTCCCATTTTCTCCCACTCGTATGGTGGTATGCATACCGGATCCTCATCTGCGGCTGGGAAAGGAAATGCTTTTGCTGGATGGGCTCTTAGGCCATTGTCTGTGGGTTTTCCACCAGCAAATCTCATCTGTTGACCACATGAAGGTCCTAAATTAAGCTCTCCTTCAGCAAACTGTTCCGCTCTGTCTTGTCTGTGGTCTTTCTGAAGACAGCTGGAAAGAATTTGAGCTGTGAGGAAGCTGTAAGAGTGAAATGGCTGATGGTATCTCCTTATTTACAGAATCAGTCCAGCAGGCTGGCTACGCTTGCTGTGGAGCATAATCTATGCCACAGTTTCCAGACTTTCAACACCTCTTACTCCGATACTGGTCTCTTTGGTTTCCATTTTGTTTCCGATCCTCTGTCCATAGATGATATGATGTTTTGTGCTCAGGGCGAGTGGTAAGTACAACTTTGGCAAAAGTTCCTGTTTAAAATCTTCCTGTGGGATACTGAGCTCATGGGGAGCATATTAGCTCTTCAGAGAGCTATGTTTCTTTATGAACTTCTTGGTAGCTCGTATTCTGGTTAAGTGATCCTGTAAGTGGTTTCTGTAAATGTTTTGAGGAGCTATTTTAATCCCTTAGGGCTTTTCAGGTCTTTCATTCATGCTTCCAAGTATTAGCACTGAGGCTTTGGGTGTTTTTTTTTTTTATATAAAAGTGAGATTGTTCCTTAGAGACAAGGCTTTACCAGGTGCCCACAAAGCATCTCTCCATTATCTTGTTAAGCCTGAGCAAAGCTGGCAGAGTTCCTGCCTCTCAGACTGTTGTGGCTGATAAATGCCCTGTTGCTGGAGTCATGCCAGCATTTGGGGGCCTTCTCTTTATAGGTCTTACTGTATGTATGTATATCCCACTAATGGTTTGAGGATACATCTGAGATTTGGAGCTGTGCCGTGTATGGAGCAGATGGAGTTAGCCCTTGCTCCAGAGATGTTGCAGTTGGCAGGGGAGGAAGGGATTTAGCAGCTGGAGTCCGAACAGGCTCTGTGGAAATGCCTTGTTCTTTCGGCATCAGTTTCCATAGCAGCTTGCCATGCGTGGGAATAGCTCACACGCCTTCCTTCTCATATATAGTGAACCGCAGACTGCTTGCCACTGTGCCTGATGGGCAGGCTGGAGCCGGCACTGGGGCTGCTTAGGCCTTTGTGAGTGTGACCCGCTGAGATATCCCCTGCCTGTAAGCTTGAGTTCTTCCTGCTGCTCTTCAGTGCTCCCCAGTTGTTAGCTGCTCTGCAGTAATAAAGAATGAATCTCAAGCCTGCAAAACAAGCGGTGGTGATAATAACTCATTTCTGCAGAGGCTTGGGAAAGGGAGGAGCTCACTTTATGTCTGAGCAGACAAACGCCTTTAAGAGCTTTAGTGGTCTTTCCGTCTCCTCTCCAGGATGCGTCTGTGCACTAGTACCACAGAGTCAGAGGTGAAGAGAGCCAAGAACTATCTCCGAAATGCCATGGTGGCTCAACTGGATGGTACGTTCTGGTTTATGGATTGACCACTGTGCAGCTTTCAGAGGGTTACCTCTTATGTCTCTCCTGGGCAGCAGGAGCTCTGCTGGACATAGCAGTACTGCTGGCAGGCTCTGGGCAAAACTTCTTTTCCCCTGCTCTGCATCCCTCCTGCTGTGTTGAAGCAGCTGACCCCAGCCTGCCCGTGCTCCAGGCTGGCTCTGACTCTGTAAACTTCTAGCCATTATGTTGTTAGAGTGAAGTTAGAATGGAGGCCCTCCAACAGGTCTGCCTTGGCTGTAATGCTTTGGGAGACTGGTGAAGTGGTCTTCGTATTGCTGAACCCCTGCCAGAGCTGCTCAGAGTGGTAACTATGACCAGTTCTTCATTAGAAGCCAGTTTAATGGCTAGAGTTTCTTCTGTCTGCTTTGACTGATGATCAGGCTGTGCAGTTCTGGAAGGCTTTCTGCTGTGCTGACCATGTGGTTATCTTCAACACCTAGGTACTACCCCAGTGTGTGAGAATATTGGAAGCCATCTCTTAAACTATGGCCGCCGTATCCCTCTGGAGGAATGGGATGCCAGGATTGCTGTAGGTATCCTTTTCTTGTGGCTGGAGTACCTGAGCGTGGGCGATGTCAGCGTTTTCTGGGCTTAGTTTGCTGCAGTGACATGACCGACGCTTACCCCTTACTCAAGCTGCCTGCAGTCCAGGCAGTCAGCTCACTGACACCAATAAAAACGTGTCAGAATCTCTGGCATAGACTCAATGTATCTTGCGTCCCTGTGGCTGGGTTTAGTCCATCCCAGAAAGAGGGCATGCACCTGTGTTAGGCAGCACAACTTGAAATTCCCGTAACAGTTTCCCTCGAGGTGACCAGCATCTAGTTTGTGTAATTCTGCAGCCACTGTATCCCTTGGAAGGGTTCAGATTTTGGACTACCATGTTCTCTGTACCCTTAGAAGAGTGTGCTGCATAGAACATCAACCGTCCTTGCAGATGAGAGGTGCACAGTTGGTACAGATGGCCCTCAAGGGTCTGACGGTATCTCTGTAATGATCTTGATATCTAAAGGCAACAGTAACTTTCAACTCTGAGAAACAGAGGTCTGTTAGAAGAGTCATTAATTCCTTGTTTGATATTTACTAGGCCGTTGATGCAAGAATGGTGAGAGAAGTCTGCAGTAAATACATTTATGACAAATGCCCAGCAATTGCAGCAGTTGGTAAGTAGGACATGGCGATTAGTACACTGTAGCTCAAAAAACAGGTCGGGGTCAAGAGCTGCATGGAGGTGAGCTGCAGGCACTTCTTGTGTGTGTCTGTTCTGGCCTCCAAACCACTCTGGTTCTTTGCTGCTCTTCTCCTACCTCTGCACGTTAGATGTGCCAAGGCACGTTTGCCAGGAGATGGAACCTGCACGTGATAGAGATGCAGTGGCAACAAGCTGCTGGCTGTCCTCCCACCTCTCTACTTGCCATGGAGCTGTGACTAAGACTGGGAGTCCCATAGCTGGGTGCGGGCCCAGCAGCCTCTGCCAGGTGTCCTTACCCCGGGGTCATGGTGGTTTACATAAGGGAAGTAAAGGGACCTGATTCTCTTGTGCTGCTCTGGCATGTCTGTCTGGCCAAGGACAAATTCCTCTCAGAAAACCTGCCTGAGCAGCTCACCTCTGCTCTGCTGCCTCCTTCTTGTGTATTGTGGATTCCCCTCCTCTGTGCAGCTGTTTCCTCTGCCCTCCAAAGTGGAGCAGCTTGGAAAAAGGAAGAGGGGTTTTAAGCAGGAAGTTGGAAAGAACTAGCCGAAATCTCAGTGACTTGGTGGCTCCCTGTATTTCATACCTGTATGTGAAGCTCTACTGAGCATTGTGGAGCAGCATGAGAAAGTAACTTATTCTGAGGAAACAAGTAACGCTTTTGTCTGTCAGATGGTGTTATCTGCTGGTTTTCCTGTGCGGGTTTGAGTTGCAGTTGCCTGGTTTTGTGCTCTGGATAGCGAGCACAGCCTGGTCTGGCACCATCTGCTTTAAGACCATAGGAATCTGCACAGGGATTTTAACTACAGCTCCAATGACTGACTCTTGTTCTTTTCACCCAGGTCCCATTGAACAGCTCTTGGATTACAACCGTATCCGCAGTGGCATGTTCTGGGTCCGTTTCTAGGAAGTGTCCCTGCAGGTTGGAAATAATGAAGCTGTGGACTGTGATGGGTTTCCTCTGGTTCTGAATGTCTTGTGCACCAGGGGCAAGATGTGTCCTATCAAAATGGTTGTCTTCTCTGTGTTAAATGTATAAAAATAAAAATAAATGTATCCTGTATGGAGTTGGTTCTGCTGGGAGTGAAACATGTCTTGCTGGGTCATGTGTATAGACATTGTTAATCTTGCCAAATTGGTGAGGTATTGATCAATCAGTCTTGATTTGTCAGGGCTTATGGTAGAAACTTGTCTGTGTGTCTGTCTGCAGCCCTGCCTCCTCTGTCCTGAGCTGGCAGTGTCTTCAGAGCTCTGTCTTTAGGCTGGTTAAAGGAAGGCTTTCTGCTGGTACGAGGCTGCCAGGGTAGCTCTAGCTGTTACCACTGTGCCCTTCTGTGCACGCAGCAGCATGGTCAAACTTGGGCTGTAGCATTGCTGTTTGTAGAGACCTAAGAACAAAGGGCCCTCAGCTGAGGGAGACCTCTGTGCTCTCCTGTTTGTCAAGGAAATCAAAATATATCTGTGGAAAAGCAATCTGCTTCCTGTCCCTGGGATGTGGTGGTAGTGTTTCTGGCCTGGCTGTTTGTGACACCCTTGTTGGAGTGACCGTATCTGTGGAGGGGGAGTTTGTACAACCCCTCTCTCCCTAACTAGTTATAGATGAAACTGGTCAGCTGAGTTCCCACCACCTGTCGAGGCTGGTGAAGGTCAGCCTGGCCTTGCCTGCTGATGTCTCAGTTCGATTGTGGTGGTTGTCTCTAGCATAGTCAGGATGGTGTGAGGAGCTGGAGCTGTTGCTAGACGAACATCTTTCCAGAGCCTGTATGGGGATATGTTACCTCTCATCTTAAGCTTCCTTGTTACCTGTAAACCAGCTCAATAATGAGTAGAGATTGCTATGGAGTATGTTGGGTTTTGTCTACACGTTCCTCTTGCAGATGATCCAGTCCATCTCAGCTATGCAATAGCTGAGAAGGTGCTGCCTGAAGTATAGGGTGATCTGGTCTAGAGCTGGAAGATAATCTCTAGGTCTCAGTAGCTGAAAGAGCTACCTGGCCCTTCGTGCTTTTTCTGGTGTTAATCTGGTTGTTGCTCCTTTGTCTTGCTTCTGGGAAGCTGGAACATGGAACAGAAAGGATGAAACTGAGCAAGGGGGATGTAGAAAAGCTTCCCACCAGGTGGCACTAGCCTGTCAGCGCTACCTTTGGAAGCTGCGAGGTACTCCTCTTTAATTTTTGTCTTTGGGATAAATCTCCCTGGGATTCTCATTTAATTTTCAGGTGCTGCCCTGGCAAGTGGGATTTAAAAATAGTGTAAAAGTTTCTAGGAGTTAGTCATTATACTTGAGACTAATCCAGTGTACTAAATCATTTGTGCTGAATCTGGATTCTTGATGAGAGAGTCAGTGTGTCTGAACTCATTGCTTATACTAGGCAAGTTTGAAACTGTTAAATGTTCTTGATGCAATTTGGGTTTAACTATCGTCGCAAGCTCTGGCTCGTTACAAGTGCACTGAGGGCTGAAAAACTAAACAATCTCACGCCTCGAGCCTTGAGGAACCAGTATATGATTCTGTCTTGGTTTTGAGACTGCAATCAGACTGTAGTCTTCTTTTGTCTTCTATTGCTACATGTTTCCCCTTTCCCTAGGTGAGCTTCCAGGGTGCTTTGCAGTTGGTGAGAAATACAAGGAAAGGAAGATGTACATCCTTGCTTTAGCATTTCCTACAAGTTTTCTTCTCTGGAGGTATCCGCTTGGGAATGATTGTTCCCCTTGAGTAATTCCCCAGTGAATCCCGCTCCTGCGCTGCTTTGTACTAGGAACAGATTCAAATCCCTCTGCAACCGCCGCTTTCCATCCTGCCCTGTTTCTCTGCCAAAGCAGCAGGCTGGCTGCAGCTCTGTGAGGGTGGCTGGTTTATGCAGGGTGTTTTGTAGGTGCTTTATCCATGTAGAAATCTGAGTGTCTGGGCTGATCTGGTGTAGGAACCATGCCCTGGTGAGTGGCACTGGGTACAGGGTGCTGTTGGGTACCCACAGCCTGGAGTCAAGGCTGAACCGTGCCCAGCATCTGGCAGCTGTTCCAGTGGCACTCTGCCTTGTGCTGCCTGTTGTGTTTGGGTGCTGGGTCAGTCCCTGCTTCCAGAAACGTGGGCATCTCACCAGCTCTAAGGATTGAGAGGTTTGTGATACCATTTTTTGTCTTGGTAAACAAGAAGCAGCCAGGCTGGGGATCTGAAAGGTGGGGAGGGGAAACCCTTTCAGGAGTGGAGAGTGTTACTGCTTGGCAGAGACACCTGTACTCGGAGCCATAGTGAGGGGCTTGGGAAGTGTAACATGGAATTAGTGCAGAGTTGTCAGGCATTTGGCAGCTGAATCCCTTGGTGCTGGAGGAACTGAAGCTCTGATCTTGTTGGCAGGTCTTTTGCTGTTTGAGCTGTAGGGGTGTGTTTCTGTTCCTCCACCGGAGCAGCCTCAGTCCAAGGGAATCTAAACTGGGAAATTTCTGGCACAATGGAAGTGTTTCTACCTCAGTGCTTTTCCTGAACCTTGAAAAAGTGAGATCTTTTGCTGGACCTCTCCCCTCCCCTTCCTGTGGTTTCTGCTGCCCAGTGAAGGACAGTGGTGGTGCCAGAGGACGGAGTTGGAACCATCCCTAGAACAGGGCAATTTCACTGAAACTGGAGATGGCCTGGGTGACCTAATAAATCTGTTTCCTGGCTCCCTGGACAATGCGGGATTGTTCAGCGGGGCTCTTTGACCAGTCTAGTTTTCAATGGCTTAAGTGTTTTGTTTTGCTACTTCACTTGGAAGGTTACTTGGGATCCCTTTAGACTGTGATGATAAATTTAGGCTGGTGTATGAACTGGCCTTTGCTCCCTCCCCTTCTGCGCGGTGTGAACTGTCTTGTCCTCTCACGTAAAGTTCCTTCTTTGAAGCTCACACCCTCTGCCTCCCTCTAGGCAGTTGCTTGCTCTCCCTGACACCTTGCTGCTCCATCTCTGGCCTGGAAGAGAGGATGCTGCATGTCCTTCTGTGCACCCAACGCCAGGCTCTGTAATGCCACCTGCACAGCGCTTCAGTGAGGTTTTTTCCAGCATACAAAGCTATTCCAGGTACATAAAATCTAGCAGTGAGAGTGGGCAGTGCTTGCCAGTGCCCTGTGCTGGGTGCTCCAGGTTTCCCTGGTCTCTAGCAGGAGGAGCTGCTGGTACCCCCAGCATGGGGCTGCAGGGCCAGGGCAGATGTACAGGGTGGATCTGCTCGTGGAGCAGGCAGCCCCTTTGATATGTGAGCTGCTTGTTTGGGATCCGGGCGCTTGCCAAGAGAGGGGCCACAGCAGCCAACTGTCAGTAGTTGCCTCACCTGAACTAATTACCCCCCCTGGAAAGTACAGTTGATACTAATCATAGGTGCTGAGCCAAGCTTGTCCTCAGGGAAGCAGGGAGTTGCAGAGTGGCTTTCACAGAAATGAGAGGCTTGGAGCCATGCCGCTCTTTGGTGCCAAAGAGCTTTTGGGAGGAGAGCCCACAGCCCTCCGGGCCTGTTCCTCTACCCGCTCTCCTGCCGAGGCTGGTGGAAGATGGCAGTGGGAGCCATAGGTGGGCAGGGTTTAGAAGATGGGACAGGAGAAGCGCATCTCTGCTGGTGTCTCCTGTTGGCAGATCTTCGTGCTGCTTGGACCCATTGGTGCAGGAATGAACTGAGGTGTCGGCATGGCTGTGACCATGGACCTTTTCCCTGTATCGTGTGGTTTGCTCAGAGGAGGGCCGAGCTCTCGCTGTGGTGAAGTGTCACCTTGCAGGGTGAGGGTGGTACCAGATGCTTGGCAGACTCCCAGGCTTCGCCCTGCCCAGGCCTCCCGCACTTCACCCTGCCCTCCTGTGCACCACGGGGACTTTGTACACCAGGAGAGAGGAATGACGAGCCGCAGCATCCGGAATCATATCCAGAAATCCTGTATCCTATTTGGAAGGGGAAACGGCTCATCTAAAGCTGTAGTGTATTCATTAGGTGGAAAAGTGAGGGACAAAGGGCCCATCCAGGCCTGACTGCCAGCAGCAGCCACTGTCCCAGGCTGCTGTGAGGCACGAAGCTGAGCAGGACTTGTGTCGTCTTTGTCTCGGCTCTTTCTTCAGTGGAGTGTCTGAAAGGGCGTGAGTCTGAGCCCTGAACACCCTCATTAAAAGCTGCTTTACCCCACACGCCATACAAAGAGGATCAGTGGTTCTCACTTTCCCATGCAAATCTCTTATTTCCAGGTCTTTCCCCTTACACATTGTCCTTCCTCAGGGCTCTGAGGTTTTTAGTCTTGATTTGACAAGACCTTGATGGGCTGGAGAGGTGGGCTTGTGCAAATCGCATGAAGTTTAACCAAGCCAAGTGCAGGGTCCTGCACCTGGAACGTGGCAATCCCAGGCACAAATACAGGTTGGGTAGAGAATGGCTAGAAAACAGCCCTGAGGAGAAGGACTTGGGGGTGTTGGTGGATGAGAAGCTTAACGTGAGCTGGCAATGTGCACTGGCAGCCCAGAGAGCCAACCACGTCCTGGGCTGCATCAAGAGAAATGTGGCCAGCAGGTCACGGGAGGTGATTCTGTCCCTCTACTCTGTGCTCATGAGACCCCACCTGGAGCACTGTGTCCAGCTTTGGAGTCAACACAGGAAGGACATGGATCTGTTGGAATGGGTCCAGAGGAGGGACACAAAGGGGATCAGAGGGATGGAGCACCTCTTCTATGAGGACAGGCTGAGGGACCTGGGGTTGTTCAGCCTGGAGAAGAGAAGACTCTGGGGAAACCTTATAACGGGCTTTCAATATCTGAAGGGAGCTACAGGAGGGCTGGAGAGGGACTCTGTCAGGAAGTGCAGTGACAGGACAAGGGGCAACAGGTTTAAATTGGAAGAGGGGAGATTTAGATTAGATACTAGAAAGAAATCTTTTTACGGTGAGGGTGGTGAGGCACTGGAACAGGTTGCCCAGGGAAGTTGTGGCTGCCCCATCCCTGGAAGTGTTCAAGGCCAGGCTGGATGGAGCTTTGAGCAACCTGGTCTGGTGGGAGGTGTCCCTGCCCATGGCGGGGGGGTTGGAACTAGATGATCTTTAAGGTCCCTTCCAACTCGAACCACTCTATGATTCTATGATTTCAGCAAGGCTAATTAAGATATTGAAGAAGGAGCCTGAATTATCTGAGTGCTCTTCCCAGTTTCGCCCAGAGCCTGCAGTGTACATGGAGCGTTTAGCTTCTCTGGGCGCTGCGTTGCCCTGCCGTGAAGGTGGTACCGACACTCGGTGCAATGCACAGCATAAAGCCGCTCCACGTGCACCGCCCTCGGCACACAGCAACCTGGACGTGCAAAGGGGTGTGTAAAACAGCCCCAGACTGTGCACTAGTTTCTACTTTGCATGTAACTTTTACTCAGAGTAGGCACTTGGACAATGCTACAAAGGGAACATGCTGCTTATCTTTTATTTGTTATATTTAGGGAAGAGTGAGCAGACTCTTCTTGGGGGGGATTTTTTCTTCCTTATTTGAATGTTTAATCTAGGGAATTAAAGTTGTGTTTCCTCAGGATTTAGCAGTTAATGGATTTCAGCTTCAGAAAGCTGTATCCTGAGTTTCCCAGGGCACAGTGTACAGTTGAGCATTGCACAGATTCATACATTCCAGACTCCTGACCTCTCCTTTCGGACCACATCGCTCTTGAGCAGTGCTCGTGGTGATCCAGAAACAGACTTGGTGCTACCGATGAAACCTGGAGGGTGTGATTTCCAGGTGGGGAATCTGTGAGGTGGTAATTTACCACAGACATGGTGTGTGGGGCTGGAGGTGTGTGGGGCTCCTCACAAGAGGCTTGGTGGGCAGTGGCCGTAGGAGCCGAAGCAGCTGGCAGAGCCCAGGCAGTGTGTCCATGGCAGGATCCTGCCTCTGCTCACCTGGTGCAGAAGATGTTCTCTGTGCCGAGGGGCTTCCAGGAAGAGGTGGTGCGTGAGTGTGCTTAAACCCTGGGCATCTGGCCTCCATGTGGTGGTTCTGCATCTATTTCTACACATTCCTCCCCACTCTACTGCCGCAAGGCTGGAGGTCCCCACTGCTCTCTGAGTTCCCCTGCTGTGTTTACAGTTGTTCTAGATGTTCAGCTCTTGGCAGAAGCCCTATGATGTGGGAACGCAAGTATGTTTTTAGTGTCGTGTATGCAGTGATGACTCACAGGTGACTTTGTTGAGGAGGATGAAGAGGGATGAGGTCCCCATGGTCCTAGGCTGGTGACTCCCAAAGGTGGAGGGGGGGGCAGAGACAGGATCCTGGACTCCTGCCTCAGTGGCACTGAGGTGTGGTAGAGGGGCTGCAGACATGTTTTCTGCAAGGACCTGCAACATCCTTGTGTGAGATGTACATGGCCACTCGCCCCATGCCATCCTGGTGACGCAGCCCTCCTGCTCGATGGAGATATGAAGTCATCCGGGGGGGCGGGGGGCTCTGCGGGGGGAGAAGTTCCCATGGTGACAGACAGCGATTCACCCAGCTGGGGCAGGGCGGGTGCTCCATCCTTTTTATTCTTTTCTTCTGGAGTCGGGCACCTAGCCAAGGAGCTGAAGGAGCAATGGCACAGCCTCATGGGGGAGAGCCGTGAGGACAAGTCTGGTCTCGTGAACTGCACAAATCCTTTTGCAGCACAGTGTCCCCCCCCACTCCCCCCACGCCCTGACTGCCGCCCCACAGGTAAAGGGTGCTCCCAGCCCATCCTGCAGCCTTCCTCGGGCTCCTGGGTGCAGGGTTCCTCACTCCCCCCAGCAGATTGATAGTCAAACCTTTATCATCCTTCCCATGGACCATGGCTGCTGTTTGAAACACTTGGGGTGGGATCCTACAGCTGGTGGGGGTCCAGTGCTTTTAGCTGGCACACGCTGGTGGGGGAAGGTGCAATGGTAAAGGAGCTTGTGCCATCCACCTACTTTTCACCAGTACACAAGACTTGCAAAAGCCCCTTCTGGGGGGGGGGTTGCAGTGTGCCCCCAGCTCTCCAGCAGAACATACCCCCTCCTATGCCCCTGCCTGTCCCATGCAGGGCTCCCTCCGGTGCCTCAGTGTGAGCTGCACCATCCCCTCCCCAGTGGAACATGTACCAGCGGCTGCCTGCTGGGCTGCAGTGCCGCCCCACACGTCTCCCACCAGCCCTCCAGCCCCGGGTGATGCTCCCCACGGCTCCGTCGGGCCCCCCTTGCGCAAGGAGCAGCCAAGCCCTACGGAGAGCAGGACAGGGGCTCTTTTATGAGCCCTGCCAGAAATTTATACGGAGCCGCAGGTAATTTTTAGGGGGTGTTGGTGCCAATTGTGAAACACTTGAATAGAGGCAGAGAGGAAGCGTTGAGCAACCGCCCTGTTGTCCCAGCCACGAGAACCACATCCCAGACCCCAAAGTGGTGAATGGAAAGCAGGATCGGCCAAAAGGGGAGCAAGCAAGGGGCAGCCTTTCCCTGGCACAGGGCTGTGGGAGAGGGGTATGGAGAGCTGAGGTGGGCAAACTCCCTCTTGTGCTGCTGCTGTGCCTGGGTTGGCTGTGCCTCTGCCTGCAGCTCGGCAGCAGGAGGGCTCGTGCCCAAGCCATTAGCAGCTCATTATTTCCATCTCTGGGGAAGGCAATGACTGTCCTGGTGCAGCAGCAGGGCCCTAGGACAGTGGTACAGCGCGTCCTCACTCTTGTCCTTCAGGGCTGGGATAGGGGCCCCCGAGGGCTGGCTCCTCGGACTCAAGCTCCTCCCGTGGGAATAGAGCTGCCCTGAACCGCTGCAGCTGGAGCAGCGTCTGCTGTTGGAGGGAGGAACAAATAGTCCTGGCCTCATGAAGCTGTATGAACCCCCTGCGAGGAGCAGCTTCTTCAGCACAGCTGGCAGCATCCCAGGAACTGCTCCAGCTTCCCAGGCTAGCGTGCTGCCTGCCTGCCTGCCCTTCCTCCCGCCTGCCTGGCGAGCGGTTGCTGTGTGCCCCTGCCACCACCCTGCTCCCCTTTTCCCCCTGCCATGCTGCTGCCTGCTCCTGCGGTCTCCAGGGTCTGTGGGGACTCCCATGGCCAGGTTAGTCCTCAGCTGGCCTTGTGGCCCCGGGTGCCATGCTGGGAGCCAAGCAGCTGCTGCTCCCCGACCCTGAGAGGGGGAAAAAGCTCGGTGTTGGGCAGCAGAGCTGCTCCTGTGCACTGGGAAGGTGGGGGTGCCTTGCCCATCTCCCCCTACACTGGCTGCTTCCAGCTCTGGGGCTTGGGGAAAAGGGACATGGCAGCCATGGCTTCGTGGTGCTCGTGCCCCTCTGATGGGGTGCAGAGGTGCCGTGGGGTTTGGGAGCTTGCAGGCAGATTGCCCCCAGGTGGGGCAAGGGCTGCTGTGCTGCTAGCGAGTGCCCCAGTTCTGCAGGGTTGGGCTCTGTGTCCTGGGCTCCTGCAGATGCCCCTGCTCAGCTGCTCCCAGGGTCAGTCTGACATGAAGGAGAGAGAAGTGGTACTGGTGAGTTTCCCTGTGAGGTTCCTAGGAGCCGTGCTGGGCTCCTGTGTGCCCCCCCAGTCCCCTGAAGCCTTGGTGCCCCTCCTGCCCTGCCCCTGGGAGCAGGGTTTGGTGCAGAGTGGCAGGTAGTACACCAGGAGCAGCCCCTGCCCTGGTGACAGCCCCCCCAGCACCCAGCGGGGACTGAGCTGCCCCATGTGCTGCACACCTTCCCGGGGAGATGACGGGCAAGGGCTTGAGGCAGCCAGAGAAGTGACACCTTGGTGTTTGCAGGTAAGAAGATCCACGGCGCTGCAGGGAAGCACCAGTGACCTGGCCTTGCCCCAAACAGCTCTCCCAGGGGACAGCTGCAGGAATGCCACCTTTCACCTCTGCATCCTGCTGCCAGGCCCAGGGCGCTGCACCATGGATGATGCTGGTCCCCATGGTCCCCTGTGGCTGTGTGGGGTGGGCAGGCAGCCTGGGCAGCAGCGGTGGGTGCGGGCCGGCACAGGCTGGCTGAGCCCCAGCGTGTGGAGTCCTGCTCTGCTCACCGGCACCCAGCCCAGGCATGCCCTGGGCTGGCAGCTCTTCCTCATCTCCTCTTCATCTTCTCCTTCCTGCAGACATCCACGGGGAAAACGCTCCCTTTGCTCTGCCAGCCCCTGCTCTGCAACCACGATGGGTCCCCCTTTGTGCACCCCGAGCCCGGCTGTGCCCTGGGCTCTGCCTGCTGCTGCCTGTAAACCCCGCAGGCAGGGCTGGGCTGGGAGTGCCTTAATCCTCCGTGCCCCCGAGGCAGGCAATTTGTCTGTCCCTACCAAGAGTTTCCCTTCCGTAGCAGCAGCGTGTGCTGGGCTGGCTGGGGCATCTGCAAGGCATGTGCACCCCATGGGGCTGTCAGCACAGGGAGAAAGCAGTTCTGGCCACACGTGGAGGTGCTGGGGGAGCTTTGTGGCACCCGGTCCCTGAGTTTCCATCTTCTCCTGCATCCCCATCCCTGGGAGAAATTCATGTTTATTTTATGGAGCCTGGTCCCTGCTGTGGGTGAGGGTCCATGGGGCCAGAAGCAAAGGGGAGCAGCTCTTGCCTCAATCCGTTGAGAAGCCGGATTCCTGAGGGATGAAGCAGGCTGCATGGGGGTGCACATCACCTCCAGGGGCACTTCAGCCCCTGCCTGCACCCTGCATCCCTGACACCCAGCGCCGGCCACTGTGTAGCCTCTCTGGGCGTCCCCAGCATCCCCTAAAGCCCAGCCACAGGATGCAGCTGATGAAAGCAGCTTGTTAACTAGGGACTCTGGACCCCTACACAGTGATGCTGGCTCATTATCCTGCTGCCATTGTGTATGTCCCCCCCCCAAGTCACCCTCTGTTTCTGGCACGCTGGCCCCATGTCATTGCAAAGCGCCACCAGCCCTTGGCAGAGCCCCGGCAGTGCCTGGCCTTCCCCTCCCTCACTGTCCCTGAGAGCCAGCCGGGTCTCTGGTCAGCCTGAGCAGGGCTGCCTTCTCCTGCCTGACTCAGCCAAGGGGGTGTCACATTCCAGTGGTGTCACCGTTCCCTCCCTATCCATGTGGACAGCAGGGGCCCGGCCAGAGTCCAGCAAAGCTTCGTGAAATGCTGGTGTGTGGCCGTGGCGGCAGCAGCCTCCAGACACAACAATTTACAAGCAGGAAAAGCTTCCTATCCCTCCGCACAGCAGCTGTGGGGGGAGCCTGGGCACACACCTGCCCCATGGTGAGCCCTGGCATAGGGTCACAGCAGGCTCAGTCTGACCCCAAACCTGGCTGCAGTGGGACCACTTGCCTCTGTCATCCTTCACCTGCCAGACTCTCTCTGCTGCTGCCCCCAGAGCCACTGTGGTCCCTATAGCTGGGAGCATCCCCAGAGCTGCTGGGCAGAAAGAGCAGCTTACCAGTCATGGCTTCACCCTGATGTGATCCTTTGCTTGCTTTTCCTGCAGGGATGTGGCTTTGGGCAGCAGGAGGACAGGGGGTGCAGTGAGATGTCTCCTCCAGTACGGAGGAGCTGGGAACCTGCTGCCTGTTCCCCTTGGGAAGTTCAGCCTGGAGGACTGGCACGACCATCTCCCATCCCAAATCCCTTGGGACAGGTCAGCAGGAGGTAAGGGGTGACCAGGTCCTCTCCCTGGCCCATTTCATGGTCCCTGGGCTTGCTGGGGAGTCCCGTGGAGTGGCACAGGGGTCACACCGTGAGTGTGATGCTGTCCCTCTGGCACTCTCCCCGAGCTGGCTGGTTACAGCAGCGGGGGTCTGGGGGCTCCTCTCCTGGGATGCTGGGGATGGGCGGCTGAGTGCTGCAGCAGGGAGCTGGTGGTGGCTGGTGCTGGGAGACATTCCTGGAGCATGTCCCAACTGGCCCCTGCGGCAGGCGAGGTTCCCCCTCTGGCCAGCTCCTCCTCCCCTCGCCTGCCTCGGCGCCAGCCCCCCATTGCTCCCCTCCACCTGAAAGCTCCCAGATTTAAGAGGGCCTGGAGAGGGGGCATCTCCCTTCCTGCAACCCCAGGGCTGCTCCATGCACCCCCGCCAGCTGGGGATGCCCATGCTGTACCATAGCAGGGAGCGCTGTCGGACCCTCATAGGGCCAGGAAACTAAATTCTTGTGAGGGTTGTGCCAAATCCCAGCCCGTGCCAGATCAGCACTGAAGGCAGTGGCTGCAGGATGCGGGCAGATGATGGGACCATGGCTGGCTCTGCAGCCCAGCACGCGTCTCACCTTGCTGTGTGACTCATCTTCCCTGATGCAGAGCTGAAACCTCACCTGGGGCTGAAGAAAACAGATTTTCCTCTTGTTTCCCTCTGAGGCAGTGGTGAGGCCTCCTGGCTGCCAAGTGCGGGGCAGGGAGAGGCTCAGCCCTGGTGTTTTCCGTGTGCCCACCTCTCATCATCATCAACTCTCATCATCATCAACTGAGGGACTCTCATCCCTGGGGGTAGGGTGACCCTATGTGGGGCTCAGACCTAGTGCTCCTCCTGTGCCTGTAGCCAGGGCAGTGCCCTGCTGGGACCTGGGCTAGTAAGACCTGGGGAGATGTTTTAGGACATCTCGTGATCTGAGACTTATGGGGCAGCAGAGGCTGTGCCGTGGTGCCTTGGCCAGCTGGTAAGTGGCGTTTGGAGACTGGGATGGCATGGACAGGGCATGCAAGGGCAAGGGGCTGGGGCTGGGGTCAGCCTTGCAGGCTTTGATTGGTGTCAGTGGAGAGGAGTCAAAATGTGCTTTGGGGCCAAGCCAGCCGGGAGATGGAGAAGCCCCAGCCTGGGCTGTGGGAATGAGGACTGGTGTCTGCCAGCCCTACAGGCTTGGGAAAGGGCCAACAGCTTCTTGGGATATTCCTGGAGGGACTGGCGTGCAGCAGCGCCGGACGGCCCCATGAGTCACTCACACCTGGTGTTCTCTTTCAGCCGAGGAAGCACCGTCCTGCGCCTGGGGCCGCAGATTCCTTCCCCAGCCCTGGTATGTGGGGGTGAGCTGGGAAACACCACAGAGGGGGAGGTGCTCTGGTTTTGGGGACCCAACACCCCCTTTGGACCCCGCCTCCAATGTCAATGCAAGGAGGAGGATGGTGGTAAGATGGCCAAGATGCTGCTGGGCTGCATCTGGCGGAGCGGGGTTTGGGGACCACCCCACACTGGTGCCTTCCCTGTTCCCGGGAGCTGAACAGGCAGGCAGACCCCCTGGCATGGCTGCAAAGCGCTGCTGCCCTGGTCCCTCTGCCAGCAGTGCCCGCTGGGCAATGCTCACCCCAGTGCTGCCCCTGTTAGCCACTGTGACCCCTGGCTGCCCGTGCCCTGCTGGTGACACCGTGCTGTGGGGTTGCTCCTCTAGCTCCGGGCCCGGGGCCAGCCACAGAGCCCTTGGCAGACCCCTCCACTCCCTGTTTAACGAAGCCCCTTGTCTAATTGGGACAGGCCGCCCTGCCTTCATTAAGTGAGCTCTGGTGGGAGGAGGGTTTGGGGATGGTCCTGACCTGGGGACGCTGGACCCACAGCTGGACCCACAGAGCTGGGGCTGGCAGGGGGAAATCTTGTGTCCATGGTGAACTTTGAAGTTGTCCAGCTGGGGTCTAACGAGAGGAAGGCTAATGAAGAGGAGGGGATGCACTGCTTGCTGTGCCTTTAAGAAGAGGGGGGGCATCACCACTCCTTCCCTGCTTGGGAACAGTGTGTGCCTGGGAAAGTTGCCTGCAGCCAGCCCTGGAGCATCTTTGCCCGGTGGCAGGTGGCCCTGCCCCAGGCCCCCAGCTGTGAGGTGGCCCTGGGCCCCAGGGACCCCCACTGTCACTTCCCTCACTACCTGCCTGCTGTTCTGCCAGGAGCCAGAGGGGAGTCCATGGGCCAGTGGCTGGGAGGGCACAGGTATGCAGGGTGATGGAGACAGGGGCATGCGGGGTGACCAAGGGGACAGAGGTGGCTTAGGGCAAACGCCGGGACTATGAGCTGGGACCAGCCCCAGGTGAGCACAGGCACCAGTGAGGACGATGTGTACCCTGGGCCAAGGATGAACCCCACAGGACAGTCCCACTAGTTGCTGGGTGGGTAGGGAGTGAGGGCAGGGCAGCATGGGGTCCCTGCCCACCCTGCTCCCTTTTGCCACCTTCTACCAACTGCAATCGCATCACCAGTGGCTTTCTCCAGCTCTGGGGTAGGTCTCGGACATCAGCCTGCTCTGGTGGGAGATGGTGTCTGGATCAGGGTGAGGAGATGCCCCACAGCAGGTTCTGGGGCAGTCTCTGCACTTGAGCCATGGGTGCTAGCGTCCTACATGATGGGTACCATGAGCTGTGGGTGCAGGAAAGGTCCTGGCCGAGGTCCTACCATCCTGCAGCCCCGTGGGAGCTACGCTGGCATGGACAGCAGTCCTCCACCACTATCATCCTCCCCAGAGCTGGTGCTCAGACCCAGGCTCTAACCGGGAGCAGGGCAGGGGCTCCGTCCCCGCGGCTGCTCCATCCAGCTCTGGCCAGTGCCAGGCATTGCCCTGAGGTTCCTGGGGACACGTTCCCTCAGGATGGATGGAGGCGTGCAGCCAGCAGCCTGGCAGGTCGGAGACACTCTCCGTGTTCCCAGGACACGGAAGATGGAGATGCTGGAGGGAAAACTACCCCGAGCCTCACAGGGGCTTCTTCCCTTGCAAGACCAGCAGAAACCCTTCCCTGGAGGGGTCCAACCCCTTCCCACCGGCGCGGGAAGCCGGGATGGCGCTTTGCAGGAAAACAGCCCGAAAAACTTGTTTCCTCCCCGTGGAGCGGGTGGGAAAAAGCTCTTTTTGGGAGAGGGGGGGGCGGGCTGGGCGGGGGCCGCTCCCCCCCTGCTCCATTAACCCCTCCCGGCACGGCGCTCCGGGCCGCCCTCAATAAAGGGGCGGGAGCGCCGGGGGCCGCCCGGGGCTGGCACCGCCTGCGCCCGGCCCGGCTCGGCGCGGCACGGCACGGCACGGAGCGGCACGGCACGGCTCAGCTCAGCTCGGTGCAGCCCCGCGGGGGGCGGCGGGTGAGTGCAGCGGGGCGGGGGGAGGACGGGAAGGTGGCGGGGGGGATCCCCGCTGCAGGCAGGGGGTCGCTGCGGGGCAGGACCGAGCTACCCAGGAGGACCCCCGTGGGCGCTCGCCCGCCCGCCCTCCCGCGCCGAGGCGACTGCGGGGCTCGCACCTCCCGGGTTCGGCCGGACCGGGACCCGGCGCGGCCATCACGGTGGTGTCAGGCCGGGTCCTCCCCCCCCCCCCCCCAACTCCCGCAGCCTTGTGCCCTCCGCAGCCGTGTGCGTGCGAAGTGGCGGACCATGGAGGGGGGGTTGGGGGGTGGCGGGCAGGGTTTGCCGACCCTGGCTCCCCGCTGCTCGTAGAGCACCCCGATTTCGCGGGGAGCCCCTGCAGGCAGGGGGGAGCGGTGGGCAGGAGGGAGCTGGCGGGGGTGAGCGGGTGCGGAGCAGGCAGGAAGCAGCGGGAAGGGCTTGTGGAGGCAGAACCCGCGCACACCCCGCAGCCGGGGCTGGCAGCCGCCCGCCGGCCGGGGCACGGCTCCCCGGGCATCGGGCAGCGAGCGGGGCCACCCGCCAGGCTGCACGGGGAGGACTGGAGCGGGGCCAGGCCCTGGCTGGCGTGGAGCATCCACGCGACCGTGCCCTCCCGTGCCCAGCGCTGCCACCAGCCAGCCCCACGCCATGGGACGGCCACCGGCACTGCGCCCACCCGGCCGGGCACAGGCCCGGAGGTGATGGCAGCGTCCTCTCTCTCTCTCGCAGGCTCCCAGGATGAGCGGCCGGCTCCTGCTCCTCGCCCTGCTCCCCGTGCTCCTGGCCACCCCGCCTGCCACAGCGCAGAAGAGGAGCCCAGGTGGGTGCTGAGCACCGGGTGTGGGGGCCCAGTGCCACCCTGCCTTGGTGCCCGCCCGTGCCCTGAGTGCTGTCACCCCCCCCCCCCGCAGCAGTGTGTGAGGATGTGCTGGAGGCTGACATCGCCTTCCTGGTGGATGGCTCGTCCAGCATCGGCAGGAACAACTTCCGTGCCATCCGTACCTTCATGGATGACCTGGTGGGGCCCTTCGTGCAGGTGGTGGGCCAGAAGGCGGTGCGCTTCGCCGTGGCACAGTACAGCGACGAGCCACGGTGAGCCCCAGGGAGGAGGCAGGCAGGGCAGTGGGGCAGCAGGGCCAGGAGATGACATGTCCTCCCCCCACATCCTCCAGGGTGGAGTTCTCCTTCTCCCAGTACGCTGATGGGATGAGCGTCCGGAGGGCCATCCAGCAGCTGAGCTACAAGGGTGGCAACACACGGACTGGTGCTGGCTTCCGCTATGTTGCTGACAACTTCTTCAGCCCCACACAGCTCCGGCCTGGGGTCCCCCAGGTATGTGCAGGGCAGTGGGCCTGGGGATGCCCCAGGAGGGATGTGGCCCTGTGCTGTGTCTCACAGCTCTTGCCCGATGCTGCAGATCTGCATCCTTATCACGGATGGCAAATCCCAGGATGACGCTGAGGGTGCGGCGGTGAAGCTGAAGAACCAGGGCATCAAGATCTTTGCCGTAGGTGAGCAAGGCTTCGGCACCAGATGAGGGGCTCTCCCGGTGGGTTCAGGGTCCCTGTCCTCACCCATCGTCTCCATCCCTGCCAGGGATCAAGAATGCTGACCACAAGGAGCTGATGCGCGTGGCCTCAATGCCCACCGATGCCTTCTTCTTCTATGTTGGTGACTTCAAGCTGCTAGGAACACTGGTGCCACTGATGACACGCAGGGTGTGCACGAGTGTTGGGGGCACCCTGCGCCAGCTGGGTATGGATCCCCATCCTCCTCCCTGCAGGCAGTGGGTGCCGGTGGTGCTGGATGCCGGGCTGTGCTCACCCTGGGGGCATGCTTAGCACCCATCCTCCCCAAAATGCCCTCCTGTCCCACTGGGCATGTGGCTGTGCCACCTTGGCAAGCTCTCCCCACCCTGCCCCATGGACCCCTGGAGCTGATGGCCCCTGTGCTCTACTGCAGATGGGCCAAGCCACACCGGCCCCTCCAACCTGGAGATCCTGGAGCGGGGCTTCGACCAGCTGCGGATCCGCTGGACGGCGGCCAGCGGCCCCGTCACCGGCTACCGGGTGCAGCGTGTGCCGCTGACGGGGCTGGGGCAGCCTGTCGTGGCGGAGAGGCAGGAGGTGAGCGCTCCCACCTGCCTGCTCAGAGTCCCCGGGGGTGGCCCGGATATGGCAAGGGGGTGACACTGTCCCTGCCCAGGTGAGCCTGGGGCCGCGGGAGACGAGCACTGTGCTGCGGGGGCTGCGCATGGGGACAGAGTACCTGGTCACCGTCACCGCCCAGTACGCCAACAGCATCGGCGAGTCGGTGTCCGGCCGAGCACGCACCCGTGAGTGTCCATGACACGGGGACGCGGGTGGGTGCTGGGTGCCCACAGCACAGGGGGATGGAGGGGGCTCATCCCAGGCTCTGCGTGCCCCCAGAGAGCCGTGCTGGCTCCGTGCTGGATTTCCGTGTGGTGGAGGCTGGACCAACCTTCCTACGGCTTGCCTGGCAGCCCGGCCCCGAGCCCCCCCAGGGCTACGGCCTCAGCTACGCCATGAAAGGTGAGGGGATGGTGCTGCCTGGGTGCCCTGCATTTGCCCAGCCCTGTGGGCCAGGGAGGACATGGCAGGGGACCACACGCAGGGGGTTGCAGGGCAGGGTGCATGCAGGGGGAGGTGTGTGCATTGGGAGGGTGGTGGTGGGGTGATGCAGGGGGAGCGTGCTGAGAGTGCCACCGGTGTGTGCACGCTTGCCTTCGCCATGGTGGCTGGCCCTGGTGTGCTGGCTGTGGGGCACGTGTGTGTGCAGAGGCGTGGAGGCGGCATGTGCGTTCCTACACCCTGGGGCTTTGGTGTGCAGGGCTCAGGGGGGGTGTGTGTGGGTGCACACAGTGGCCAGGGGCTGGGAGTGCAGGCGTGTGTGTGCCCCCACGGTTGCTGCATTGTGCCCCCATGGTTGCTGCATGTGGGGGGCGGGCGGCAGACCCCGGTTCCAGCCAGGTGCTGGGCTGGAGCCTCACACCTGGCAGCTCCTCCCTGTCCCCGGGCTCTCCGGGGGGTGCCCCTTCCCTGGCTGCCTTCCCAGCCTCACCCCACGCTTCCCACCCCTGGCACCGCCTGGCATCCCCCAGGGCAGGGTGCCGGCTCGTGGACACCCCTTCCCTGCCGGGCCCGGCACACGCCGTGCTCCTGTGCCCACCTGCACCCCTCCCTCCCCCCCCCTCCAGGAGCAGCCCAAGAGGAGGAGAAGAGCCTGGGGGCCAGCACACAGACGGCCACGCTGACCAACCTGCGCCCTGACACCGAGTACGTGGTGATGCTCCGGCCCCGCTACGCGCAGCAGCCTGGTGTCCCCGCCACCCTCACCGCCCGCACACGTAAGCACCGTGCCCGTCCCTGGGCTTGGCCAGGGACAGGGGTGAGGTCCCAGCACAAGGATACCCCTCCGGTTGCTGTCCCCCATGAGGATGGGGCTGCCTGGCCTGTTGCTGCCTTGGGGGGGCTGGGGCGGGGATGCGGGCGAGCACAACTGCTAGGGGATGATGCTCCCAGCCCCAAAAGGTGCTCCCGGAGGGGATGCAGGGCTGTGTGCTCTCCCACCTCCTTCGTAGGCTCCTGGGAGTGTTTCCGCTGGAGCTTTCCCCATGTGATGTAAAAATGTCGACCGAAAAAATGCAGGTTTTTTGGTTTGGGTTGGGTTGGGTTGGGTTTTTTTTTAACAAATTCAAGCACCGCACTCTCTGGGAGGAAAGCACGTTTTCTGCAAGGGTGGTGGAAAGCAGTGGCGGGCAGGAGCGGGGGTGAGGCTGCTCAAGCCTCAAATTTTGGCAAACTGATTCCTGCAGCTGCCCCAGGCAGCCTGAACCCACAGAAAGTATTTAAGGCATTAAGAGGAAGGCGGCCGAGCTCCAGTTGGCTGGAGCAGGGGGGGGGCTTTGAAGGAGCCGCCTGGGCGCGGGCTGCGCTCCCTGACCTCCGTGTGGTTCAGCATCTCTGAGAAGGGGGGTAAGGGGGCTTCCCCCCCCCCCAGCAGGTGGCTTTGGAGGTGAAGGTGCTTCCCCCTGCCCTGCTCTTGCGTGGGGGATGTGATGGGCACCTCTCGCCCACAGGGCGCCCGGTGGGTGTGCAGCATTTGGTTGTCCACAACGTCTCGGCGCAGAGCATGCTGCTGGCCTGGCAGCCTGTCAGCGATGCCACCGGCTACCGGCTCTCCTGGGCAACCCTTGCAGGTAAGTGTCCATCCCAGAGCTTATTCCCCTTCTGCTGATGGCCAGGGAGGAGGACAGGAGTGGGGTGGTGGCACCCAGACCCTGCAAGGAACTTCTGTGGTGGCTCTCGCAGGGCAGGACAGGCACAGGGTGGACCTGGATGCCGGGCGGACATCACATGCACTGGGGGGGCTGCAGCCCAACACTGAGTATGTGGTGACAGTGGCCCCGCTCTTCGGGCAGCTGGAGGGGCCCACAGCCACCGTGCGGCAGAGGACAGGTAGGTGGGCTGGTGTGGGTGATGCCATCCTGCCGCTGGCCTCTGCCATTGCTGCAGGATGGGGTGAGGACCATTCCCCATGGTCCCCCACCGCGGTGATGCTTCCCACCCTGCCATGTGTGGGTCTGGTGCCTGGCCCGCGGCAGAGCAGCACGGTTCAGCCCGGCCCATGGGGTCCCTCTTGCAGAGGCAGGTCTGGAGCAGACACTGAGGACCAACATCCTGGGCCCCACGTCCATCCAGGTGCTCTGGACTGGCGCTCGCGATGCCCGCGGCTACCGCCTGGAGTGGAAGAGAGCCACAGGTGGGATCAGGGTGCCTGGTCACCCGCACGGACCCCCTGTGCTGGCAGCTGGCAATGACTCTTTTTTTTCTCTGCAGGACCAGAGCCCCCCAGGACGGTGTCGCTCCCCAGCAGTGCCAACACCTACCAGCTGACGGGGCTGCAGCCGGGCACTGAGTACCGCATCACTCTCTATACGCTCTACGATGGTGGGGAGGTGGCCACCCCCGTCACCACCTTCCAGACAGGTGACTGATCGCTGTGGGTCCCCTGGCTTCTCCCTCGCCCTTCCAAGGCATTGGGATGGAGGAACTTCCCTTGTGGCATTGCTTGCCCTGGGCCATGAGACCCCTCAGCTCTTCGATCATAAGCCAGGATGAGGATGGAGGCCGTGCAGTCCTGGTTGTGTGGCTCCAGCTGTGACTCACCATGTCCCCTCGCAGGCGTGGAGGTGCCCGTGGGTGCCGTATCGGACCTGCGGCTTGTTGAGGAGTCGGGCAGGCGAGTGCGTCTGGGCTGGACCGGCGTCCCCGGTGCCACCGAGTACAAAGTGGTGGTGCGCAACAGCCAAGGTGGGTGTGCGGGCTGGGGTAGACAGGCAGCACCCATGGGACCCCAGCTGGCCAGGACTGAGGGTCTGCGGCCACCTCCTTCCTGGCAGATGGCACGGAGAGGACAAGGCGCATCCCAGGAAGCCAGACGGGGCTGGAGCTGGGTGACCTCCGGGAGGGCATTGCCTACCTGGTGCGTGTCTCGGCGCTAGTGGGTGGCCGGGAGGGCAGTCCTGCCACGCTCACCGTCCGCCTCAGTAAGTCCTTGCGGGGGTTTGGCACCGGGACTCCTGGAACTGTATTACCCCTCCATCATGCCTTTGTCCTCTGGCAAGCCCTCAGGGTGCTAGGGTGGCCATGGGGCTCCTCTGGGCACCCTGAGGTGACACCACGGTACTGTGTGGCGGTGCAGAGTACCCAGCGGTGGGCAGCATCTCAGAGCTGCGGGTGATGGAGGCCGGTCCCAGCCAGCTGCGGGTTACCTGGCGAGGGCTGCCGGGCGCCGGGGGCTACCTGCTGACCTGGCGAGGCAGCGATGGTGAGTGTGGGGACCACGGGATGCTGTGGCAGTGGTGCCGGAGCCCTCCCCATCCTGGCCATCTCTTCTAGGTGTGGAGCAATCCCGTTTCCTCCCTGCCGACCCCACCACCTTCACCATCGAGGGGCTGCGTGCCAGCATCGTCTACACCATCAGTGTCTCGGCCATTGTGGATGGCCGTGAGGGCAGCCCTGTCACTGCCACAGGACGGATAGGTGAGGTGTCCCCCCACACCCGTCACTGCTGGCTGGTGCTGCTTGCCAGGAGCCTGCGTGACAATGGCCCTCTCGGTGTCACAGTGCCTGAGCAGGTGGGGACGGTGTCCCAGCTGGAGGTACAGGCGTCCAGGAGCAACGTTGCCCGTGTCACCTGGGTCGGTGTGCCAGGAGCCACTGCCTACCGCGTGGTGTGGAGCCGCAGGGACGGTACTGTGGGATGGGGATGGGGGCAGGATGCAAGGGCAGCAGGGTGGAGAGCTGATGCCACGGTCCTTGGCAGGGGGCTCGGAGAACAGCCGGCAGGTTCCCGGCCACACCAGCTCCTTCGACATCCCCGACCTGGAGGGAGGTGTTTCCTACACCGTGAAGGTGACAGCGCTCATCGGCAACCGGGAGGGCAACCCTGTCTCCATCGTCGTCACCACCCGTGAGTGCTGGGCAGGGGGAAGGCACCACCCTGGGATGGCACTGGGCAGTCCTGCCCCTAACGCCTGCCCCTGTGCCCCACAGCGGAGGCAGCCCCTCTGCCCCCCGTCAGCAGCTTCCAGGTGACGGAGGCCTCAGAGCAGCGCCTGCGCCTGGCCTGGGTGCCAGTGGCTGGCAGCGCCGGGTACCGCCTGGTCTGGCGCCTGGCTGAGGGTGAGTGTGGCCGGCTGGCACCCCCGCACACCCGCCAGCCCCCGTGCTGCACCCCCTCACCCCTCTCTCACCCTGGGCAGGGGGACCCCAGCGCAGCCTGCAGCTCCCGGCCACTGCCAGCTCCTATGACCTGGGGGGGCTGGAGCCAGGACGGCGCTACCACATCAGCATCACCAGCCTGGCCAGCGGCCGGGAGAGCGAGCCGGCCACTGTCACTGCTGTCACCGGTAAGGGACTGCCTGGGGCCAAGGGGCCATCGGAGCCACGGCAAAGGGATGGAGCCCAGAGGGGTGCCCGGGGAGTGGGCTTTCCCAGCCTTGGGCTGGGGAGGGAGATGGGTGGGGAGCCGGGAGTGGGGTAGGGGCTGACCTGTAGAGCCAGGACACCCTTTCCTTCTCCTCCCCAGCAGCTGCGCCAGCCCGTGTCACCAGTTTACGGGTGACAGATGTACGGAGAGACTCGGTGACGCTCACCTGGACCCCTGTCCCTGGCGCCTCTGGCTATGTCCTCTCCTGGAGTCCCCCTGCAGGTGAGATGGGTGGGTGGCCCCAGGACATGGAACAGTGTCCTGGCAGGCGCTTGCCGTCCCCCCTGACTCTGTCCCCTGGGTGTCAGCCGGTGGGGAGACGAGGCAGACGCTGCCTGGTGCTGCCAGCTCCCAGCAAGTCTCCGGGCTACGCCTGGGCCAGCGCTACACCTTCACCCTCCGCCCGCTCCTGGGGAGTGCACCGGGCGCTGAGACCTCCGTCAGCGAGCGCACAGGTACGGTGGGGTGGCTGGAGGGACAGGCTGGGCTGCTCTCTGCTCTGGTGGTGGATTCACCCCTTCCCTGCCCACAGTCTGCAGGGATGCCCGCGGCGACATCGTCTTCCTGGTGCATGGCACACGCGACAGCTCCCCCGGTGCTGACGCCGTCCGCACTCTCCTCTCCAACACTGTGTCCGCCATGGGGCGCCTGGGCCCCGAGGGCACCCAGGTAGGGGGCTGCTGTGGTGGTGGGAGACCCGTGGGGGGCCCCGGGTGGGCAGTGGTGCCCACTGCTCCCCTGTGCCTTTGCAGGTGGCTCTGGCCACGTACAGCTACCGCAGCCTGCCCTGGCTGCTCCTCAACCGCTCCAGCGACCTGCCCACCGTGTTGGAGCAGATCCGCACCATACGCTACGAGGAACCCAGCGGCAATGCCATCGGTGAGGGGTGGCACTGGGAGCTGGGGCAGGGGCTGGTGGGATCCTGCTGACCGTCTGCCTCCTCCTTCTCCCTCCCTAGGGGCAGCCATCACCTTTGCCAGGACCTACTTATTGAGCCCTGGCGCGGGGCGCCGACCCGGCGTGCCGGCGGTGCTGGTGGTCCTGGCTGATGGACCCTCAGGGGATGATGCCATCGCTGCGGCTAGGGACGTCAAGGCTGGGGGTGAGGACGGATGGGGTCCCAGCAGGGTGTGTGGGGAGTTCTGCTGGGTGCTGAGGGTGTTCTCGGCTCAGGGGTCCAGGTGCTGGCTGTGAGCTTGGAGGGGGCAGACCGGGAGCAGCTCCGTCGTGTGGTCACCAGTGAGGATCCGCGGTACATCTATCAGGATGGTGGTGCCCTGGCAGAGCTGGAGGGAGAGCTCACCGATGACCTCTGCACCATCATCTCCATCAGGGTAAGGGGCCAGGGTGCCCTGAGGGGTGTGGAGGGGGAGCAGCCCTGTAGGGGCCAGTAGCTTCTTCTACCACTGGTTTCACACAGGCTTCTCTTCTCTTGCTAGCCGGAGCCAGAGCCAAAGCCGAAGCCCTGCACTGTGCAGTGCCCCAGGGTGAGGATCTCCATGCCATGCTGTGCTGTGCCACAGGGGCTCAGCATGGACCAGGGACCCCCCAGCTTGCCAGTAGCAACACAGTGGGGAGCTGAGCATGGGGGTGCAGCCCGTAACCTCTTCCCTCTCTCTTCTTGCAGGGCGAGAAGGGAGACCGTGGCGAGGCAGTGAGTGCTTTGGGGTTCCACCCCTGGCTGGTGGCTCTGGGGGTGGGGGCTGCGTACCCCAGAGCACATTGATGCCAGCCCACAAGGGGTGCTCACCACTGACTTTGTCTCTGCAGGGACCACAAGGACGCATGGGGCCACCAGGTCCCCCTGGCGAGCCGGTAATATCCTGATGGGGGGAGGGAGAAGGGGGGCAGCTCCCTGGCAGGGGGCATGGACATGGTCCCCGCATCCCCTTGTCCTGCTGGCAGGTGGGTGTGGGCCAGGGACCTGTCCAGCCCTTGACACAGGGGTAGACAGAGAACATCCATTGGCCACTACTTGCCACCCAGCCTCTCCTCTCTGCTGTCGCCCTAGGGCCGCCATGGGCTGCCTGGCCCTCCAGGACCCCCAGGACCACAGGGTCTGCCAGGAGACAGTGCCGAGCGGCCAGGCAAGAAGGGGGATAGGGTGAGTACCTCCTGCCCCTCTCACCCAGGTACCCCAGGGTCCCTGGGCACAGTGACCTGGCCCCACGGGGCCTCTCTCTGCCCCTCGTCCCTCTCTTCTTCATCTCCTCACCCAGGCTGGAGGAGCCTTCCGTTTGGAGAGCCCCACAGGTCCATCCCCACGCTGCTCCCTTACACCCCAGCTCAGCACGCAGGGGAAAGGCACCCCAGAACCTGCCTCTGTCATTAGGCTGTCCTGGGCTCCCAGTGCTGGGACCAGCACTGCCTGGGACACTGGTGGAGTCTGGCATTGCCAGGGTGCACCAGGTGCTGGCATGATACTCCTCTCTTCTGCAGGGATTCCCTGGAGCTGATGGGACACCAGGAAGCCCCGGCCGCCCTGGGAACCCTGGATCACCTGGTCAGCCAGTGAGTGGAGGTGTCCCTTAGGTTTGGTGCTGTGTAGTGGGTTTTTCCCATCACCCTGTCTGCTCCCTGAGCTGGCTTCTGCCTACTCTTTCCCTGTGCTGAGGATCTCCATAGCTGGCAGGGTCACTGCTGTCCTCTGTGTGTGTCCCAGGCCAAGTGTACTAGGCAGGGATTGTCCATTCCTGCCTTATCTAGAGCTCCCATCCCATCCCATCCCATCCCATCCCATCCCTGCTCCCCTGGCTGGCAGGGACACACATTCACCTCCTGAGCTGTTGTTTTTCAGGGCATCCAGGGCATCCCTGGCCCCCGAGGGGATCCCGTGAGTATGGCACCACCCCTCCTCAACGCCACTACCCTCCCTTTCCCCCCCTCACTCTCATCTTTCCTTTCCAGGGGACACGGGGGCCGATGGGGCTTTCTGGTCCGAAGGGGGAGAAGGGCGAGCCGGTAGGTGATGGGCATGTGGTTGCCCCATGGTGGTCCCTGGGGAACAGTGGCGACCCTGATGGGTACTTCTAACCCCCTAGTATCTCCTGGTACTTGGTGTCTGGGTGACCCCAGGGTCACCCTGTCTCCCTGCCAGGCTCATGGCACTGTGGCCCCTGTCCTGCACTGGGACACAAATGGGCACAGGGGGACACTGATTTTTCCTCCTCCTCCTCATTCAGGGAGAGCCCAGGGTGATTGTGGATGGAGGACAAGGGCTGCCAGGCAGGAAAGGGGAGCCAGGCACGCCGGTAGGTACGGGGGTCGTGATACCAAGGGGTCTCCTGCCACCATCCCCAGCCCATGCCACAGGCCCAGCTAATGGAGCATCTCTATCCTGCAGGGCATCCCTGGTCCCCCTGGGAGCCCTGGCACACGGGGGCCCTTTGGTGATCCAGGCCCCCCAGGTCCACTTGGACCTGTGGGGCCACCGGGACCTCCAGGAGAGTTTGTGAAGGTACGTTCCCCCTGGTGCTGTGTGGGGACAGCTGGGGGGATGTGTGGACAAATGGATGGAGGAGCAGCCAGCAGCTTGAAGCTGCTCCCCTCTGCCCACCTTCTGGTCCTACTCATGGGTTGTACCCCCACTGGTGCTATCCATGCACACATACACATGCATGAGCTGTTGCTGGCATGAGGAGAGGCATGTACATGCTCTGATACCACTGATGATGGGCTCTATCTAGCATGTTCCCCTGCTGTTTGAGGGGCACATGGCAAGACCTGCCCTTACTCGCTATTTATTGCCCCTGCAGGGTGAGAAGGGTGACCGAGGAGAAAGGGTGAGTGGCTCCATGTTTCCCTGGCTCCTCTGCCTTCCTGGACAGAGGTCCCATGGGTGCCCAAGGGTGCTGGGAAGGACTGTGCACCTCAGGGCCATCACACAGGAGCTGACCCCTGTCTCTGCAGGGCCCCCCTGGACTTGTGGACGGGGCAGTGCCTCGAGGGGAGCCCGGCCCCCCGGTGAGTTGAGCCCCGAGGCCAGCGGGGATGGCAGACGGGAGCAGGGCTGTGGCAGCCATGTGTCCCTAGGGCTAAGCTGCATCCCCAGGGGCTGAGCTGTGCTCTCTTGCAGGGGCTGCCTGGTGATCCTGGGCCCCGCGGACCTGCTGGGCCCCCCGGCCTGAAGGGAGAGAAGGTAAGAGGGTGGTGGGGATGCTCCATACTGGGGCTGGAACCTGCACCACTCTCCGGCTGGGATGCCCATCCCCATCTCATGGGCATTCCCATATCGTGGACATGGCTGTCGCCTTTCCTCATCTCCAGGGAGATGGCATAGAAGGTTTCCCAGGGCCACCCGGCCGCCCCGGAGACCCAGGAGACCGGGTGAGTTTCCCAAGAGAAGGTAAGGTGGGCAGGAGCTGGCACCGCCAGTGAGCTGAACCCTGAGGGCACCCGGCGGGGCTCCCACTCTGGACAGCCTAGGCATTTGCTGTGCCACGCTGGAGGTGACATCTTCTCCGTCTTCCTTTGCAGGGCCCTCGGGGGCCACCGGGGGAGCAGGGCAGGAAGGTGAGTGGCATGGGGACCAAAGGGATGCTCTCGCCCTGCCTTTGGCAGGGAGAAATGGGTCTGGGTGCCGTGGCAGGACTCAAGCCATCCCCAATGGGTCCTGCTGCCCCTGACTCCATCTTCCTCCTGTGCCAGGGAGACCGTGGGGCACCAGGTGAGCTGGGAGACACAGGAGAGAAGGTGAGATGGCACCGGAGGGGGACCATGCTATTCGGCAGCATCAGTGGGTCCTCTTGTCCCTGTGGCCCCATGGTGGCTGTGTCCAGGGGTCACTGCCAGAGCCCAGTGGTCATGGATGGGATCTGGGGCTCTGGGGCAGGGTGCAGTGTGGTGTGGAGGGAGGAAGGCTCCCTGAAACCTTCCTCTGCTTTGTTCTGCAGGGGGACCGTGGCGTGCCAGGCCCTGAGGGCGAGAAGGTAGGTGGGCTGGGGCGGCCACGGCCATGCTGGGGCGATGCCTGCCCTGCCCTGGAGCAGCCGCCCTGGCACGGGATGGGAGGATGCCCCTGACACATTTCTCTTCCTCCTCTTCTGCAGGGTGAGGCGGGAGCCCCAGGGCGCCCCGGGCCATCGGGCAGAGAGGTGAGTCAGGACAGTGGCTGCAGTGCTGTGGACCCTGCACCCCAGGAGGCTGCCATGTCCTGGGTGCATGTCCCCAGGCACCACCAGCCCCCTGAGATCTCTTGTCTCGCTACAGGGAGCTCCGGGACCAGCTGGCCCCCGGGGGGAGAAGGTGAGGCTGAAGAGGGATTCCAGTGGGCTGATGGGGGGCTGCCAGGGAAGGGGCCTGTAATGACACCCATCTCTCTACAGGGTGATCCGGGACCACCTGGCAAGCCGGTAAGTGATGCTGCCCAGCAGGTCCATCTCTGCCTGCCCCATGCCCAGGACAGGGAGCTATGGGCAGTGCCCAGCACAGTCTCCTTTTCTTCTCCCCCAGGCTCCCAGCGTGGCCGGTGCTGGAGAGAAGGTAACCCTGCTCTGGCCATGCCCCCTGGCCCCTTGCTGGCACCCCCTGGGGCATGGCCTTGGGCTGGGGAGGGGGGACGACACAGATGGGCATCAACATGAGGGGATGTCTGTGTTGGTCCCCAGACCTGGCTGTCCCCAGCTATGGCGGAGGGAAGGTGGGGTGATTTAGGGTGGGGGGGGTGATGGTGCCATTTCGTCTGCTCCAGGGTGAGAGAGGCTTCCCAGGGCCAGAAGGACCGCCTGGCCCCAAGGGCGATGTGGGAGAGAAAGGTGCCCGTGTGAGTACTGCCAGGGACAGGGGGCACAGGGGGTATGGCACAATGCCCCCGGGGCTCACGGTGCCCTTGCTGTTTCTCCAAACTCTGTACCTTCATGACTAGGGTGCCCCTGGCCCGAGCATTCCAGGACCAGCTGGTCCCAAAGGCGAGCAGGGCGACCGGGTGAGTCCGGGTGTGCCCTGGGGCCGGGGCTGTGCATCATGGCCCCGGTCCCTCCCCTGGCACAGAAACACCCCAGACCCTGGTGACATGTTCTCTCCCTCTCCAACAACCAGGGTATCGTTGGCCTCACGGGCAGGAGCGGCCCAAAGGTAATGTCACTGCAGGAGGCGTTACCTCTCCATCCATCCATCTGTCCATCCGTCCATCCATTGGGCTCTGGAGGGGCTGTCCCTGCAGGCTGTGCTGTGATGCCACTCCAGGGAACGGAGGGTGCCGTGTTGAGCCCCTTCTCCCCCCCAGCAGCCCCCAAGCTGCCCTGACTCATTGCCCCTTTCCTCCCCCCACCTAGGGTGACCCAGGGGAGCCGGGTGAGAAGGGGGAGCCGGGCCGAGCAGGCACCCCAGGGCAGACCGGGCTGCGTGGCAAGGAGGTAATGGGGGGTGAGGGGGGCAACGGGACCGAGGTCCCTGGGGCACCATGGCCCCAAGGAGGTGAGGAGCTGGTGGGGAGCAAGGGGGACGCCAGTGACTTGTGCTTTTGTCCCCGTGGCTGGTGCCCACTGACATGTGCTGCAGGGAGAGCGTGGAGAGAAGGGTGATGAAGGCACCCCGGTAAGTGAGGACCCCCTGGGACCACCGTTCCCCTCCTCGCTGGGGATGGGCCAATGCACTCCCTCTCTCCCCACAGGGCGAAGCGGGTCTGCCTGGCAAACCTGGAGAGAGGGGTCCCCGGGTAAGTGTGGGGCTGGTGGGCACACTGGGGTAGGCGAGATGCACTGTGGCCTCGGGGTGGCTCTTGCTAATGCCCACCTTCCCTCTACCCTTCACTCAGGGTCTCCCTGGCTACCGTGGCCCCGCCGGGGAGAAGGGTGACTCAGGGGACCCAGGACCCGAAGGAAGGAATGTGAGTACCACCTTGCATGCACCCACTGCCCTGTGGGCACCCACTACCCCATTGCCCTGCACCCACCCTTACCCCAGGGGTACCCTCTACCCCACGGCACCCACCACCCTATGTGAACTGTCCTCCCCTCCCCTCATACCTTTTTCCCACAGGGCAGCCCCGGAGCACCAGGGAGCAAGGGTGACCGTGGGGAGCCGGTGAGTGATGTGGGGCCACATGCCTGGCCCCCACCCCGCAGCCAGCCCTGGCCTCCCCGGGGCCATGCTAGCTCCTCTTAACCCACTTCCCTTGCCCTTCCTTCAGGGGCCTCCTGGACCCCCAGGACGAACCGTAAGTTCTGCCCCCACCCCCTCTCCCTGCCCACAGGCTGGTGCCCAGCCCCATGTGCTCTGACAGCCTCTTTCTGCCCCACAGGTCGACGTGGGGCTTGGAGGAGGTGGGGAAAAGGGTGAGAAGGTAATGAGTGGGATGCAGGTGGTGGGGTTCCCTGTGCTGTCCCCCTGCTGGGCTCTGCCCATGCACTGGGATCCTGGTGCACCAAGCCCTCCTTGCCCAAAACAGCCCCTGCCAGGTGGAAATGACACACACCAGGCCTCAGAGCCATGTGGGGTAGGGGAGCACATGGGAACCAGGGAGATGTGTGGGCTGATGCTCCTGCCCAGTGCCAGGAGCAGGATGCCAGGGTAGGAGGTGCCTGTAGGGCTGAGGTCCCTGAAGGACCCAGCACGCTCATGGCTCCCCAGCCCCACAGGGATCCCACAGCAGTACCTTGCACTTTGGGGGTTCTGCTTTTACAAGCCAGCTCAGGCTCGGGGCAGTTTTGGCCATGGGCTGTGCTCTGTGCTGGATGGCACTGTGATCCCCAGCCATGGCTCAGCTGGCTCCTGGCACAGCAGTGCTGCTAGTCGCATTCTTCTGCGAGCACTATCTGGCTACCCAGGAGCTGTGTTGAGCCCAGCAACCTCTTTTTTCAGCCTGGGCCTCTATTTTGAGACCTTTGTTATTATCCTGCTCTTAAACCATGCAGCGTAGACAGAGATGCCCAGCACAGGCTCTGGCACAGGCATTGAGCAGTACCTTCTAACCCCAGCGCCTTTCTCTGGCAGGGGGACCCTGGGGACCCTGGTGAGGATGGCATGAAGGGGGCCCGAGGTGACACCGGCTCCCCTGGCCTGCCTGGAGAGAGGGTAAGTGCCAGGTGTCTGGTGTGGGGGGCGGTGGGACAGAAAGACAGGCGATGTTCTGCAGGAGAGCTAGGAGTCCCGGTGTGCAGGGGATGAAGGGTGAGCACCCAGGACCCCCTCTATCTCCCCCCATGCCCCACTGCTGAGTGTGTCTCTCTCTTGCAGGGTGTGGAGGGTCCCCGTGGCCCCCCCGGTGCACGGGTGAGTGCCACCTGCCCCACGGGAGTCTGAGTGTGGGGGTCAGCATTCTGCTCGGCTCCTGTTCAGGGAGGTCAATGCTCACTTCTCTTCCCATCTCACAGGGTGACCCTGGGGACCGAGGCCTGCCGGGAGAGAAGGTGAGGGGGCTGGGGGTTAGAGGCTGCCCTATGGCACCCCTGTCCTGCCCCATGACACCAGTCCTCCTCCCTTGCTCTCTTACAGGGAGACCGTGGCCCACCTGGACTGGATGGCCGCAATGGGCTGGAAGGCAAACCTGGGCCCCCGGGCCCCACCGGCCTGCGGGTGAGCTTAGAGGGGGCTGCAGGACAGAGGGGCAATGGGGTGGGAAGAGCAGCCCCCCCCAGACACCCTCTGCTCTGGGCTGGGGATGCTCATGGTGTCCTGTGACAACGTGGGGATGTCCCTGCTCTCACCTCCTCCTTGTCCACAGGGGGACCCGGGGAAGCAGGGGGACCCTGGCCGGGATGTAAGTACTTCTGGAGGGGGCAGATTTGGGTTCAGCTCCTGCTGGGGCCATTGCACTTGCAAGGGACTGATGTCCTGTCCCACACTCCTTGGCCTGGGGCAGTGCAGCGTGACTGTCCCCTGTCCTCAGCAGGGTACCACTGCCTTGGTCCTTTCTCCCAGATCCAGCTGAGGGACACAAGTGCTCTGCCACCCTGTGCTCCCCCCATGTTCTTTCCCCACAGGGGCTGCCTGGGCTGCGTGGGGAGCAGGGACCACCTGGCTCTGTGGGACCCGTGGGACCACCTGGCATCCCTGTAAGTACCAACCACCCTGTGCCTGGGGATGCATCCTACCCTTGCTCTCTGCAGGGTCTGCAGAGACCTTGCCCCAGATCCATCTGCTGGGACTCAGCCCATGCCCAGCTTCTCCTTCCCTGCACCTTGGGGTCACAGGGGAGCCTAGGGACCCCTGGATGCTGGTGCTGGGGAGAGAACCAGGGGGGCTCTCTCACTGCTTCTTCTTCATCACAGGGCAAACCTGGTGATGATGGCAAACCTGGCCTCAATGGCAAGAATGTGAGTAGGAGGAGTGGGTCTTGGCTTTGGAGCTCAGCCAGGGGTCCTGAGGGCCAGTGATCCCAGTAAAACATAAAGATGAGGGGGGAGTGTGGCAAAGCTCTGAGCCATGCCCCTGGTGCCCGTCCCCATCCCATGTGCTGCCCGTGCCAGGGTGGTCAAGTCAGGTGCTGACTGGTGGCCTGTGTCCCTAGGGAGAAGACGGGACGCCAGGAGAGGATGGGAGAAAGGTAATGAGCAGAATCCCCGGTTGTCCCTCTGAGGTCCTCCCATGGTCCTGTCATGGTCCCCACATGCCCTGTGGCTCCTCCCTGCCCAGGTCCAGGAGCATCATCCAGGGGCATGTGGATGGGGCAGCATCCCTGTAATTCCTTTCTCTCCTGGTTAGGGAGACAAAGGTGATGCGGGACCCCCTGGCAGAGATGTGAGTACCACCCCGCAGAGCACCCAGGTCCTGGGTACATGCCCCCACTGGGGACAGACCTGGACACCCACATCCTGAGAGTGACACTGCTCTCTTGGCAGGGCCACAATGGTGCCAAGGGCGAGCAGGGGGACAGAGGTCTGCCAGGTCCTCTCGGCCCCCCTGGCCTCCCCGGCGTCCCAGGGCAGGTTGGCCCCCCAGGGCAGGTACGTAGTCCTTGAGCCCACAGTGCCACCCAGCACCGGACCCTGGAGTCTGGGCTGCCATGGGGCAGGCAGGACGCCAGCTTATGGCTCCCTCAGGGCACTGCCCCATGTCAACGGGTGCCGGGTGCCATCGTGTCCTCTCTGTTTCTTCCAGGGCTCACCGGGTCTCCGTGGGGTGGCTGGACCGAAGGTAGGTGTGCTCCTTCCCCCCAGGCCCTCCAAGGCAAAGGTCTGGGGGACCCTGTGCCAGAGGTGGCAGGTCTGGACCCTGGCACCGGAGTCAGCGCTGGGCAGCCTTGCTCTGCCCCTCTTGACGCTTTTGCTGTGTTTCAGGGGGACCCGGGGGAGCCTGGACTGCGAGGGGAGCCAGTGAGTACCCAACACTGAGCGCGACAAGCCACCAGCACCCCAGGGTGGTGGCAACCGCAGCCCCTGCCCAGGCAGCACCAGCAGTGTTAACTCTGAAACCTACTTAGGGCAACTCACCCCACCTACCACACCTCTGCATGGTTCATCTCTCCATTCCTTCTTTCTCTGCAAACCTAGGGGCGACCTGGCAACCCTGGAGAACGTGGAGACCCTGGGACTGCAGTGGTGAGTTCCCCCCTGATCTGCTGGGCTGGGACGTCAGTACCAGGGGATGGAGGACCCTCCGCAGCCCTCATGGTGGAAGCAGGCCAACAACCTGCTTTGTTTTTAATGTCTTTTTATTGCAGAACATCGAACGTAGCCTGGAAGCTCTTGGCATCAAGGTACGTAGTCCTTGGCCATTGGGCTGGGGGCTGTTCCTGCCACGCAGCAGCAGGGAGGTGGTGGGAGATGTGAGCAACATGGGATGGGTTGGTGGGTGCTACTGTGGCTGGGTTGCACTGAGCCCCTGACTGGTGCCTCCTTCCTCCCTCCCAGGTTTCATCCCTGAAGGAGCTCACGGGTGCCTACGATGGGAGCTCAGACTCGTTTCTGCCAGTGTCCGAGCGGCTGCGGGGCCAGAAGGGCAGCCGGGGGGAGCCGGGAGAGAGGGGACCTCCAGGCCGAGAGGTGAGAGGAGCCGGGCTTGAAGCTGTGCCCAAACACACTGTCCTGCTCCCCCCGATCCAGGCTGGCTGGGGGGGCCATGCAGCCAGCTCAGCCCAGGGATGCTCTGGGAGGGCTGACAGTCCCCAGCACGGGGCTGGCTCTGGCAGCACGGCGTTATGTTTTGCAGGGCTCCTTAGGCTTCCCTGGCGAACGAGGACCCAAAGGGGACAAAGGGGACCCAGGCGCCCCTGGTCCCCAGGGCCCCACTGGCCGTGCTGTGGGGGAGCGGGGTCCCGAGGGGCCGTCTGGGCAGCCGGGGGAGCCTGGCAAGCCGGGAATCCCTGGGGTGCCAGGACGGGCCGGGGAGCTGGGGGAAGCTGGGCGGCCCGGCGAGAAGGTGAGTATAGGCGGAGGCACAGGGCAAGGGCTGGGGGACCTGGTCCAGGGGCTTGGGGACAGCCCTGTGATGGCCACCACATTGTTTTCCCAGGGCGAGCGGGGCGAGAAGGGTGACCGGGGTGAACAGGTGAGCTGGGATGGGGACATGGTCCCCTCTGCCCACCCTGTGCTGTGTACCTCTTGGGGGGACAGGGGGCTCTCTCAGTGGCAGAGGATGCCCAGTGGGGGCCAAGAGTGGCCATACCAGGATGGTTCTGCTGCCCCCGTACCTTGCTGTCTTTTGGATGCTCAATCTATTTTTCTCCCCCTGTCCAGGGCAGGGATGGTTTGCCTGGCCCCCAAGGCCCCCCAGGGCCCAAGGTAGGTGATGGCTGCTGCTTAAGACTGTCCCCAAGGGGTGGCAGCCTGCACCTCTGGGGATGGGTGGCCACATCCAGTCCCCTGGCATAGGAGCTTGAGGATGGCTGTGCCCCTGGGGGACCTTCCTATGGTCCCCTGGGTGCTGTGCCCTGACTGTGCCCTGCCTGCAGGCAGACGTGGTGGAGGGCAGCCTGATGGGCTTCCCGGGCGAGCGTGGCCCCGCTGGACCAAAGGGAGCGAAGGTGCGTGGCTGGGGAGAAAGGAGTGGGGTGGCCAAGGCAACCAAGCTGGGGACAACGTGAAGAGCTGGATGGGGACTGAGGGTGGTGGCAGGGTGGGTGTCCCCAGGGGTGCGGTGGGGGCTGATGGCATCTGTCTTCTCCCCAACACAGGGGGAGCCGGGAGCCGAGGGCGAGCGGGGACCCAAAGGAGATAAGGTCTGCGGTCGTAAGTCTCCTGCTAGTGATAGAGCAGCCCCATGGAGCCCCAGGCGGGGGCACTGCTGGGGGCTCCCCTCTTTGGTTGTCAGCAGACCCCAGGGGGTGACAGAAAGGTCACGGCCTGTCCTATGACCCTGTGCTTGTCCTCACTGCAGGGTGAAGGTGGCCTGCGGGGCGAGCGAGGGGATCCTGGTGAGAAGGGTAGGGACGGTGTCCAGGTGGGTACCACACTGTCCCCCCAACTTGGTGCTGACCCTGTTCCCCACCTGGTCCTGACCCCCGGCCCCATCTCTTGCTCCAGGGCCTCCCGGGTGAGAGAGGGCTGGCTGGCCCTGAGGGGAAGCCGGTGAGTGGGGGTATGATGGGGGGATGCAGGCTGGGGTGGGGGCAAGGTCCTGTGGTCCCATACCAGCTGCCACCACCACCAGCAGGAGCATTGACATCTCGTTCACCTCCTTCCCCTTTGTGCAGGGTCTCCTGGGGTTTAGGGAGCCTCCTTCCCCCCCCACCCGCCCCCCCTCCTTTAAATACCTTGGGCTGGATGCCACACACCAGGAATGGGGGGCATCCCTGGGGGGCAGGCAGGGCTGCTTGGGGGTGGCAGGCTCCCGCTCGCCTGCTGGCTCTGACGTAGTTCTTTGCAGGGCTTGCCAGGCTTCCCCGGCGTGCTGGGACGCCCGGTAGGTGTCCTTCTACCCCCCATGTCACTCTGCCCCCTGCCACTGGCTGGGTGGGTGCTTGGCCCCAGGCACCTTGCCAGGAGCTGGCCAGGCTTGTCCTCACTTGGCGTGGGTGCTTACCAGAGCCGCTGGCACTGTCTGGGTCTCCTCTCCCAGGGGACACCCCATGCACCCACTGGGGAAAACCTATCCCTGCAGTGACCCCAACTTTTCCTCCCTTCAGGGCAACCAGGGAGACCCAGGACCCCCGGGACCTCCGGTAAGGAGCCACCCCGTGCCGGGACTGTCCTGCAAAGGGGACATCAGCCAGGGCAGGGAGGAGGGGTAGTACTGGGACTGTGCTGCCCGGCTGCTCCCTCCCTGTCCTGTGCCACCAGCAAGCACCACCTCAACGTAGTGTCCCCTTGTCCCCTGCAGGGCAGTGCTGGCCCACCAGGGACCCAGGGCCCAGCTGGGACCAAGGTACGGCATTGGCACTGGCATCACTACGTCCAACCTGGTAGAGGAAAGTGGTGCCTTGCCAGATTTGGACGGACCACATTTCAGGACATTTTGGGCTGGAGGGAGGGACGTTTCAGGCTGGCTTCCCTCCTGGATCCAGCCAGCCCCATGGCAGGCGTGGGGATGTGACCATGACTGTGGTGGCTGGTGAGTTGGGGCGGCGGGACTGACATGGGCAATGGTCTTCACAGGGTGATCCGGGGGAACCTGGCTCTGGCATCCGGGTGAGCACTCCTGCCCTCCCCACCAGCACCCACCTGGACCCCCAAAACTATCCACCCTCCCGACAAAGCTGGCCAGCCCCCCTACCATGCACGTTCCTGTGGGGGCAGCCAAGGTGACAGCTGTGCCATCCCCTCTCTGATGTGGCTGTTTCCATTGCAGGGCTTGCCCGGTCCCCAGGGCAACATAGGGCTGCCCGGCCCTCCCGGTCCCCCTGGCCCAGGGGTAGGTATTTGCAGCCCCTTCCTTACCTGCCCCTTGGCCATTCCGGGTGCCTGGGCTGCCACTTGATTTCTGCTGATGTCTCCCTTGCAGGGCCCACCAGGTGTCCCCGGGCTGCCAGGACAAGTGGTGAGTGTATTGTCCCCTCTGCCCAGCTGCCATCAGTGTGGGCACTCGGGGCTGCTTCGGGGGGGGGCTGTGGACCCCCATGCCCCAGCCCTGTTCTTACTGCCCGCAGGGGGAGAGCGGGAAGCCGGGTGTGCCGGGCAGGGACGGCATTCCAGGGAAGGACGGCGAGGCAGGGATGCCTGGGAAGATGGTATGTTTCTTCTCACCCCATTCCATCCCAGCTGCAGCCCCACGAGGCTCAGCCTGGGGTGTCTGCATTGGAGGCTGAGGGCTGTGCTGCTTGTGCCAGGGTGTGCCAGGACCTTCGGGCCCTGCTGGTCCCAAGGGAGAGCCAGGGGATGCCGGAGCACCGGGGCAGGTGAGTGCTGAGCTGCCTCCACAGCAGCCAGCAGCTTCCCCAGTGTTCCCGGGGTGGGATGAGGGGTAGCATCACCATACAGCCCTGCTCACCTTTCCCCTTTCTCCCCTGTGCCCCAGGCCGTTGCTGGACCTCCTGGTGCCAAAGGCGAGAAGGTAAGGAGCCAGGGTGGGAGGCAGAGGGACCCCCACCCCTGGTTGCTGCCGAAGCCACCAGGGCTGGGGTGGGTTGGGGTCTGCGGGGAGCTGGCAACTGCTGTGGGCACATCTGAGCATCCATGTGTCTCTGCAGGGTGAGCCGGCGCTGCTGGAGGGCGTGCTGTTGGGAGAACCTGTGAGTTGGCCCCACTAACCCTGTCCCCCCTATTAACCTCATCATCTCCATTAACCTTATACCCCCTACCACCACCCCCTGACTTCTGGGGGACACGCCAGCCCACCCTGTGGCCATCCCTCTCCCCTAACGCCACTCTCCCCCCTAGCAGGGCTCCAAGGGTGACCGAGGCTTGCCAGGCCCCAAGGGCGAGAAGGTGAGCAGTGCTTGGGGGGCCGGTGGGGAGAGAGCCATGGCGGCCCTGGGCTCCCTGGCTGCCTGCTCATGGCAGGAGGGGTTCTGGCCACAGCTTCTCCCCACCACACATCATGACATACCATCACTTTTTACTTGTTTCCCCCTGTCAGGGGGAGATGGGACGATTTGGGGAGCCAGGAGATCCTGGAGAAGATGTGAGTACAGGGCACATGGGAACTGGGGGCTGGATGCTGGGGGCAGTGGATGCTGGTGGGAGTGGGACCTGTGCCCCTGCCACCCACTATCCAGCCCTTTGCTGTGACTTGATGTCTTCATAGGGAGCCAAGGGATCGTCAGGAGCCAAAGGGGAAAAGGTAAGTGTCCCCTGGTCCCAGGGGTGTGGGTTGCCCTCCAGCTTGGGGGGGGGGGGGGGGGCACTGTAGGTGGCAGAGTGCCCCCAGCACTCCCATGCCTGCCAGCTGGGGGACACACAGTGTGCTCTCTGCCACTCTACAGGGATCACCAGGTGTTGGTGTGCGGGGACCACCAGGACAGGATGGGCCTCCAGGCTTGAAGGTAACCCCTGTCCCCATGTCCCCCTGGCTCTCACCATGTCCCCAGCGCCTGGGTACTGCCCTGGCATGGCTGGCCAAGGGAGGAGCATTCTCCCAAGGGGCTATTTTTCACAGGCCTCATCTTTTTCCTCCCTGTTCCAGGGTGACATCGGCTTGCCAGGACCACCAGGACCCCCAGGCTTAGCAGGCATCGCTGGGACACCAGGACAGCCTGGCCTGAGAGGGGACAGTGGGCAGCCTGGCCCCCCTGGTGTCCCGGGAGAGAGGGTAAAGGCTATGGCCAGCGCCCACTTTCACTGGTCTGGGTGACCCCAGACCCTTGGGCAGCACCACAGGGATCCTTGCAAGCCCCACCGTCTTCTGGACATGGTCCCTGCCTGCTCACCAGTATTTCCTTGCCAGGGTTTGATCGGCTTTCCTGGGAGAGATGGCACATCTGGACCACCGGGACCTGCGGGGCCCCCAGGGCCAGCTGTGAGTATGGAGCTACGGTGCCACAGTGTCCCTCAGGGGGGCAAGCTCTGCCCTGGCTGCCCCACCAGCTTGGGCAGGGTGATGGGGACCCACCCTGCTCCTTCCCATCCATGAGCCTGGGTGTTGCTGGGGGTTCTGACACAGGGTGGGAGCCCCAGGGACGCTTTGTGAGGTGCCCACCATCACCTTCTTCCTGTTGCTCACTCACCGCTCTCCTTTCTTTTAGGGCATACAAGGGGCATCTGGCCCAAAGGGTGACAAGGTAGGACAGGGGACAGACCTATAGCATGAGGGGTGTGGGGCTACTTGTTTCATGGAGTGTCCCTGCTGCAGCTATCCCTGGGTGATGTTGAAACCACTCTGGATGGTGGCATCCAGGAGCTTGCTCTGTGCCAGGCACCCAGGGCAGTGGGGGGTCTGTGGTGTCCCCTGGTGTGTGTTGGGGACATGGCTTTGCTGGGAGGAGCAATGGGCAGCAAGGACAGGTATGAGCTCTTGCCTTCCCCCGGCAGGGTGCTCCGGGAGTCGGGCTGCCAGGAGCCAGAGGTGAGCGTGGAGACCCAGGGCCACGGGTAGGTGCCGCCAGTTTCCCCTGCATCCCTCTCAGTGTCCTGGGGACAGGAAATCCCGTGGTGTAACCTCGAGGGGACAGCGAGCCAGCACCTGTCCCCAGGGTGGGGTGACAATGAGGGTGTCCCCATCCCAGATCCCCTCTTCCTATCCCCTTCTTCTTGCAGGGTGAAGATGGGCGTCCGGGGCCAGAAGGGGATCGTGGACCGGCGGTAAATACCCCCCTTCCTGGCTGCACCCCCAGCTGGGATCCTTCCTGACCACCCTTCTCTCTCCCACAGGGCTTGCCTGGGAACCGGGGGGAGCGCGGGGACAAGGTAAGGGACCCTGGGGGCTGGAGAGCTGGGGGGGTTGAACAATGCACCCCCAGGGACTGGGGTTCCCAGGGAGGTGCTGCCTCCTCCCTGCCACACATCCTTGCAGCATCTCACCATCTTCTCTTCCTCACAGGGAGACATTGGGGCCCCGGGGCCCAAAGGAGACAAGGTGAGTCCCCAGGGAAGGGGGCAGCGGGAAGGAGGGCAGCAGCATTGACCCTCCCACTCACACCCAACTCTCTCCTTTGGGTTTGTAGGGCGACACTGTGGTGGTGGAGGGGCCTGTCGGAGCACGGGGCAGCAAGGGGGAGCCGGTAAGAGCTGTCCCCATCCTCCCTGTCCCCCTCTGTGTTGTCTCTCTTGTCCTGAGGAGAGGGGATTTCCTGGCCATTCCCCTCCCCAAGACCCTGCCTGCCCTGCTTCTGGCACAGGGCAGCTCCGAGTCCTTCTGCCCACCTCACAGAGCGTGTTGTCCCCTCTCCTTCAGCTACCCTACAGAACCCCATGTCCCTGCCCTGGGGGGATACGTCCTCCCTACCCCAATGTGTGTCTGAGCGTCTCCCCGTCCCCTGACCCTTCCCTGTGTTTCCCCCTTTGCAGGGAGAACGTGGTCTGAAGGGCATGGAAGGGGACAAGGGGGACAAGGGAGAGCAAGGCATGCCCGGAGAAAAGGTATGGGCCTGGGGGAACTTGGGGGGGCTGGGGGCTCTTGGGCTGGGGACCATGGATGGCTGTTGATGGGGTGATGGACAGAGGGACCAGGGCATGATGGCATCCCTGTGCCCCATGGGCAGCCTGACATGGTGCTTGACACCTTGCTAAAGGGAGCTGCTGAAGCTGGCCTTAGAGGCTGCTATGGCCATGCTGTGTCCATGCCATGGCCAGAGCTCTCCCTCCTGATCTGTGTTGATCTGTGTTTCTGCTTACAGGGGGCAAGGGGCGAGCAAGGTGAGAAGGGCTCCACAGGCTTCCCTGGGGCACGCGGCCCTGGTGGGCAGAAGGTAAGAACCTGGCCACCCCCCACTGCTGGGGGGCTGGTGGGGGCACTGACCCTCTCACTGGCCCTCTCACTGGCCCTCTCACTGGCCCTGACTGATGCCTTTGCCTTCTCCAGGGAGAGGTTGGAGCACCGGGAGAGCCCGGCGAGCCGGTGAGGAGCTGTGTCTCGTTGCCACTGCCACCCCTCTGTGGGGCAGGAGTGGACCCCTGTCACGCTGTGTGTCTCCTGCAGGGTCAGCCTGGCTGTGATGGGATCCCCGGAGCCCGCGGAGAGAAGGGAGACACAGGACCCCTGGGCATGCGTGGCCCCAAGGTAGGTTGGCCCCTCTGTCTGCCTGTGCTCTCCTGGCCAGGACCCACGCTGGCTCGCTGTGGCTCTGACTCCTCTCCTCATCCTCGCAGGGTGATCGGGGTATGAAAGGCGCCTGTGGCCTCGACGGGGACAAGGGCGAGAAGGTGAGTGGGTGCATGTGGCGTGCCAAAGGAGCCCAGATGGCACCTGGGGGCTGCAGTCCTTTGGATCCCCTCTGCCAGCCAGAAGAGCAGGGAAATGGTTGAGGCCAGAGCTTGGCTCCATGGCAGGGGCATGGGGTCTCCTCCTCTGCCCACAGCTCTGGGATGAGCACTGAGGGGTGCAGGACTGACCACCCTGCCTCTCTCCTGCCTGCTGTAGGGAGAGCCAGGGATCCCGGGGCGCTCGGGGCTGCCAGGGAGGAAAGGCGAGCCGGTAAGCACCACGCTGACACCAGGATGGGTGGGATGGGAATGTGTGACTGGTGGCTGACAGACATCTGCTTCGTCCCCCAGGGAGAGCTGGGTCTGTCAGGACCACCGGGCATCCCTGGGAAGGAGGGGCTCATGGGACCCAAGGTAGGTCAGGGCAGTGCTGGGAAAAGCTGTGCTGGCACTTCAGCCACTCGGCTGGCTGCCTGTCCCCTGTCTGCCTGTCCCCTGCTGCCTGTCCCTGTCTGCCTGTCCCCCGCTGCCTGCTCCTTCCTCTTCACAGGGTGACCGGGGATTCGACGGGCAGCAGGGAGCCAAAGGAGACCAGGGGGAGAAAGGAGACCGGGTGAGTGGGCTGGAAAGGGATGGAATGTGTTGCACCACGTTGCTTTTGCCAGCATCTGGCCTTGGTCAGAAGCACATCAGAGCCTGATGTTCCCAGAAGAGCCGTCCAGTGCTGCTCTAAATAACATTACTAAACTATAAGTGACAACAAATCCCCACTCTTTACAAGAAAGCACCAGTACCAATGCTTTGAGAATGTTCAGCTGTGGGATTGGAAGATGCCCCATGGTGCCTGCTCTAGGACTGAGGGGCTCCCACACCCCCAGCCTCACCCTCTGCTCTCCCACAGGGCGCCCCAGGCATTATCGGTGTCCCCGGGCCCCGGGGTAGTGATGGGGCTCCTGGTCCCCCCGGACCTCCAGGGAGCGTTGGCCCACGAGGTCCTGAGGGCATACAGGGCCAGAAGGTGAGTGCCCACCATGGGAGATGGTCCCTGTCTGGGTGCCATGAAGAAGGGAGGGTCCTGCCCCCAGAGCAAGTGAGGAGCTGGTGGCATCAGGAGCCATGTCCCAGCTCTCTCCCTGCCCTGCCAGCTTGCTGCCTTAGAGGTCCTCCCTTGTGTCCCCCTGCCCAGTGGATGAGACTCTGGGGAGTTGGGAATCTGCTTGTCCTGTGGCTGGGCTGAACCCATCCTTGTCGCCATCCCCACCTGCACAGGCATCCCTGGGGTGTGGGGACAGGGAAAGCAGCACTTCTATGGCTCTGAGGAGAGCAGAGAGGCTCCAGAGCCACCAGCCAGGTCCTAAGCATGTGTCCTTTGCAGGGGGAGAGGGGCCCTCCTGGGCAGTCGGTGCCAGGGGCTCGTGGCGTGCCTGGCATCCCTGGCGAGAGAGGAGAGCAGGTGGGTGACCAGGTGCCTGGCCCTGCCTGGGCAAGCCCCAGCCGGGGCCAGCATCCCACCTCCCTTCTGCTTGTCCCTAGGGCAGTCCTGGCACCCAGGGGCTCCGTGGGGAGAAGGGGGAGCCGGCCATGACGGTAAGGAGCTAGGGGGGTAGACGGCACAGGCTCATGGCACTCGGGTCAGCGGGGTGGGAAGAGATGCCAGATCTGTCCCACTGCTACCGAGAGAGGGGCTTCCCCCACCTCTGGGCTCTGCTGGGGCCTGGGGAAAGGGTTTTTCTTCCTCTCTAACTGCACCATTCCCTGTTTCGATGTGGGTCCTTCGTCCCTCCACGTGCCTGGCAGGAGGAGGAAATCCGCGCCTTCGTCAGGCAGGAGATGAGCCAGCACTGTGGTGAGCATCCCCCACCGCTGCCCTGGGGCCGGGGGTCTGGCCCCCCACTGTCCCCCCCTGACCCCCTGCCTCCTCTCTCCTGCAGCCTGCGGCAGCAGCTTCCCTCGGCGCCTGGATTCACGTGAGCACTCAGGTTGTGACTCTCTCTTCCTACCCCCCTGCCCCACACGTGTGACACCAAAGGGGTCCTGGCACCCAGGTGTGCCACTGTTTTTGGGAGTGATGGAGGCGGCTGGGGCCCTTTGGGACCCCCTTGGACAGGGCCAGCATCAGTGTGGGACCATGTGCAGGGAGGAGGCATGGTGCATGGCAGAGGGGATGGCATAGCAGGGATCCCCCGGGGGCAGCAGGCTCAGGATGGTGCCGGTGAGGTCCGGGTGCTGCCAGGGTCTGCCCGATGGAGAAGAGACCATGGGGACTGCGCCCCATCCGTGCTTGAGTGTTGGAGCTGGGGCAGGCAGGTTTGCAGGGGCCAAGACTGGTGGAGGGGGAGGGTGGGATGGAGGAATGGATTGGAGGGATGGAAGCAAAGGGTGGACTGGAATGAGGTGGGTGCTTTCTCTCCAAGGAGGCTGGGGGGCTCAGGCCAGGAGCAGCTTCCGCTCTGCCCAGGGAGGAGGAAGAATTGTCCGCCAGGAGAGGGAGCATGGCCAAAGAGGTGATGGAGAGCTCAGAGGTTATACAAGACCCGGCCCCATGGGCACGTGTGCCCCCCTGTACACATCTTCATCCCCATCCCGCTGGGCTCCCAGTGGGCACTGTCTCACTGGGCAGCAGCTCCTGACCCCTCCTCTGGGAGCCCCCAGCAGTCTTGGTCTGTGGTGCAGGAGGAGGGGCTGTCTGCAGGTCCCCCATCCCTGGCCGTGTACCCAGCCCACTGCAGCAGTGCCAGGGCAGTGCTGGGCTGCCCCACACCTGCAAGGGGTGATTTCCCCTGGGGGGGAGGGGGAAAGCACCCCAGGCCCCATCATCTCCTCCCTGATAACTGCACCATGTCTTTCCTTCTCACAGGACACTTCCCCACCCGACCATTCCCTGCTGGCAGTGCTGACGAAGTCCCTGTGCTCAAGTTGTCACACACGGAGGAAGAGGAGGGTGAGTGTCATCTCTATGCTTTTAGTCCTCATCCCCCTTTTCCCTGGTTCCATGTGTGTGGCTGGTTACGTCCCGGTGCTCCGCTCGCAGGCACTGAGGGATAACCTATCAGTGGCTGTGCTGCCAGTCCCAGGAGGCTTTAATTAAAGGGTGGGGAGGGGAGAGGGTGTCAAGGAGTGTGTGTGTGTGTGTGCACAGGCGTGCAGAGGTGTGTGCTGTGTGCGTGCAGGTGTGTTCGGAGCCAGGGCTGTGGCTGGGGGGAGCAGGATGGAGGGGGAGGCAAGGGCTGCTCACGCTCAGCGCTGTCTCCCAGGGCAGGACAGGCAGGTCATGCCACACACCGATGACCTCGAGTACGAGAACACCTATGGGGATGACGAGGATTATGATGAGGTCCCGGAGATGGACAGCTCAGAGCAACTCACGATGGGCGGTGAGCTTCCCTGTACCCACCAAGGATGGACCCACTGGGGGACACTGTGGGGCTGCCTAGGCTTTTCTGGGATGATGCCTTCACATCCCATCCAGCAGTAGGCCCCCACACCCTCTGGCTGGGATGATTTGGGACTTACAGTCCTCTTGCTGGCACCCAGGTGGGGTGTGTGTTCCCCATCCCAGCACTGTTGCTGCCCGTGCCATGCAGACCCTCACGCTCTGTCCCTTCCCCCAAAGCCGTAACTGACAGTGATGGGTGATTGCTGGGCTGGTGAGACCTGCTGCCCTGGCAGGTATCCTGTGCTCCTGTTCACCACAAGAGGGATCCCAAAGTCCCCAGGAGAGCAGCGAAGCCCTGGTGGCAGCAGCAGCATGCAGAGGGTCCCTCCTGTACCCTTCCAAGGGATGCTGTGGCTGTCATGTCTCTGTGCCACCTCCCTCCCAGCTCTATCTCCAGCCTTTGCCGGGAGCTGCCCCTTGTAGAAGGCTTGCCCAGAGCGTCTCCTGCCCTCACTCCCAGGTCTCGGGCAGGACATGGAGATGTCCCCTCCAGCCAACCCTGCTTGCACTCAGCTGGGAACCATTCCCTGCCTTCCCCTTCTGGAGTTTCTGCTCCTCTGCCAAGCAGGTCTGGCTGCCTCCGCTGCCGGCTCCTGCCTGCCCTCACCACCGCCGTTTGCCCCCACAGCCGAGCCCTGCAGCCTGCCGCTGGACGAGGGGGACTGCCAGCGCTACACGCTGCGGTGGTACTACAACCAAAGAGTCACCGAGTGCCGGCCCTTTGTCTACAGCGGCTGCCGGGGCAACCTCAACCGCTTCGACAGCAAGGAGGAGTGTGAGCTGCACTGCGGGCAGCCCCTGGGGACAGGTAGGCATGGCACCCTCATGGCCACCACCGGCACTGGCAGGGCCGGCACCATCCCCACCTGGTGCTGCGGGCTCGGCCAACATAGAGCCGGGGGGGACAATGCTGTCCCCTGCCTCAGCTCTGACATTGCCTCGCTTCTCTCTGCAGATGCCCGCGGCGTCGCTGGCAGCGAGGTGGGAGGGCAGCCCAAGGCGTAGCTGTGGGCAGTGTCTCAGCAGGCAGGGCTGCCCAGCAGTGGGGGGGAGGGGGGGGCCCGGCTGCCACCCCAGACCGGGGCAGGGGCAGCGTGCCCACCAGCCCACAGCAGGAACTTGGTGCTATTTCTAACGTGTCTTATTGCTGCTCACGGGGTTTTTCCTTTCATATCAGTTTTATTGTCTGTTAAGGTGAAATTTGTATCAAATGGGAACACCCCCACCTCACACACACATACCCTTCCTCCAAAGCTCTTAACCCCCTTTCCCACCTGCAGGTTTCCTGGGCTGTTCCCAGTTTGATTTTTAACTTATTTGCTGCCAACAGGACAGCACTTGGCCCCATGCCCCCTCTCCAGCTGCCCAGGAGTGGAGCTGGGACTTGGCGTGGTTGGGCTCCCCTCATCTAACACCCTCCTCCCCTTCCCTGCACTCTCTATGGGTCCTCAAAATCTCCCCCTGCTCTCTGCCAGGGGTCACTGCCCGCATCCCTGGACCGGGTGGTGCCTCCCTGTATGGCATCCCTCACCCCCTGGCATCCCTCACCCCCTGCCCTGCAACCAGCTCCATCTGAATAAATTTCACCTTAACCTCAAACGGGACCAGGTTCCCCTTTTGCGGGGGTGATGGTTTGGCAAAGACCTGTGGAGGGGGGGCACCGGGAGGCTTTCCGCATGCACTACCCTCCAGCTCGCACGCCTGCCAGCAGCACGTCAGTGTGATCCCAGCCCGTCGGGGAAACCCTGAGGATGGTGCTATGTTAGAGAAGGTTCCTGCTCGCCTACGCTCGCTCTCAAAAGGCTTTACGAAAGCAATGTCGTCTCCCAGGGGCCCACAGTCCCTGCCTCCCCCCCAGCCCCAGGGCTGAGTGGGGATGTGCCCACTGAGTGGGAGGCTGGGGGGCGCTTTGTGGTGCCCGTACGTACCACTGCTCTGTATATATCTGTATACAGCGAATGTATATGTGTACCAATGCGGGGTGGGGAGGACGTGTGTGATATTAAAGCTGCGCTCACGGGGAGATTCCAGCGCTTCTTGGTGCGCCACTGAAGATGCCCGTGGGGTCTGGGGACAGCTCTTGAGCCAAGCGTGCTCCCAGCCCACGCCAGCTGGGATGGATGCAGTGCCAGCTGGGGATCCTCACCCTGTGGGGACCCTGGTGCCCCATCCCCGTGCCCAGCTGACGCAAGCCAGGCCACGACCCCCTGGCCAGGCCGTGATGTGTCGGCACGTGGGGCTGCGGTGCTGGGTGAATCAGCACCACTGGCTAATTTTGGCTGCTCTGACAAGCTGGGGGGTGAGTTCTTGGCGATCTCCAGAAGGAGGAACAGAGCCAGCGTTGTTTCCTCTTCCTGCCACCACCGCGGAGGCTGGCACAGGATAGGTCACCATACAGCCACAGGGGTGGGCAAGACCCCCCCAGCGGTCTGAGCCCAAGCCCCAGGCACCCTGACCTCTCACCCTGACCAGCCCTCCAAGCTGAGCACCCACCAGCTCATTTCATGTGGGTGCCTGCCCAGCCTGGGAGTCCCTGGGTGCTTTGACAGCCACTAAGGGGTGAACTCTGGGGCAAAACCGTTCTGCATGTGGCTCACCCCACAGGAATGCCTACAGGCTGCTGGTGGAGGGGCTGGGCCAGGCTGGACTGGTGCAGGTGGGCTTGCAAACCAGTGGCATTCTAGTTGGAATGCATGAAGGTGTGCTGCAAAACAGTGGTCTCCCCTGGCTGGACACCAGGGCAGGTGGGCTGCAAATGAGTGGTGTCTCAGCTGGACTGGGTGAAGGGGAGCTACAAACCAGTGATGTACTGGTTGAACTGGTGCAGCTGAATGCCAACCAGTGGCCCAAGAAGCACTGTGGGATTGGCACAGTGAGGCTGACACAAGTGACGTGTCCCCAGATACATCCCCCAGCTGGCCAGGGCCAGGAAGGCCATAAGGATGGCAGCTCCAAACCAGCAATGGGAGATGTCTGGGACCTTTGTCTGGCACAACGCTGGGAGTCTGGCACTCCTGGTGCCAGTGCCATGGACACCGGCCAGCAGCGATATGCATGTGCATTTTCTCCCTTCCTTAAGTGATTAACCAAAGCTGACAGGAGCAGGAAAGCTCAATTAGACAGAGGAAAACCATCTCATGAGTCAGATGTGAAATAATTATGCCTGAGCTGCCCTGGCTTCCCGGAATCCCTTCCAAACACAGTGGATGGAGCTGAGGGGGCAAACGCCCACCCGCAGTCTGGGTTGATTTCATCAGAGATTAGGCAAAATGTATTAATACCATCGTGTGGCCCCCCCCCCTCCCCTGCATGTCACCATCACCCACTCTGTGGGTTGGAGGTGGAGCTGGGGGCAGGATAAGAGCCAGGGCTTGGTGGGGAGCAGAGCAAACCCCCAGCTTGTGGTCCCTGCACCCCAGGAGCATCGCCTGAACATCGTGGGGACAAGGACCTGCTGAAAATGGTGAGGCGGCGCCCTTCAGTGGTGCTTTCCGGAGGGGTTTTAGGTGGGAAAGGGGCTGCAGGGGTTGGATGCTTTTCCTTACTCGCTTCCCAGTGAGTTAAACTGCCTCCAGCTCCCCACTCCGGTCCTTTCCAAAGGGTTTCACTCCGGAGATGTGTTGCAGGAGTTTGGACACATTTCACTGCCCTTCTTCCAGCTGGGAAAACCCAGCCAGGTCACTGATTTGGGGGAGAAGCAGGTGTACAGCAGGATTTGTGTTGTAGTGCTCCAGCAACCACCCTGTCCCCTACCCCACAGCAGAGCACCCCACATCCCCCAGGAACCCTTCCTGCGACCAGGGTGGAGGACAGGGTGGAGGAAGATGCTGAGGCTCAGCATAATTCAGTGCACGTGGCTGGATTTGTGACCTTGTCACCCCACTGCCACCGGCCCGCTGTGTATTTTAGGCTAAGTGACTCGTGTCCTTCCCAGTCGGGTGGCTTTTGTCCCAGAGAGCCCAGCAGCCCCTCCGGGGGGCGACAGCATCAGAAGATGTGGGAGGAGGAAAGCCCTGCAACCCTCCTGGCCCCAAAAAACAGGGCACGTCATGTTTCTCCGGCCAAAGGGCAGGTCTGGGCTGGGGAGTGGCCACAGTCCCCACACTGTCACCCTCCCGAGTGGGAATGTCCCTTCCCCCGGGGCAGCAAAGGGTGTGAAAGTGAGGGGAGATCCAGCATGTGGCATGGGGCTGTTGGAAAAAATGGGGACACCCAGCTGATTGGCTTCCCACACCTTCTTCAGCCTCCCCAAAACTTCCCCTCCACCCCATGGAAAAAGGTTAAAATCAGGGTGGAAAGCTGAAGGCTCCTCAAAAGGGTGGTGAGCCCCTCTCCCCCCTGCCACGCCAGGCACGGCCAGCTGGTGATAGGAGCGGGGACTCTGCATGTGGCACCCCAGAGGGGATGCATCCTGCTTGCGGGGCTGGGAGGCTATGGCAGTGTGCTGGGGGGGTGATGTTCAGCGCTGGCTCTGTGCTTCCTGCAGGTGCTCCTGGCTCCACTGTGCTGCAGGACGCTCCTCACCTTCCTGGTGGTCCTTGGGGCATCGACAAGAGCTTGGAAGGGGCTGAGCCATGAGCGGCTCCCGTCAGCTCCCCAAGCCAGGGATGGAGGCAAACTGACAAGGCAGGAAACCATCAGCGCTAACGAGATGCTGCCAGATCTCCCCAAAATCAGGAGGAGAGACCGTGACTCTGGGGAAGGGTCTCATCTGGACAAAGCTGGCTCACCACTGCTAGAGGGGCCAGCAAGAAAAGCATTGCCTTGGCTGATGAGCCCAGCCACCAAGAGACCCGCTCCCAGGAAAAAGGTGCGAAAGGTGTCCCTGTCACTTGATGTCCCCACCCACGTACTGAAAATCCTGCTCGACCTGGCCAGAGAGAAGGAGCTACAGGCCAAGGCGGCCGCCAACGCCGAGCTGATGGCCCGCCTCGGGCGCAGGAAATAAACCTCCCCGGCTGGGGATGGGAGGGCAGAGGGGACCATGAGGTGGCACTGACTGTGTGAGACCACGGGCATGGCACCTCATCCCCCCCAGTCCTGGCACCCATGGCACAAGCTGCAGTCACGGGAGGATTTGGTTCTATAGCTGTCACCTCAGCACGGCCAGAGAAGATACGGCTGGGTTTGCCTTCACCGGGGCCAGCCCCAGAGCAAAGCCAGGTCCCAGCCCTGGGCACCAGAGGGATTTCTGTGCCCTGCTTTGCTCCTCACTCACCCACCACCGGGATGTCTCCAAAGGGGCTGCATCCAGCCAGGCGGGTTTTCCCACATGCTGTCCCTCTCTGGGTGGCTGCAGCACACAAAAATCCTCCCCGAAGCTCAGCCGAGCCCGGAAGCTGGTGGTGGCGAGTGTGCACAATAAAAGGTGGCATCAATTGCAGCTTGTCATGGCTTATACCAGTCCTGCACCCCTCTCTGCCCCCGTTTTATATCCCCTCTCCCCAGAGCTGCAGCAGGGGCACATCCCGGGCTGGGGACCAAAGCTCGTTAAGCCCCAAATGAGATGTGTCACACCTTGCACTGGCAGCGGGGCAGGCTGGGGAGCCGGCAGCAGCTCGGGGCCAACGGGGACGTCACGTTGTGTCAGCGGAGCCACCGTCTTCGGCGAGGCTGGGAGATAAGAGCGGCGCAGAGCCGAGTGCGGCCGCCCCGTGCAAAGTACAGGGTGGTGCGAGGGAGGCAGAGGCTGGGGAACACCTGCCGGGGGGGGCCCCGCTGGAGCTGGTGGGGGACACGGCCATGCTCTTCGAGGAGTACCTGCTGCAGGGTGAGCACAGCCCCTTCGCGGGCACTGGCTTTGGAATGGGGCAGGAGAAATCGGGGTGACCCCAGGCCCCGCAGGAGGGACGGGAAAGGGATGTGCCAGCAGATGGGTGTGTTGGGGTGAGGTGGCAGGGTGGCAGGGTCATTTGCCTTCCCTGCTGGCCCCAGGGCTCAGGCGGTGCCCAGGCAGCACCAGACCCCCAGGAACACTCTGCTGTAGGGGGTGGGTGCCACAGGGCCAAGCCCAGAGGTTTTCAGGTGCAGGGTACAGGATGGGGTGCTGGTGGCAATGGGGACACAGGAGGAAGCTGCCGGTGACTCTATGTCACAGCAGGGACGCTCCAGGGCAGGCACTCCAGGTGACAACCACAGGACCTCAGAAGGGGGTTCTTCCTCATTGCTCCCCTCATCCCAGGGGTCATGGAGCCCCTGCCAGCATCTCCCTCTTCCCACCGCCTGCCCCATTGCCCCTCTCCCAGTCCCAGTGTGTCTTGCTCTGGCACTCCTGTCCCCTGAACTCCCCCGTGCCCCACTCTGCCCTTCCCCTGCCACCCCCACGGTGTCCCCCTGCCCAGCGTCCTCCCAGTGACCACAGTGCCCCCTCACACTCCCGGTGTGGTCCCCCCATTCTGTGTCTCCTCCAGCGTCTCCCCTTGTCTCAGCGTCTCCCACCTCAGTCCCAGTGCCCTCCCCAGCCCCACTGTCCCTCTGGCCCAGTATGCCCCCTCCCCATTCCCAGTGCCCCCAGTGCCAGCACTGCCCCACTGCCCCCTCCCAGTCCCAGTGTGCCCCCCCCTATCCCGTGTCCCCTCCAGTGTGTCCCCTGGCCCCAGTGCCCTCCCCAGCCCCACTGTCCCTCAGGCCCAGTGCGCCCTCCCCCGCCATTCCCAGTTCCCCCCGTGCCAGTACTGCCCACTCCCAGTGCCCACTCCCGGTGTGACCCCCCCATGCTGTATCTCCTCCAGTGTGTCCCCTGGCCCCAGCGCCCTCCCCAGCCCCAGTGTAACCCCCAGACTCAGTATACGCCCCGCCCAATTCCCAGTGCCGCCCCCAGACCCAGACCCCGCCCCTAGCCCCGCCCCTGATCCTCCGGCCAATCAGACCGCGATTTTCCCCGTCGAGCCCCGCCCCCTTACCTGTCAGTCACGGCTCCGCGCCACACCCCCGCGGCTCGGGCCGCCGCCGGGAGCCACGTCAGGGAGGGCGGGCGGGCCCGCAGCTGCGCAGGGCGGCGGGCGGCGGTGGCAGTGACAGGCTGGCAGGAAGGGGCGGGCGGCAGGAAGGGGCGGGCGGCGGCACCACCGGCACTGGGACCTGGGGACCGGGACCGGGACTGGGACTGCTACGGGGTGAGGAGGGGCCGCTCGGCAGCACCATGCTGAAGAAGTTCGACAAGAAGGACGAGGAGTCGGGTGAGGGGAGACCCTTCCTGGAGATAAAGGGGGAACTGTGAGGGGAGACCCCCGCTGTGGGTAGTCGGGGGGAGCTGTGAGGGGACACCCCTTCCTGTAGGTAAGAGAGGAGCTGTGAGGGGTGATCCCTCCTGTGAGTAAGGATGGAGGCTGTAGGGGGTGACACCCCCCCCCCACCCCCCCCCCGTGGGCACGGAGGGAGGCTATTGGGGGTGACCCCCAATCCCTTGGGCACGGATGGAGGCTGCGAGGGGTGACCCCCACTGTTGGCACGGAGGGAGGCTGCGAGGGGTGACCCCCCTGTGGGCACGGATGGAGGCTGCGAGGGGTGACAGGACAGGAGCACCATGAGAAGTGCTGTGGAGGCACCAGCGCAGTCTGCTGCTGCCCTCCCCTCACGGCTGCAACCAGAGGCTGAACCAGCTGCATGGGCCCAAGGCTCAGAGGTTACCTGCTGCATCGCCAGGTGTGGAGTCGGAGACTAAATATTGGGCATATTGGCCCTGTTCCCAGTTGCCCAACTCCCGAACCCGGTGGTAAGGCAGGGTGGAATTACATTTGTAGTTTTTGGCTCTTTTTCTGATACACAAGGTCTGCTCTTCCAACAAGATTGCTGCCAGCTTCAGTGGGTCTGAAAGGCTGAGAGCACCGAGGAAACACAAAGTGATTGCTTGACCTTTCAAAATTTTAGGCCTGAGTAGTAAGGAAGAGGTTGATATTTCATGTAGCGTGTAATTCAGGTGGGGTCAAGGCTAGAGTACAACAGTGTTTACTTTCACGATTGTGCCTTGTGTTGTATTTTTCATCTTCCTGTGAAGCTTTCTGTGCAGTTTGTTGTGTATAACAAATCAGTGCTTTCTGAAGCAAATTGATTCAGTGTAGATCTTGGTGATTGTTCTCCGTGACTGTGCTTACTTTCTATTTGAATGTGCATGAAATGCCCTTGTTTCCCTTGTCCAAAGCCTCCAGTGATGTCTTGATAAGCAGAGAATGTAGTGAGGCAACCGTTGGAGGGGAATTGCTCTTGGCTTTCATTTTTGGGGCTATTATTCATTTGTACCTGCCACATGCTTCAAGGTATTGTGTTACCTGTGGCCAAGGCTGGCAGGAGATGCACTTCCTTGTATTATGGTGCTGACTTTTGTTGACTTTGTTCATACTGAGAGCTTACAGAGCTCTCCTTTATCCTTTCTGACTGAGCTGCTTCCATGCTTCCCAGCATTTTTTCTTTGCTATTGCTGAATGAAGATTGCTAGCATTTACTGTACCTACCTTTCTGCTATGGATTGTGTACCTGTCCAAATGTATATGCTGAGTGCTCGTTGTTCTTGATCTTATGTGGAGCGCATCATCACTGAATTTACAGGCCTTTTATATCCACTTATATCCATGTATATCCATTATCAGTCTTTCTGTTGAGGTGAGTGTGTCTGCTTAATTGGCTTCTGTTTCTTTTCTGTTCATGGATGCTGCAGGTAGTCTTTGATGGGCTGTTTCCACTGGCTCTCAGAAATGCACCTTCAGGTGCTGTTTTGGACTTATAATTGTTCTGAGATCCTTGCTTGGTCAGTGACTTTCTCTGCAAATCAGTACAAATTGTTGTTAGTCATCCAATATTAGGAGCTTTCTGAACCCATAGCCTGTGTCTTCCCTATGCCTTTTCACTTCTATGATGGAAGAATACTTTGACACAGAGTGCTGTAAGGACCTAATTTACAATATAGTTCAAGATCTTTAGTCCTATGAAAGATGAAGAGGCGATTGATGCCCTGTTATTGATGACTGATTTAGGGATTGTAGGCGTGCTGGGCCATGGGAAATACTGGGCTGCTGGGCAGGTTTTTTCGGCTTATAACTAGAGACGTTTTTGGTTTTCCCCTTTGTTTTCTTCTCTCCTCAACCCTGCATAAGTGTTTGTGTTTTGTTCAGCCATCTACTGCATTTGCAAACTTCTCCTGAGCCAGAGGAGGGCAGTTTATGAACTGTGAAGGAGCCTGGATGTGGATGTGTTTGCCTTTTAAGTGTAAGGCTTACTCTTGCAGAGGTTCCTGGCACCCAGCGTAAGGTGCTTTGAGCCCAGGTCAGATCGGAGCTGGGCCCAGGAGCTGTGCTTTCTGGCAGATCAGGCTTGTTAAACATTGGAACAGCGCTGGAAACATCTGAGTATTGTCCCAGAGCCAGGCTGAACGTAGGTATTAATTAAAACTTCCTTATCAATAGCTGGCAGCTTTTGAAAAGCAGCAGCTCACAAGTGCTTAGGAGGCGAGGTAATGGAGACCGTGCAGAATGATAGTGCTTTTCCCTCTGATTATTTCATCCTGAATTGGGGAAGTTTTAAATTATTTAATATAATTTATGCTATTAAGTGGTACAATGAAAGTTACTCTGTGTCCAAACTCTCTAGTCTGCTGTCTTGTTCTTTTAATTAGTGATAGAGCCAAAAATACTTTACTGGTAGATTCCTGATTGGTTTATAAGGGAGGGATAAAGAACTCCTGACTTGCCAGTCTGGCAAGAGATGCCTCTTTTTGTCTGAGCTTTTGTTTCTAGGCCTGTCTTATTGATGTTCTAACTGTCAGCAAGCTCCCAGTGCAGGGGCTGGAAATAGGTCTGTGGGATAACAGTGGAACACAGTTACTTTACAGCTAATCAGACTACTTTGGCTCACGGCTAGTGACTTCTGGGGGGGATGACACATCAAAGAATGGCCTAACTGCTACGAAGATATCAAATCAATATTACTTAAAAGAGGGAGATCTGGTTGCTTGGTGTTCGTGGAAAAAAGGTTACCCCAAAATGTTCAGTCTGTTTTTAAAGTATGGGCATGGTTAGAAAGTTGCTTTCCCGAGGCACTATCCCTGGAAAGACTTTTACTCTCTTTGTTTTACAGGTGGGGGTTCCAACCCATTCCAGCACCTGGAGAAGAGTGCTGTCTTGCAAGAGGTAAATCCTCAGATGCTCTCCTTTGTGCATCCTTTTCTTCTAGAGTCTCTCCCTTTCTTGAGTAGGTCACTGGAGAAGTTCAGCAAGGAAGAGGGGGTTTGTTACAGTCCTGCTAGCTCAGAAAGAAATGGCCACCACTCCCGTTAGTTCTTATTTTATTGTTGGAGGGAGGAAAGGAAAAGGCTGAAGGGGTATCTGTAATGAACTAAAGACTGTGAGCTATAAATAGTAATAAAATTAATGAAATTATCTGGAAAAGTTCGCCCTAAAACAGGAAGGTTGGGAAGTTGGCTTTAAACATCCCAAATGTCTTGTAGGTGACAAAGTTAATGAGTAGGGCATGAGTGGTTATTGAATAAACTAAGAATTTGCTCTGAAAAAATGTCTTTCTATCCGACAGCAGGTAAACTTCTCAGTCCCCAGACCCTGTTGTTTCAGTGTAATGTGTTTGCATGCAATGTTGTGAATGGTGTTGGCTCCTGTTAGCCTTACAGGACTCGTGTGTGTCTGTCAGAAGAGTAGTGTTTTAGCTAGCACAAATCCAGACTTGTGTGGGTGAAAGTGTGATAAGGATTTGGCCTTTAAACCTTAATTGCACTTGGATTTGTGATCCCAGGATGAGACTGTAGAACCAGCTGTTTTAAAGGATTCCACGTTCAACAAGAATTGAGGAGAAATCTGATCCAAAGTCATTAAAAATCTTACCATACCTCACTCACAATGTATTGTTTGTGTCAGTGGCCAAGACCAGACAGGATGGTGTTTGAGAGGGGCAGTTGGTGTCAGCATCCTTGTCTGTGCTTTGTTTCCAGGCACGAGTTTTTAATGAGACTCCCATAAACCCACGAAAATGTGCTCATATCCTCACCAAGATCCTGTATCTCATAAACCAGGTAAGGAAGAGAAAATTACACTTACACAGAGACGCCTGCAGCAGGCCCAAAGCTGGTTGTGATTACTGAGATTTCCTTCCTTTCCAAACACCTTCTAGGGAGAGCATCTCGGTGTCATGGAAGCTACCGAATCCTTTTTTGCTATGACCAAGCTGTTTCAGTCCAATGATGTAAGTCTGCTTGTTGTTTTCTGCTGTATTTATCTGGTGGGACAAGTTGTCAACAGTGTCTTTTTCAGCCTCGAGATGTGTGGTTTTTATACAGTTGGCTTTTGCGTCCTGCCTGGATCTGAGTGGGAAGAGTAGGATGAAAGTATAGAAACTTCCTAGCCCTTCCCAGACCTTGTGGCAGCTTAGCGGACACATTCTCTGTTCTTGAGATGAAGATTCCTTCCTCTGAATTGCTGTTTAACTCCTGAGATTGTGCTAGGCAGAGGTCAAGCATATAATCAGCTAGAATACACTATGCTTTGTGCCCAGGATTAAAAAAACACTGCTTCCTGCTAAGAGCCAACAACAGTGTGTCCTGGAGGAGGCCAGGAACCCACCCACAGCAGTAGCGCTGTCACTATTTGTCCCCCAAACCACAAGGCATTAATATCACAAGACTGGTGTAGAAATCCCCAGACCCAGGAATATAAATTACTTGCTTTTGAGGCAAGAGAGTGCCTTCATCTGATGATTTTAAGGCTTTTCTTCATGTTCCCTTGAATCACAAGTGAAAAGCTGTAGATCCAGCTAAATCTGGTATTCCTGTGGCTTCACCGTAAGGTTGAGGCATTTAGAAGAGGAAGGTGTGTTTTGTTAATGAATATGGATTTTGTACATCTTTTACGCTCAGGCACTGGGGCTCTCTGAAGGTTTCGTGTTCTTAGTCTTCACAATAAAATCATGGAAGCAGGGAACACTGAGATCCCTTCCTATCCTGGATCCTCTCAGCTAATGTCTGTCTTCCTTCTTTCCTTCTCAGCCAACTCTTCGCAGGATGTGTTACCTGACTATCAAGGAGATGTCTTCTATTGCAGAAGATGTAATCATTGTTACCAGCAGGTCAGTCACTTCACTTTTCTTACTGTTATATTCCTGTGTCCTCCAGTAATACCTGTCCGACCTCTTGGAGATGACAGTAGTTCCTAAGCAGGGTGAGGAAAGGGAATGCCCTTGATGAGGAAAATTTTTTTCTTTAAAAGACGCCATTAAAATACAGACACTGAACTCCTAGTGATGTACGTGAAATGTTCTGTGTCCCCATATCCCATGCCCACGGGTGTTTGGACTGTCTCTTTTAGTTGCATGATATGGCAGCGCTGTTCTATTTTTCCCATTTGCAATAGGGTGTTCCATAAATTCCTACTTTCCTGTCTAAATGCCTTGAAGCTTTTTGAAGATTTCTGGCATAAATCCCAAGGCTTTCAACAGGTAGGCAGGGATTTACTGCTCCTGTTAGCAGCACAGGATGTGACTTCACTGGCAAAAATTCCCTCTGTAAATCCCCAATTGCTGATCATCCCAACAAAAGGCCAGTACTGTCTCGGGAGACAGGAGCACAAGGGTACAGGGTTTACTGAGGGCAGAGGCCATGCAGCAGGCAGAAGTCAGTTCCAAGTGCTGTGATGTGATGAACTCCTGTCCCCTCATAGACTGTCTCACACTGACCAGGGTCCTGGCGAAAAAGCGGGAATTAGCGTTCATTAAGGAAGGCAAATGCCTCAGGGCCATGTGTGTGCACTCCAGCCTCGATCAGGAGCTCGTACAGCCTGCTGATGGGCTTGCCACCCGAGTGCTGATCTTTTCCTCCCTCCTTCCCACCCTGGTGGTACTTGCCCGAGACCTGCAGTTGCCTGCTTGGCATTCAGCTGTGATGCTGGCTGCCTGCTGCTCTGCGTGTGCTGTGCAAGCACCTGAGAGCTGCTGGCTCCAGATGAGTGCAGTATTGAGAGCTTACTTTTGGTTTTCAACCAGCTTAACCAAAGACATGACTGGGAAGGATGACAATTACCGAGGCCCTGCTGTGAGAGCGCTCTGTCAGATCACTGATGTAAGTGCTGCTTTTCCCTTGGGGCAGCCCCAGGCCCTTCACCTTTCCCTGCTACCCCATCCCACATTTCACCCTGCTGCTCATGCCTTTGCATCTCTTCTTTCACAGTTCTGATGGCTTTTCCATATCAGCTGTTGTTTCCCTTTCCCTGCAGAGCACCATGTTGCAGGCCATTGAGCGTTACATGAAGCAGGCCATTGTTGACAAAGTGCCAAGTGTATCCAGCTCTGCTCTGGTGTCCTCCTTGGTATGTACTTGCTGCAGGCCGGGCCTGAGGGACAGCCAAGCTGTCATCTGTGGGTGATGACTGATCGGAAGCAGTCATCTGTGGTGGGACTGGACATCTTGGGAGTTCCAGGGTTTCATTTTTTAATGAATGTTCCCTAATTTTTGAACTGATGGACTGGTGAGGACTTTGTGGGAGATCATTGATCTCTTGAGGCCATAGCTGTCACAGCTGGGTGTCTGCAGGTCTCTACATGCTAATCCTCTGCTCCTCTATAAGGTGCTGCCGCCAGTGCCCTCATGGGGAAGGCTTGCTGCTGCTTAATATGAGCTGTAATTCCCAAAGCTTCCTCCATCCTTCCCTCACGGATTGTCTGTGGCTTTGTCTCCCCCCAGCACCTGCTGAAGACCAGTTATGATGTGGTAAAACGCTGGGTGAACGAGGCTCAGGAGGCAGCTTCCAGCGACAATATCATGGTGCAGGTAGGAAACCCACTGCCGGCACAGGGAATAGCAAGCAGCAGCTGGCAGTGGAGCAAACTACTAGAGCTCAGCCAGGCACTTCTGGGCAACAGAGGGGACAAAAGCGGAAGGAGCACGCTGTGGGTTTCTGACAGTCTCTTTCCCTGTGCAGTATCATGCTCTGGGCTTGCTCTACCACGTGCGGAAGAATGACCGCCTGGCAGTCAACAAGATGCTCAGCAAGTTCACGCGCCATGGCCTCAAGTCACCGTTTGCCTACTGCATGATGATTCGAATAGCCAGCAAGCTGCTGGAGGAAGAGGCTGGCAGGTGAGGAGGCTCCTTTGCCCTGCTGGAACAACTTCCTCGGGTCCTGCTTCCAACCTCCTCTTGCAGGCTCACTTGCTGTGTCATGAGGGCAATTATTTCTGTCTTTGGAGAGCAGCACACAGCTTCTATCCTATTACTGTTGGTTAAAAGGCAGCAGAGAAAATACAGGATGCTTTTCTGTTGTTATGGCACGGCTTCTGTGAGATCTGTCTGTGTATGTGCTTGCCCATTGAACACTTTTGTGTTTCTCTTGCCTGTTTTGCATGGCCGTTCCTTATTATTCTACTTCATTTTCTCTGTCTTCCATAATTATTTCTGTCACACATGCTGTGTGACTTCCATGTGGATAAGACTTTGGCATGTAGGGTGAGCTCTCAGTGTGTGAAGGCTAAGGGAGATTCCCTTTAGCTCATAAAGCAGAGGGTGCCTTCTCAGACAGCCTGGGCAGCCTGACTTCCAGCTCAAGCATGCTGGAAATACTGTATAATGACCACTACCAGACTGTGAATTTATGGCTGCTTTTGACTTTCCACAGGCTACGGGACCTGTCCATTTCTGCTGCCAGATTCTTCATTTCTGTTAGCACCTTTGTTTTAATTCATTCTTGTGGGGTTTTTTTTGTCCCTTAGCCGTGATAGCCCCCTGTTCGATTTCATCGAGAGCTGCCTGAGAAACAAGCACGAGATGGTGGTCTATGAAGCTGCATCTGCCATCGTTAACCTGCCCAACTGCACTGCCAAAGAGCTGGCTCCAGCTGTCTCAGGTAAATGGGATACTCATGGTGATGGTGAGGGAATTACGGGCCTGCAGTGGTGATACCTCCTGATCACCCCAAGAAACAAGGACCTTGTGTAGTTTCAGGCTTGTAATGCTGCCGTGCCCTTTGTTGCTTTATGCTGCTGCTGAGAGCCTGTGCTGGGTGTGAATAGCTTTTGCTCCTGTAACAGTATTTGCCTGGTGTGTTCAATTGTGGGTTGCTGGAGGGGTCGTGTTTTTTTTTTTTTTCCTGTGAAACAGGGCTGAATTCTAACTGATAAATCTGCCAGCTTTAGACTGAGTATAACACTGCAGGAAGCCAAGCTGTTGGGGTCCTGCCTTCCCAGCTCAGTCCAGTTCAGAGGTTTTCCTGATCTGAGACTGTTGGCAGATAGGAAGGCTTGTGTCACCTCTCTGCACAGGCAGTGTGCCCTTCATGGGCCAGCCCTGGGAAAGGAACAGAGTTTGCATAGAAATGGAGAGGAGCAGTTCAAATTGACTTAATAGGAAAGATGACAAGGTATGAAATTGGCTTTCAAGAGGAGTGAGGGATGGCAGCACCGTGGAAAAAGAGAGAGGGGGGTAAGAGCTAGTTGTGAGCAGGGATGTGTGGCGAAGAGGACAACAGGGAGGGAGGGAGGAGGCTGGTGTTGCTTCTTAAGCGTGCTTCTGGTTGTGTGGGCTTGCAACTGTCTCTTCACTGGAACTCTTGCTTTAGGTGTGGATCAGTTCTCAATAATAGATTGCCTAAACATCTGCCTTTGTTGGTTTTCCTGCCTTACAGTTTTGCAGCTGTTCTGCAGCTCCCCAAAAGCAGCGCTGAGATATGCAGCCGTCCGTACCCTCAACAAGGTAGGAGCTGGTCTCTTGGGAGCTGTAATAGTTTCTCATGTGCAGGGAGGTGCAGGCTTCAGAAGAGAAAGGGGGGCAGATTATGTGATGATTTTTTGTGAATAACCTCTAGCCTGGGCTACAGCCTCACACCTAATTGCTTTCTGAATGGAATAACACCCTAAAGAACACTTTACAAGAGAAAAAAAAAAAACAAAAAACAACAGTCATTTTCACAGGTCTTTATAAGAGGGTCACTGGTCTTGCATGTTACTGCTTTCCCTTCTGAGCTTCCCATGGAGAAGGAGCTCCTTATGAAACAGGGATCAAACCTTGATGCTTCTTCTTGTCTGCTCCCTGACAGTCTTTGTTCCAGCTTTTCCCTTGACCTTGTAAACTCTTGAAAAAGGGGAGAAAAAAAAAAACAAACCAACCAGAATGCCAGTGTCTGGTAACCGCTGTGCTTCCACCCACAGAGCTGTTCCACAGAGCTAGGCTTGCTGAATTTTTGTTGGGAGTTCACAGCTTTCTTTTCTTAATATATAGAGGAAAATTGAGAGAGTTAAAAATAGTAAAGATTGTTTATTACTACTGCTTCTCTTCCAGCAAGAGATGCAATTCTGCAGGAATAGAGACCTTGTTACTTTAACCTCAGATGAGTTGTTTGTCTGAGATGACCTTCGTGTACAATCTGTAGCATTTATTTTTAGAGGAAAGAGTGAGAGCTTATAAAAATTGGGTGGTTGTTGCCAGATGGGCCTTTTGCATCCATTGAGTGATTTCCACTCTTCCTTCTCTGCTCTAGGTGGCCATGAAGCACCCCTCCGCTGTGACTGCTTGTAATCTAGACCTGGAGAACCTTGTGACGGACTCCAACCGCAGCATAGCCACCCTGGCCATCACCACGCTGCTGAAAACTGGCAGTGAGAGCAGCATCGACCGGCTCATGAAGCAGATCTCCTCTTTCATGTCAGAAATCTCAGATGAGTTCAAAGTAAGGAAGTGGAGGAAGAAGAACATGCAGGATCCTAAGAAACCCTTTGGTCATTGTCCACGTTTGTGTGTGTACTCTGAAACCTCTCTGGAGCTGCTTCCAGGATCTAGGCTGCGGAGTATTTGCAGGGAGGAGAAAGGGTCTGAGGCTATCAGTCAAAGCCATGCCTCCGTTGTATAGCACCCAGCTCCAAAGTCACATGCTCTTTTCTGGAGAGACACCCTTTGAGAATTTAATCCCATTTTCTTCTTTCCAGTGGGTGTGGGCTTTTGCTGGGGACTGGCCAATGCATAAAGATCAGTTTCCTCCAATTCCTAGGGTTGTACCTTCTGGATAAGTAAAGGCAAACCCATAGTTTTCAAGCTAGACACCAGCACAAAATTGACACAATTAAACTATTTTTTCCTGCCCTACTTTTCCTCCAGGTTGTAGTGGTGCAGGCCATCAATGCACTGTGTCAGAAGTATCCTCGCAAACATGCCGTCCTCATGAACTTCCTCTTCACTATGCTTCGGGAAGAGGTAAGTTTGCAGGACAACTACTTTGTGTTCCTTGTCTGTATGAACCGCAGGACTGCACCTTGGCCCCTGCGAGTCAAACTATTACTGGTAATGCTGTGCTCTCTCTCAAAAGGCTTGCAGTCTGTCAGAAATGGCCAGCTGTGCATGACAGTTATATGCATACTGTCAGACATATTTTTAATGTGGTTTTCATTCTTTGGTTTTTCTGGGGGTTTATTAACTCCCAAAGCAAATGCAGGCAACAGCAGATCTGTTGGCAGTCCATGTGTGTTTCACATTTGAACCAGCTTTCTTTTATACTTTGACAGCAAATTCCAAGAAGTTTTGTCTTGTGCACAAAGATTTGGTAACAACCTATTTATTGATGACACAGGGCTGCTTTTGTTCTGATCTCTGTGCTGTGGCAGTGAAGGGATCACGAGAACCTATAACCATTCTCTGCATTCAGTCAGACATAGAATTGCAGAAAGACAGCTTTACAGAGGTTTGCTGAGGCCATTTCTAAACAAGCAAATGTGCCTGCTGCACAGCTGGCACCGCTGCTCGCCCTGACATCACTTTCTGCCAATTACAGCCTCTCACTTGGGAACAAACCAGAGCCTCTCATTTTGCTGCTGTGAAAAATGGACCATTCTCATTTCCCAGATTTTCTGTGGGTGGATGGTATCATTCTGAATGTGGTTTTGTAGTTCAAACCATTCTGTATTACAGCTTTTCTAATCCAAAGTAGCTCCAGAAAGATCCCCCAGATGCCCTACACTGTGCATGTAATTGGAGGAGGATAGTGTGTGGTTTAATCCCTTAGTGTGTATTGAGGACACCAGTAAACAACATCTGAAGATAACCAGGCACTAATGGCATGTCAGGTTATGGCATGTGCCTGGGGAAGTATTGATCACCTGTCTTCCCACACTAATGGGGCTATTTGCTGGGTCCTGCTGTGACAGATATGATCCTTAATATATTTCTTTTGTGATTCATCCTCAGATGTCTGGTGCTAAAGGGAAAGAGGGTTGGGTTTTTTCTCCTCCCATATGGCTGTTTCTATGCACTAATTCTAGCAGCAGAGGATTTTGAAGGAGATATAAACACTTCAGGCTGATGGATTCTTTTACCCTCTTTAGGACACTTTTTTTTCTTCACTGTAGCCATCCTGAAGGGAGATGGCAAGTGAGCTTGAATATTAGCTGGTCCTCTGGGTGTAAAGAGGGTGAAAAACAAGGGTAGCATTACTGCTCCTCTCCTTTCAAACACAGATTAAACGCACTTGAGTGTGAGTGACCTTTGCAAAGGTAATTTTTTTCCTGTCTGGCTAGTTCACTAGCTCTACTTTGAGATTTCCAGCTGAGCAGTTCCCTTTGCTCCCTAGGGCGGCTTTGAGTACAAGCGAGCCATTGTGGACTGCATCATCAGCATCATTGAGGAGAACTCGGAGAGCAAAGAGACAGGCTTGTCTCACCTCTGTGAATTCATTGAGGACTGCGAGTTCACTGTGCTGGCCACTCGTATCCTCCACCTCCTGGGGCAGGAAGGGCCTAAGACCAATAACCCCTCCAAATACATTCGCTTCATCTACAACAGGGTTGTCCTGGAGCATGAAGAAGTCCGGGCAGGTAAGAGACAGACCTGGAAAGCTGTCTGCCCTATGACAAATCTTCAAGGAAGTATAGTGCATGAACATTTTGAGGACTGTGATTTGCTCTAGTCCCGAGCAGATCTTTTTACACAGCCATATCTTGCTGTGTAAATCCTGCAGTAGTATTGGTGGAAGAGGTGGCCAGAAACTGAGTAATGGGGAGGCAGCTGCAGTGACTCTGAAACTAGACAGAGGAGGTTTGCAGGCACTTCATGGTAATAATACATCTGCCTCTTTCTAGTCACAGTGATGCTTTATACTAATGCTGCTGTCTCTGACCTGGCATTTGAACAAGGCCAGTAAATGGAAGAAACTTCAGGTGATTTCTTTGCTTTCTAATTCTGTTTTCATAAATTGTGTTAACAGGTGCTGTAAGTGCCCTGGCCAAGTTTGGAGCCCAGAATGAGGAGATGTTACCCAGTATCTTGGTGTTACTGAAAAGGTGAGTTGTACCTCCGAGTTTCTTAACATCCTATGTGAAAACCCCTGTTTGCTTGAGAGCTTGTTAGCATTGTCATGCATGTCTAGTCTCTTCTAGCTGGGGGCTTGAGAAGGTGCAGTAGGATCCTGTGATGGGATCACCACTGCATTCAGCACCTCGAAGTGTGGTGGATGATTGCTTGTCTAATACAATTGCTAGTAGATTGCCAGTTGTCTTCAATGGCATGTTCTCTCTGGCCCTGTAAAGTGGCTTAGTCACCTGGATTCATTGGTGTGGACTCCGCTCCCTTGTACTGAAGAAGGTTTTCCACTTTCCTCCCAGGTGTGTGATGGATGATGACAATGAAGTGAGAGACAGAGCCACCTTCTACCTGAATGTTCTGGAGCAGAAGCAGAAAGCCCTCAATGCTGGCTACATCCTGAATGGTAATGCAGGAAGTCCTCAAAAAAAAAAAAGTCTGCACCTCCTCCTTCCTGGTTTAAGAAGTGACAACGAACTGGCATTATCTGTGGTTTCAGTGACCTGTCCCTTCTGTCTCCAGGTTTGACGGTGTCCATCCCTGGCCTGGAGAGGGCTCTGCATCAGTACACCCTGGAGCCCTCTGAGAAACCCTTTGACTTGAAATCCGTTCCTTTGGCAACAGCTCCTATCATCGAGCAAAGAGCAGGTGAGGAACAGTCCCCTGAATACTGGTCCAAATGGCTAGTAATTCTCTAGCAACTCCAGCCCTTGGACAGTAGGCTGTATTGGGCCTGCTGGGAATTGCTTACCTCCATCCTAGTTGAATTTTGTGGAATTGTATCTTCTGTAAAGACTACAGCCAACAAATCTGGTTGCTCCTGTGTTAGTGTTTTGGTTTAGTCCGACTACTAATAATACTAGCAGCTGGTAATCCTCATTGGAGCTGCTGCAGTTCCAAAGTTGTTTAGGAAGCTAAATACGGGGATCTAGTCCATAGCACGGTGAGAAATGAGCTCCCTTCCTTTGCTTAGTCAAATCCCTATCCAGGCATTAACCTGTTTCTGATTCGAAGTCTTACTATTCATGTTCAAATCCTTTGTGGGTTTTTTTTTTCCCTTTTTCTCCTGTAGAAAATGCCCCTGTTGCTGTAGTCAAACAGCCAGAGAAGGTGGCAGCAACACGGCAAGAAATATTCCAAGGTAAACTGATGCATGGCCTCTCCTACACCTGTCTGTGAGAACAAAACAGCCACCTCTTGCTGAGTCTGTCTGGCCCCTCCAGCTTTTTCCTATCTCCTTTCAGAGTGACATGGGCTCACCAGTTGAAGTCTGTTGTTCCCTCCTGGGGGGTAGGGTGTGCCTGCAGTCCTGCTCTGTTTAGATTGCACTAGATGTCAGCAAAGGATGATTCTGCCTTTAATTTTAAAAGTCCTCAGTGAACGTTTATGGATGTTTGATAGTTTCTTGCTGCAGCACCTTCTGGCAGCTTAAATGAGAGCTTTGAAACTGCTAACACCTTCCTGTGGGTTGGGGAAGGCAATGGTTTCTGTGTCCTCTGTTTCAGAGCAACTGGGGGCAATTCCAGAATTTCGGGGACTGGGCCCGCTCTTCAAGTCTTCTCCAGAGCCTGTTGCCCTGACAGAGCTGGAAACGGAGTACGTGGTTCGTTGCACGAAGCACACGTTTGTCAGCCACATGGTGTTCCAGGTGGGTAGCTATGGCATGTGGTGCTGAAAGAGGGTTGGAAAATAAGCTCCTGATCGGTTAAAAGCTCCACTGGGAAGAAATAGCTCAGGGATATCTGTGTTCAGAGCACGTCACTGCAATAAGGAATCCTTAGCTTCTCAACCAGGGCAGCAGATCCACAGGAAAAGATTATTAGGGAGTGTGTGTGTGGCTGAACAATGCTTACACGTACAGTCCAAATAAATCGAAGAAGCACTAGGTGGGACTGTTCTTACTGAGCAGTTGGCAAGGGAAACTGTTTTTTTTCCTTGGGGTCCCCAAGCCTGTTCTTTGGGCATAAAAGAGTGAAGCTTTATCCGAGATGCTGAAAAAGGAACCCAAGAAAGGGACATGGTAGGGGAGAGCTCTTCATCCCCTATGTTCTTGTTCAAGCATGTGTAGTACAGGTGCTTGTTTCTGTACATCTTGGCCTTGGCTGTACCACCCCGCTGCTACATGTGAGATGTTAGGATCGATGTCCCAGCAGGTTTGCCTGGGCCTCGGGGAGTTCAAGGCACAGTGAGTCCTACACCAGCCTGTGAGCAGCCGTGTTTTGTCCTTAGCCAGCTCTGTCCTCAAAAGCTCAGAAAGCTCAGAACTGCAGACACAGCCCTCATAGGGTTTGGTCTTTGTTTCTGCTGTCCATCCACCAGATGCAATTGTATGAGGTTTAAGTGACTTGTTGTTGCAGCTGGAACTAAGTCTAATCAGCAATTTTAGACTTGCTGAAATGATTAAGCTTGCTGAAACTTGCTCAAACAACTCGCAGTTTGAGCCGTGCAAGGGATCATCTTTCCATGTGCTATCGGTCAGCTCTGTCCCTGTAGCATCAAGTGAGAGGATGTATGTGACACAGTGCTCACATTTCCATACAGCAAAGAGTTAACCTGGGAATTGCTATCTGGGGAGAAAGGGCAAAGTACACTTAGAGGAAAACATTCCATACTAACTGGTGAACTGAAAGAGTCAGAAGCTGACACATTCCTGCCCTTGCTGAATTTGTGCTCCTGCCTGGGTTGCAGAGTGTGCTAATAGTTGCGTGCTGGGTTTTTTTTAAGTGTGGGGGGGAGAGGGGTAGTTTGCTGGAGCACTGGAGTCCTCTGCAGGGTTTCAGTTTCTCCCTTGAAGCACCTAAATATGTAGTTTTTAGTCATAGTTGCTCTGTGACTAAACTGGAACCCACGAGCCCTATAACCAGCCAGCTGGTAGCAAGATGCTCTGTTGAAACACAAAGAGCAAGGGGTTCGCAAGTTGACACCCTGCTCCCACTCTGCCTGAAGGGAGTCTGCCGTGAGGTCTATAGTAAGGAGCCTCAAGCTGTTGCTGCTTTCCCCTCCCCTCTTTAGTTTGACTGCACAAACACCCTGAACGATCAGATCCTGGAGAATGTCACAGTGCAGATGGAGCCAACAGAGGGGTATGAGGTCATTGGCTACGTGCCTGCCAAAACCCTGGTGTATAACCAGCCGAGTACCTGCTACACGCTGGTGGCACTGTCTGAAGAGGATCCGACGGCAGGTAAACAGTTTGCCTTCTGTGTTTTCCTGACGTTCCCCAAATTAAGCATACTGTGTTCCTCGCCCCCACACATTCTACCTTGCATCCTAGCCAGATATTTATAGCCTGTGTGGGGGTGTAGCCCTGAGTGATGCTGAGTATGACTTCTCCTTGCTGTTTGGGGGCTGTCAGGCCTCCCTTCTCTTCTCCTGGTTCTCTTGTGCTGTAGTATGGTCGGGTCAGGCTATGGGAGCTGGCAGAGGAGCATTCAGCTCTCTGCTGAGTTTTCCCCCATGCACCCTGGCACCTTCCTTAGCCTGTCTATTCTTTGTGTTAGCATGTGAAGAGGCTGGTACTTGTAAATTGCTGTGAGTGGCCAGGTGCTCCAAGTAGCAAAGGAGTATTTCGGACAAACCGCTAGAATTTCAGGGATGTCTGTTTGAACATCCCCTCATGTGTCACTGTCCACACCATGGACCAGGCCTTGTCTGTGCTCTGCTCTCCCTGGTTTGTGTTCTGGGGCTGCTCACCTGCGCATGTTGCTGCTCTTCACCCAGCAGTGCCCACCTTCTCGGGGATGAGTCATCGCTTCCTCTCCCGGCTGCTGTGTTGCAGCGCAAGGTGGTTTCATTTCAGAGGTGCATGAACCAGTTTCTAGATAAGGATCTTGCCTTTTCACAAGGCACTGGTGGGACATGCTTAGTTAGAATTCCCAGCACAACTTGAGGTTCATCAGTAATAGTGCTTGATCTGAGGATTATGGTCTTGTAAAGCCATCACGGATCTGTTGTTATCACTGTTTGCTAGCCTTAATATTATGAATAAATACCTTGTCCTTGAGAGACAGAAGCTGTTGGAGAGGTAAGCCTGTGCTGCTGACAGTGAGGAGGGAGAGCCCAGCTGCCCCGAGTTTCCCAGCCCCCTTCTGCCCTGAGATAGTGGAGTCTGGTGGTAATACAAGCTTTGCCTTTTCCTCCCCCATTTCCAGTGGCCTGTACCTTCAGCTGCATGATGAAGTTCACTGTCAAGGACTGTGATCCGAACACGGGTGAGACGGATGACGAAGGTTATGAGGATGAGTATGTGGTAAGGAACCTGGCGTGATCACAGACACTGCAGTCATCTTGAGGGGATTTGTGATCTGTACTCAGATCCCTGCAAGCAATGATGTGACCACTGACACTGACCTGGGCAGCATGCCACGAATCGCAGAAGAGGGGGTTATTGCTGTCTCTGTGGTGCTTGTCCCAGAATGCAGATGTGGGTTTGGAGAGCTTGCTTTGTCTCTCATGGAGTATCCTCCTGTCGCTCTCCAGGCAGACCCTTGACTGCAGGATACCTACGTTCTAGGGGGCCACAGTGTGTCCTCCAGGCTTGGCTGGTGGTGCCCTGTGGGCGCCAGTGATTGCACAGTCAATATTTGTGGAGTCAGAGGACGATTGGCCATTCTCCATGAGTTGCTCTCTCTGTGGTGGCACAGTTAATTGCCTCATGCCTTGCCTGATACAGGCAGATTGCCATCTGTGTTCTTGCTCTGGGGAAGGTGGGGCTCTTCCCTCTCCAGCACCAAGACTGATGAAAACACTGATGCTTCAGACGCACCTTTGTATCAGGCTCTTCTGTTTCCAGACAAGCTGTCTTACCACAAAGGAAGAAGCTGAACTTATGCTTGGTCAGAAACTGGGACTGGCTCACAGAGGGTGGTCTTTACCCTCTGGAGAGGAAGGGATGTTGTGACACAACCTCAGCTTGCCCTGTTAGCTCCAGAGGCTGTTTTCTGTGTGTTGCCTGTCAACTGCTGCAAATCTGATTAGAGGCACCGCTGTGCAGTGAGTCACTGAGGACACATCTTCCTCACAGAAGAGGTGGTAGGGTTTTTTCCCAATGGAATGTGCAAGGTTAACTCCTTTCTCTGCATCCCACCAGTCACCATGGCGCTTGAGTGTCATTTAAACAAACTCTTCCGTGTTTTTCAACAAGAATCAGGAGGAAGTACTGTGTAAATGAAGGCAGGCTGCTGTCTGCCCAGCTCTGGCACCGACTGCTCGTCGATACGTGCTCTGGAGGGACAGGCACACACACAGTCACAGCAGCAGTTCAGGCAGCCTGGCACACAGCGTTAGGAGATAGTCTGACGCTCTCTCACTGTACTTTACCAGCAGGCAAGATGATGGGCCAGAACGGCAAAATGCAAGCTTATGTGCATTTCAGGGAAGCAAACGCTACACCTGTGTGCACACCAGCAGCTATTTCTTAGCTTTTCTCTTCTCTTTTGGACATCTGTCTGGTGCTTTGGTCTCTGTCAGGCCAAGGGCTGTTCTCAGAATGGGAACTTGCTTTGTAAGCCCTGGGAATGGCACGGCCAATGGTTTTCCCAGGCCAAACAGTTGCTCAAAGAAGTATTATTTGCGTGAGCAGATCAGAAGGGGCAGGGCTTGCTCTGATATACTCCTGAGTGGAAGTGGAGGCTGTCTCCTACATTCAGCTGATCTCAGGGAATCCAATCTAAAACTCTCTCTGGAGAGAGCAGGGTTACAAACAACCATTTTTCACTTGAACCTCTCCTACCATCAGCTTGAAGACCTGGAGGTAACAGTGGCTGATCACATCCAGCGAGTTCTGAAGCCAAACTTTGGAGCAGCCTGGGATGAAGTGGGTGATGAGTTTGAAAAGGAAGAGACCTTTACTTTATCTGCTATTAAAACCCTTGAAGGTAAGGGGGTGTCTGAGCCAAATAGAGCTCTCAACAATCTTTTCCCTCCAGCAGGCAGAGTCCGGAGGCACAGTCTCTTTACATCTCTCACAGGAAGACTAATGGGGCAAAGCCCTTCACAAAGTAGTTCACCGCAGCTCTTAAACGCAGAGCTACAGTTACTGTGTTAACAAGCTAGTTCAGGTTTCAAAAAACCAAATGAGTGTTCTGGGCCCTGTGGAGACCAAGCTGGGTTGTGGGAGGCAAGAGAACATCTTGCGTTGCTTCCTCACTCTGCCCTCCCAACCAGACAGACCATAGTTCAGCTGTGAGCTCCCACTTCCCTTCTGTGAAAGGAGGAGATGCTCTGACCTTGGGACTCAAGACTAATAAAAACTTATGCAAAGAGCAGAAGACATGAGGTTGGTGGGCAGACTTGTGGTGTGAGCCCTCTTTTCTTTCATCAGGTATTAAAGACTCCTTTTGTTGTTTCTGAGAAACCTGTAAAAACTTGGTCCCTTTGATGGCTTGGAAGGGTGTAGTTGTCATATAGCCATCCCTGTGCTTCCTTGCACAGCACCTTGGGCTTGAAATACCTTCCCTGAGGCCTTTTCAAATTCCTCCCAGAGACCTGTGTCTCCTTCCTCCTGCATCTGCCCCCAGAGAAGCAAGCAGGCTGTCGGGGTTGCACAGTGAGCGTGCAGGCAGCTCTGCTCTTCTGCTTCCGCTGTCTGACTCATTCACTCTCCTGCTTCTGCTGCACCTTTGCTGCTTCAGATAACAGGACTGCTGGGTGGTGGAGTTTTCCCCTGGTGGCCTCCAAAACCAACGCTGGCTAATGCTATGTGTCCCTCAGGACAAGGACCATGATACCTAACCTGTAGGGAGGGTTTGAGTCACCTTTAGATGCGCCTTGTGCATCACTGTCAAGACACCCATGACATGGAGCCTGTTTTATTTATTTTTCCTTAACAGAGGCAGTTAGTAATATCGTGAAGTTCCTGGGGATGCAGCCCTGCGAGCGGTCGGATAAAGTGCCAGATAACAAGAACTCTCACACGTTGTACCTGGCAGGTGAGCTGTGGGGTGAGGTCTCTGCTTGAGGAGCAGCTCATCAGGAGGTCAGATGGAGCTGCCTGTTGAAAACCAGGGCAGGAGTCTTTGGTGAAGCCTGCTGCACTCCAGTAGGATTTGGAGGCTTGTTCCTGCCATGGTTTCTGTCTCCACAAGTGCAGAGCAGCTGGTGCTGGGATCAGGGGGGGCAGGAGGGGCCCTGGGCTCATCTGGGTGGAATTTGCTGTCTTCATGGTCTGTGGCCTCCTGGTTTGGAGTGAGCCTTGGGGGGAAAGCACAGCACCCTTGCCCAGCAAAATGGATGTGTACTGGAGATTTCAGATGAGTGGCTGGTAGTCACTGAGAGAGCTACTGGACCTCTTTTCAGCTGGAGATTATTTTAGACTTTGCTTTCATGAGTTTTACAGTATCAGAGTCCCGAGGACATTATAATGAACGAGAAATTCATGAGCGTCTCTCCTCCAGTGCTGGGGCTTTGCCAGACTGCCCCATGGGAGACCTCGCCAAGCAGTAGTCTTCATTTTTAGGCTTGGAGGGGGGCACTCACTCCTTCCTCCCGCTCCCCCTTCCAGGTGTGTTCCGGGGTGGCCATGACCTCCTGGTACGGTCTCGCCTGGTCCTGACCGACACCGTGACGATGCAGGTGACCGCCCGCAGCAGCGAGGAGCTCCCCGTGGATGTCATTATGGCCTCTGTTGGATAAACCCCCTTTTCCAGGACTGTCCCAACACCAAGACCTCCCCCCCCCCCGCCCACCCCCAATCCTGGGCAACGCTTCTTTCTCTGGCAGCAGCATAGGGGCGCCATTCACTGCAGCAGCTTCCGTGTCCTCCGCAGCACGGCCCTGCCTGGGGCTCTGTCTATGAAATAACCGTGTTTTTTAAGGTCCGATGTTAGGAGTTGCCCTGTCCCCGGGTGGGAGGGTGTCACGGCAGGGTGGTGGGCGAGGTGACACCAGGCCCTGACAGCCCCTCCCTCCCTCTCCTTTTTATGTTGTTCAAATAAATACCGTTTCGTGGGGTTTCCATGGCTCTCTCTCCCTGGCCTGTCGCGGGAGGATGAGTTGGGGAATGAGGGGAGGGATGAAGGGGGGGGGTGCGGGGGCGGGACATAGTGTCGCGGTTTGGGCGTTCCGGTGCTCGGGGGCCCCGCCCCGCCCCGGTGCCACCGCCCACTCCCCCCCTCCCCCCCCCGACGGGGCGGAGCGCTCGGTTCCTGTCCCCAACCCCCCCCCCTCCCGCAGAACCGGGGCTGAGCGGCGGGATGTGCGGGCGGACGGCCTGCTCCCTGGGGGCCGAGAATCTCCGCCGGGCCTGCGCCTATCGCGACAGCGGGGGCCGGCGGCGGCAGCCCGAGTGGATCCGTGGGGAGCGGTACCGGCCCTCCTACAACAAGGGCCCGCAGTCCAGCGGCCCGGTGCTGCTCTCCCGCCGCCACCTCCAGCAGGTACCGTCCCCTCCCCTGCTTCTCCAACCGAAACGAGGGCTCCCGGGGCCGCCTCCGGGATGATGCTGCATCCCGGGGGCGCTTAAATTCGGGCGGTGGGAGGGGGGGGTGCCGCCCGGGGTGGTGGGGTACCCCATCCGAATGGGAACGGCTTCTTGGGCTTCTCTTTTGCGCCCTGTGCATGGCGGGGATTGATTTTTCTAATTGCAAAGAATTAGTCTCTTATTGTTAGTATTTTCGTCTTCCTGAGGAAGGGGGGGAATCAGTACCATGCTTCCAGCACAGCCTTATATTTTCTGCAAAAATGAATATATAAGTGATTGACTGGTAGATTTATTTTTTTTTCCTAAATGTCTGTTGTTACTCTGCTGGTTTTACTCCGCTTTTCCGGAGGCTGTTTTTCATTTCGTAACACTGCTGAGAGTGTCCGGGTGGCATCGGTAGGGGAGGGTAGGGGGGAAAAAAACAGTCTCAACTTCAGAGCTGTGAGATTAACCGTACACCTGCGGTGACCGTTATCCTGGCTAATTTAAGCCTGGCCAGGCCTTCCCCAGACAACCTGAGCAGCCCCTGCGACCGTTTGCGCATCTCCTTTGGCTTCCGCAGGGGTGCAGGGGAGCCTGGCAACCTGCTGCTCTTTCGTGTTCAGCGGGGTGAAGCTGGGTGCACTGGGTCGAAACACCCCGACCTGGGCTCTTCCTCCCCTGGCCAGTGGGGCAGCGAAAGGGGCCGCTGCGCTCCACGGCCGTTACTGGCACAGGGGATGGGGTGGGACGCCTCGGTGGGGCTGCTTTGGAGTGCCACAGGTGATGCTGTCAGGCATCCTTCCTGCCCTGGGGTCCCACGTTCCCCCCCCCTGAGTGCAGCCGATGAGCTGGTGGAGCAGAGGAACACAGGGCTGGGAGCGTGATACAGGTCACAGGCAGACGCCTGCTTGGTTGTGCCCCTCTTGTTCAGCTGTTGGGACACTGATTAGGCAGTGTGAGGTGCCCCTTTTTGCCACTCCTGCGGGAGGCTCTGGAAGACTTCACAAAACTGGGCACATACGTGTCCCTATATATATACACACCCCTATAGTAGGTATATATGCATCTCTGCTGCGGTTCTTTGGGGGCAGGTGGCCCAGGGGCTCGCTGGCCCCAGCTGTGCCTGACCTGGGGCTGGCAGCCAAGGGCAGAAAGCGAGAGGGAGCTGGGGGAGAAGTGAAAGCCGCGAGGCGTTTCCATTGTCCGAAGGCAGGCGGTATGCAAAGCGCAGGGAGTGAAAGTGAAGCAGAAATCACGTTATTAAAATGAAGGTGAAGCCTACGTCCCCTGGGACACTCGCTTTAAAGAGGAAAGTTTTGAGGACCTTGGAGCGTGATGTAACTGTTTACCGAAGGGCTGGGAGCTCACGTGTCCAGGCACTTCCCGCTGAAGGAAAACTCCGTTCGTTCCTCCAGGGCTGTCGGGCGAGCCTCGCTGAGACACCTAGTTAGTTATTCCTGAAAAATATTCTTAGGCTTTCTGCTGCAGATTAATGCTTACAGGAAAGCCATTAAGAATTTGCGAATGGTTATAATTAGTGGCTCTTTCTGCATGGCTTGCGAGAGGCATCCCTGCGGAAGAGCAGCTTTGGTGCTGGGGGGACTTCGAGCCCTAGCTCGACCTGTCTCTGCCTTGCAGGGGGGGAAGCCACTTCTGCAGGGCTCTGCGAAGCCCCTCTCCCAAGTTGTGGGGACGCTCGTGGTCCGTGCGACATGGCTCTGACCCGAGGTGTCTCTCCATCTCGTTCGAAAGGATGCCGACTCCTCCGAGCGGGTCCTCATGGACATGCGCTGGGGCCTGGTTCCCTCCTGGTTCAAAAACGATGACCCCTCCAAAATGCAGTTTAATACCTCCAACTGCCGCAGCGACACCATGCTGAAGAAGTCCTCCTACAAGGTGAGTTTCTGCTGTTCTTTGTGTGCAGCTCGGAGAGGTCGCGCAGTCGGCAAAACCAGAGCTGAAGCATCTCCCCGGTGGGTACCAGTCTCCTGCTGCACAGGGAGTTCAGTCCCTGCACTGCCGAGCTGGCAGATTTCATTCAAAGAGAAGAACTGAAAAGGTTGTTGCTGGTGCTCATCTTTCATCACAGCGCTGGTGGTGGTGGCAGCTTAGGGGAGCCCCAGGGGGGAGCGGGTGGGCAGGGTGGTCCCAGCAGCCCCCGTCCTCCCTCGCAGGCCGTGGGGGCTGCTGTTGACAACTCGCTCCTGTTTTCTCTCCCCCAGGGTGCTCTCCTGAAGGGCAAGCGCTGCGTGGTCCTGGCAGATGGCTTCTACGAGTGGCAGCAGCAGCAGAGCGGGGGAAAGCAGCCGTATTTCATTTACTTCCCCCAGACCAAGGATGCTGTGGTACGGGGTCCCTTGTCACGTCCGAAGGCTCGTGCCCAGCTCTGAGCCCCTGCTCCCTCCGGCTGCCCTGGGAAAAGCCCCCTTCCCTCCAGCTGTGCCCTTCTCTGGGGGTCTCCGTTTCCCAGTGGGGCTCTGCTCCATGGTGGCCTCAGCACCCCGGCATCCCTCTGCGGCTGGCGGTCCCCGCCGCAGCGTCCCCGCCGTCACGCTCGCTGCTCCCCCCGTGCCAGATATTTGCATGGGTGGGCGATGGTGTCTCGCAGGGGACAGGGCTGGGAGTTTCGCTACCTCTTTCCTTCAGCTGAGCTGGTGGCCAGGATGTTCGGGAGGGGAGGAGGGCGCTGGCTTGGCTGTGGGAGGATGAGGCTCCTGGTACTTCCCCTGGAGTTACCCCAAATTACTAGGGCTCCTGAAAAGCCCTCAAATTAGTGCAGTTCACGACTTAGATCTGAGTGGTTGACCCACCATGTCACTGGCAAGTCCACGATGCTTCGGCTGCCCGCGCGTTGGCACTGACTGGGACGATGGGGCCTCTCTCCTGCAGGCCGAGGAGAAGGAGGGAGATGAGGAATGGAAGGGGTGGAGGTTGCTCACCATGGCTGGGATTTTTGACTGCTGGGAGCCACCGGCGGGAGGAGAAACACTCTACACTTACACCATCATCACCGTGGATGCCTCCAAGGACGTCAGCTTCATCCACCACAGGCAAGTGAGAGCGGGGCAGGGGGGGGCTGCAGGGCGGTGGGGGGACGAGGGAGGAAAGCTATGCCTGGGAAGGCCGGTCTGGCAGCGGGCAGGTAGGGAGCCTTGCCACCTTCTGGTGCCCTGGGAGACAAACACTGTGACACTACCAGCTTGTTTCGGGTCACCGGTTTATGCCCTGTCCATAAATCACCATCTTTGTGCCCTGGTGGGTGGTGGTCAGAGCTGGATCTCTCTCTGGAGTTCTTGGATCGCTCTCCCCCTGACCAGGGCCTGGCAGTCCAACACCTCTGCCTCTTCCAGCAAAGCAGCTGCCTGGGCAAAGCGAGTGCGCGCTCTCTGCCTTGCAGAAGAACATCCCACCGCTTCGGTTTCCCCACCCCGGCCGAGCTGCCAGCTCCGTGCTGACTTACAATCCCGGCTTTTGCCACCCCGCTCTGCCGTATCGGCATGGGGCTTTGGCTCTGACTGTCGTGTCCCCTAGGATGCCAGCCATCCTGGACGGGGATGAGGCCATCAGGAAATGGCTGGACTTTGCTGAAGTGCCAACCCAAGAAGCAATTAAACTCATCCAGCCCACAGAGAATGTCATTTTCCACCCCGTGTCTACCTTTGTCAACAATGTCCGCAACAACGCGCCCGAGTGTGTCGCACCGGTCGAGCTGGGAGCCAAGAAGGTGAGTGCTGGCTGGGCCTTTGCGGGGGAGAGCTCAGCCACAGTGACATCCCCAAGCAGGGACAGTGCTGCCAGGCTGCAGGAGGGACAGCGTCTGCAGAGCATGCCTGAGCTTGATGCTGGAGCGCAGTGCCATGGACAGATTCCCTTCCCTCCACTTCCAGAAATAAACTGTCGCCCCGTGCCAGGATTTCTCTGCCAAATGAGGCAAATTCCATGTGAAATGGGGCTTGGAAAAAGCCTGTTCCCAGCAGCCTGGGGAACCTCCTGCAGATGTGCCTGCTCCAGCTGCCACATCCTGCTTGGGATCTGCTCTTGGGGTCAGCTGCCTGTCCTGCTCTCACTGTACTTCTGACTTCTCTCCCACTGTCTTTTGTCTCTCCAGGAGGGCAAGGCCACCCCGAGCAGCAAAACGATGCTTAACTGGTTAAAAAACTCCCAGGAGGGCTCTCCCCAGAAGAAAGAAAATGATTTGCCCAGGTGGACGAGTCAGTTCATCCATAGCCCTTCGCCCAAGAAAACCAGTGCAAATATCCTGCAGCAGTGGCTGGGGAAGGAGGGAGAGCCAGCTGCGAAGAAGCACAAGGCTTAGGCACCATCTGGGATGGCTGGCCATCCTTTTTCCTTCTCATTTTCCTAAGCAGAAGGGGGAATGGTTTTTTGGAAGGCTTTGCAGACTGGTTTCAAGATTCTCTGAGTCTCTCAGGTGTTGATCCGATGCTCTAGGTTGTTATCTCTGTTCTTCGTGTCTTGTTAAGGGTTTGTCTTTGTCTTTAAAGGTTTTGGCTTTGTCTTGTGCTGACGGGAGTGAATATAACCTGCTGGCCTCCCTCCCTGCTGGGCGCTCCTGCCAAGTGAAGATAAAGCCCTGACATCTCAACCTGCTGGGGAGGAGCAGCTTCTGCCTTCTGACAGTGTTCATCTTTCTTGTCTCCTTCTGTTTTCTTTTCTTTTCCTTTTTTTTTTTTTTTTTTCTATTAAACTGATACCTCTTTTCCATTTAATTCCACATGAATTCTGTACAATTTCTAATACTCTCACCCTCAAAAAGTGGCTGTGGTACAGAGGAACTTGCAATAAGTACTTGGGGGAAACCCCAGGCTGGGAAGATCTGCCAGAGTCATCCCACTCTGCCCCACTTTTGCCACGTACATCCGTGGCTCCTGACCAGGGGGATGTTTCCGCGGCGCTGGGGAGGAACTGGACTTTGCTTGGTTTTCCCTGTGGGCAGTGGGGTGGGACAGCCTGTCTTGGTCACGTTGTTTGTACAATCATTTTGTTAATGGGATTTGAAGACTTAGAGAGGATTTTCTTGATCTGTGGAGGGATGTGCTCTGCCTCGTTCGTAAAGGTCATTCATTAAAGCCCAGATAACCAAAGTGCCGTTACAGAACAGCCTTGGGCGGTTGCTTTTGAGGTCAGGGATTTTGTCAACAGAGACAGATGTTACAGACCAAAGGCCTTACACAGTGGCACCCTTGCAGTGCTTCATTTGTATTGGAAGCAATAAAATGGGATTAACTGGTTGACTGCGTAGTGGCTTTGTCCGTGTGCGTGTCCCTGGCCCCCTTGTCCACACCCGTTGCTCCTGTTTCTGTATTTCTTCTCCATCTGCTGAGGGAGCTACCAGCTGCTGAGTTCTCAGGGTAGAAGCAAGGCCATGCTGCTGGAGCATTTCCATTTGCCAGTGGAATATATTTCCTAGAGATTTATTTCATGGCACCTCTTGAATGATCTGTCCCTGGGGAGATGCAGCGGAGCCAGAGCAGGAGCTGCAGGACAGGCAGCCGCGGAGACCCAGGCGTTCGTGGAGCCAGATCTGTCTCTGAATCCTTTGCGTGCCATACAGGCAGCTGAGCCCAGAAGGTCTCCTGGTTTATGGGAAGCTGGAGTGGGATTAGGATTTCCAACCAGAAAGCCTGTTGCACGCTGGCTCCTCACGGCTCATGTGACTTGAGGCATGAGAGTCGCTGCATTAGCAGCTCCTGGCAGAATAATTAGGTCTTCAGGCACTGGGGTGTCACCTCAGTGCCTGTCCTTGCATGAGCCATGAGAGAGGTTTCTCTCCCTGCCTGACCATCACGCCCCCAGGGTGAGCAGCTCAGCTGCCCTGGCCTCTTCGGTGCTACCTGCAGATCAGGCTTTTTCAAAGGTCACTGCCGGCTCATCTCAAATTCATTTCAGGTCTCCAGTTGCTGCGGAGGGAGCAAAGATGCTGAGCACGAGTCGGCGATGCTCACCTTTCCCTGCTCTGGGGAACATAATCCTTCCCTTGGGGAGGCACAGGCGATGCAAAGATGCAGGGTACAGCCTATGTCCCTCCAGGCTCTGAGCACAAGCATCATCATTGCCAAAAAATAAACCTATGCTGAGGGTTTAATGAGAAGGTGTTATTGCTGAACCTTTTAACTGGAGCCTGGCTACTTGCCCAATGCCATTTGCAGCTGTTGCTCCTACCTGGCAAGGAGATGACCACGCTCAACTCGGTGTGACCTGGCTCCAAAAGATGGCTTGGGAACAACCTTCCCCTTTGATGGTCTGGCAGGGAGGGCAGCATGGGTGGGGGGATGCTCTGGGGAAGGGGAACCCCCTTATCGGGGAGGTTCCCCCTCCCCGGAGCATCGCCCTCCGGCCCGCAGGTCCTGGCGTCCTCCCAGGAGAGGTGGCCTGGGCAGGGGGCTATGGATTTGGGCAAGGCAAAGGGGGCAGCCGGTAAGGAGCAGCGCTGCCGAGGCAGCCAAGGGGGACTTCGCCCACCCCACCACCACCTCGTCTCCTGCGCAGCCAGAAAGGCGGTACCGGGCTGCTGGGGAGCCCTGGCTTGGCCGGTTGGGAGCCGGGCACCCCCGGAGCAAGGGGCAGAGCCGGGTCGCTCCCCGCCGGGCGCTGCCCTCGGCGCCCGCCCCGCTGCCGAGCTCGGGCGCTGCGAGCCCTATGCAAATCAGGGATCGAGGCAACGACCAATCAGCGCCCTGCCGGCGGCAGCGGTAGCCAATGGGAAGAGGCGGGCCGCGGGGCGGGCAGGGATATCCGCGCCGCGGCGGCGGCGGCCCGGGCAGTGCGGCGGCGGGCGGCGCGCAGGGCGGAGCGGCGGCTGCTGCAGGTAAGGGCGGCGCGGCGGGGCTGGCGGGGACGGACGGTGAGGGGGGCCCTGACCCGGAGGCGCGGTGTAACGGCGTTTATCTCCCCGCAGGCGCCGGGACCGTCTGTGTTGCGGCGCTTCTTAGGAGGCGGCGGCGAGGGGCCGCTGCCTGCCGGCCATGTCGGGCCGGGGGAAGTCCGGCGGCAAGGCGCGGGCCAAGGCCAAGTCGCGCTCGTCGCGGGCCGGGCTGCAGTTCCCCGTGGGCCGGGTGCACCGGCTGCTGCGGAAGGGTAACTACGCGGAGCGGGTGGGCGCTGGGGCGCCGGTGTACCTGGCGGCGGTGCTGGAGTACCTCTCGGCCGAGATCCTGGAGCTGGCGGGCAACGCCGCCCGCGACAACAAGAAGACGCGCATCATCCCGCGGCACCTGCAGCTGGCCATCCGCAACGACGAGGAGCTCAACAAGCTGCTGGGCGGCGTGACCATCGCCCAGGGCGGTGTCCTGCCCAACATCCAGGCCGTGCTGCTGCCCAAGAAGACGCAGAGCTCCAAGAAGTGAGCGCTGCCCCCCTCCCGACCCTTATCCTCTCCCTGAGCCCCCCTCCTCACCGCTGCCCTGCCTCCCCTCACAATGGGGCTGGGGTTCCCCTTCCTGCTCCCCAGCTCGGGCTTGGTAAGCCCTGGCGGCACCCCACCAGTCCTCCACTAGCCCCCCAGCCTGGGCTGTGGTGGGGTGTTGGGGGAACATGGGTGAGGTCAGGCTCTGCTTGCGCCCCCACCCTACCCCTCTTCCTTCTGGAAGAAGTGTTTTTGGAGGAGGCGGCTGGATCACTGCTGTCAGCAGGGGTGACATTTGGAGCCATGTGGTTGGGTTACAGTGCAGAGCTGCTGGTGGCTGCTGAGAGTTGTTTTGGCTGGCGTGGGGATGGACACAGGCACCCCCGACCACCTCTCCTCTCTGCCAGCCTTGGGGCGGTGCAGGGCCCCCCTACCCCAGGCTGTCCCTGCTCGCCCTGGATTAGGATGAGACTTGCTGCTGATGTGCCCCTTCCCAGCGATGCCATCCCAGCTGCACTGCAGCCAGGAGGGCAGGGGGCTGGAAAATGTGAAAAGGAGGGAAAGTTTCTCCGTTGGCAAGAAGTGACTGTTAGTTTTAGTTTTGTTAATGGTAAAGCTAGTGCATTGCCTACTGTAAAGAAGCTCTAGTCCTATTTATTTTAAGGTCTCTTCTTTTTGGGGTACCTTCCTGCAAAGTCACCTTCCCACAGCTCCCTGAGTCAGTGGGTGCTGGGGGACTTGGTGGTCCCACATGCTGTGGTTCCCACCAGCGGGGTGGGGTGGAGGCTGCAGTGACAAATCCCCTCGGAGAGCGTCGCAAGGTCAGGCGCCCGCTGGGAGCGGGAGCTGCCATCTTCTGCATGGTTCCCCTCCTCTCCGGGCTGCAGAAGCCCTTCGTCTCGCTGAGAGCTCCCCTGTACCCTCGTTGCACTTCTTAAATGACATGCCGTGTCTTTTCTTTTTTTTTTTTTGTTGTTGTTGCTGTTGTTTGTTTGTTCAACACTATTTCTGCCTCTGAGAAATAAAGTGATGATGATATCTGTTAACTATAACCCTCTATGGATTAGTATTTCTTTTTAAAAATCGACCCTAGAGTTTGTATTAAGCCCTGCTCCTGGCTAGTTCTGTATTTACTTAATGGCTGCGTGGATAATGTGGGAGCTTGGGGGCAGGATAGCTGTCCCGTGACACCCGGAATCGCTGATGCAGAGACAGCTTTCCCCGCTGCCCAGAGCAGCCCACTTCTGTGGAGGCCGATAGTCGTGTGCATGCGGCAGTGTCTAGGCAATGGGACCGTAGACCTTCATGACAAGTTTGTGTTTGGTTTGTTTTTTTTTTTTTTCAGTAAAAACGGAAAAAAACCAATAGACAAGCAACTTCTATTTATGTGCTGTAAGTAGCATGTGTTCAACCTATTGAATCAGCTGTTAAATCTTGTGGATGAAGTAATTTACCTGGCTCTGAGTTTATTATTATCTAGAGTAGATGAACCTGGATGTTCCTCAACCGGTTTTTATGAAGGGGGTTTTTCACTCTGTTGTGGAATGTGGAAGCAGTGTGTTCGTTAGTGTTGTGTTAATTGGGGGGAGGGGGTGCAGACGTGTCCTGCAGTTATGCTGGGGTACCCTGACCTCGGTGGGTGAGGGGCACCTGGCCACAGCCCTGCTGGGGTGTCTCCTACTCCTGTGAAATGACTGTTGGTGAGGTGGGGGCGAGGGGTTTCCTCTCCGTGCCCTGTGCGGTGGCTGACATGTCTGTATCCAAGTGTCTCGTTCTCTCCCTCTTGTCTTCTCCAGGACCAGTGTTCTGTACAACCTGGGAGTGCTTTGTATTTATTAGAAAAATGCAGAACTTGTGATACTGAAAAGAACGGTGCAAACCAATATCTGATTAAACTGGTTCTCTGTTGAACGCTGTCGGATGTGCTGTGTCTTGTCACCTCGCCAAACCTAACGGGTCCGGCAGTGGTTTGTGGGAGCCCGTGCTCTGGTGGCAGCTTAATGTCTGGGCTTGGTTTTCCCCAAGTGGGGAGGGACTAGTAACACACCAGATCTGACCTAGCAGCAGTCCTGCTTGACTTTCACTTGGACAAATGGTCTTTTCCTACCCCTGGGAGCGCATAAAACCCTTCTCTGGCTCTTCTCCCTGCTGTGGGAATCCCACATTCCCCAGTGGCTTTGTCACCAGCACCAGGAAGCCTGAGCTGCCCCTGCGCTGGGAGCATCAGAGGAGGAGTGAGGCTGGACCCAGGACCCTCCCCGAGGGCTGGAGGTGCTTTCTCTACGCCATGGGCTGCTCCAGGATGCTCTAGGTGACCCTTCAGGCAAGTAGGCAGAGATGGGGTTGTGGAGGCCAGGTGGGAAAAGCTGATCCTGAGGGGGAGGGAGGAAACCTGGAGATATGGGTCAGTTTGTTACTCTGACACCCTCTTTCCTGGTTGTCCTGGTGTCTGGTGTGTGAGCTGGAGTTGCTCCCAGCTTGGGTTTGGGAGGAAGGGTTGTGGGAGGCTTAGACCACTTCAGAGTTGGGTGCTGGCAAGGTCTGTGCTGGGCTGTGGAAGGTGTAGGGCAGGACTGGAGGTGCTGGGCTGGTCTCTCTAGACTGGGGTCTGTCCTGCCCTGCCAAACACCCCATCCAGAACAAAAGGCAGAAAGGAGTATTGAGCAGTTGGGGGTGCCCTGGGGCAGGGGACAGGGACAGGCTGGGCTGTTGCACTGTGCACCTGGGGCTGAATAGCTCTGTGGCCACCCTGACCACTGCCTGGTGGGGTGATGCCCGCAACTACAACTAGGAGTTGGGGGGGACACATGGTGCCCACTGAGCTCCAGCTGGGTTCTGAACTTCCCCTGCCAGCTGTGTGATGGGCCAGCTGGGAAGGCTGGGGTGTCGCAAGGTGGACCGAAGGAAATCCTGTCTGTCTCGCCGAGCATTGCTAAAGCACTTGGCCTTTATCAACCTAAACTTCACATCTGAACATCGCTGTGACCAGGGGAGTGGAAGTCTTGGCCTTTATTAGAAAGCTGTAATGGACTTCGTCACCTTTAATCCTGCAGCTTCAGAGATGTGTCTTGCAGCTTCTTGGAGCAGTGTTGCTGGTCCTGGCTCTTCTGAATGCTTCATAGGACCAGAAGAGTTGAGCTCATTGACTGTGAAGGACTTGGCTGAGTAGAGCCTTCCCAGAGGTCACAGGAACTGAAAGGATGTTTGAGGGTCTCTGCTTCCCTGGAGGAAAGGGTTGGGGGGGGCTGCAGGGCTCTTCCCCTTCCTCCTTGGGCACCTGAAAGTGAGATAAGCCCAGAGCTGCAACTGAGGCTGTCTGCTGTGCATCTTACTGTGGGCAGCAGAGTCTCCACCAGCTGTGTACCTTAGCTCTGGGACTGGTTGTGTTTGTCTGGGTGATGGGACTGGAGTTGTGAGCCCTCGGTGCTTGGGTTTCTCTCCAGAGCTTGGCTCTTGTGGCTGGCAGCACCCATGGGAGCTCACCTGGGGATGCTCCAGCATCGCAGCTCCTGGCAGCCTCAGCCTGTGAGATGGGACACTGCCAGCCCCTCTGACCAAGAGGTGAGGCTCCAGCTGGACCAGCACCTGCTGCCTTCCCCCTGCTGGGCAGCCCCAGGCTCGCTGCCTGCCCCTGGGAATGCCACCCCTGGGCTACCTTCCAGGTAAAGCTCCGTAATAGTGGAGCAATTTGTCTCCCAGGTCAGCGCTGAGGGCAGAGCCGTGCCCTTGCTGAGAAGTGGTGGGTTTGACCACCCCTCCTGGGGCGTGGGGACACCCTTCTGTCTGTCGCTGTGCTGCTGGACTGCCAGGCCAGCCAGACCTCAGTGATGGCACCCCCTTCCAAAACCTGCAGTGTCATCTATTGACTGAGGAGGCAACTGCAGGTCCCTGCTGGCGTGCAGCAGCTCTCCCACAGGACCCAAGGTCGGTGGCAGACACTCGGGCTCAGTGGGACACCCACTTAGGCAGTGGGTCAGCGGCTGGCCTGTCCTACACCTAAACCTGGAGGGAGGCTGGGCTCTTCCAGGACCGTGTCTGGCTTCTCCTGAATCTACCTGAAGGACCTTTCTTCAGGGAGTGAAACTCACTTCCCTTCTCCTTGTGTCTGCTCCGAGGGACACAGGGATAAAGCTGCTGCGCAGGGACTGGAGGAATGGGGGGGGGGGCTGTTCCCTTCCCGGCAGTGCCGAAGGGGTTGTGGCTGTCCCTCTGTCCCCTCCTCACGGGGGCACTGTGCACGGCGATGCCCTGGGTGCAGCACCGGGGAGAGGCTGGGGGTGATGCTGCTCCTGCTTCATCCCCTCCTCCGGTGGAGGCACCTGGGCAGGACCCCGATGCGAGGCTGGTTTTGATGGTTTGGGCGACAGCCGAACTGGCCCCAGGGTTCGGTGCGACTGAAACGCCTTCGCCCCCGCACACTGGCCCCTTTCCCCCTGCTCTGAGCTGGAGGGGGGTGTGTGTGTGTGTCCGGTGCGTGTGGCGCTGCGGGCTCACCCCGCGCCTGCAGAACAAGATGGCCCAGATCGCGGCAGGGCTTTTACGCAACCTCGCCGCTGCCGGCTATAAATAGGCACAGCTGTGGAGAGGAGAGGGCTGGCTCCGCGGGGCTCGGCTCCCAGCGCCTTCCCCGCCCCCCCCCGGCTCACGCCCGGGCACAGCGGGAACCCACAGATCCCGGGGGAAAAGACCCCGCGGCCGGGGGGAGGGGGTGGAGGTATGTCGTCGTCCCTCGTCCCTCCCCGCCCCCGCCCAGCCCGGGTGTTGTGGGAGCAGGGCATCCAGCGTCCAGCAAACACCCCCCCCCACCCCCCGGCCATGGCTGGGGAATCCTCGCTGCTCCGTTCCTCCTGCCCTTCCCGGCGGGCGCAGCTTCCCGCACCCACCCCGCAGGCCCGGAACAGCGCCGCCGCAGCCCCCTCGGCCCCGCCTCCCACCGGGCTGGAGGCGGGGGGGGGCAACCCAGCAAGGCCGGGTCCCCCGTCCGTCCCGTCCCCCCTCCCCGATCTGATCCCGGGGACTCGGGTGTCTCGGCCCCGGCCCTCCCCGCCCCGCAGGGAGCACACCACAGCTCGACGTTTTTTAACAATTTATTTGAAACGACGATAAATGAAAAGAAAAAAATTACTAAAAGGAAAAAAAAAAAGAAAACAAAAAAACCCCACCCTCCCTTAAAAAAAAAAAAAAACCTAACCAAAACCAACCCAAGACCGAATTTAAAAAAAAAAAATAAAAATTAAAGGCCATTGTAGATGCGACCTGAACCGGCGGCCCCCCGGCTCCCCCGCGGGCCGCCCCACCGGCACCGCCCCTTTAAGAGCGCCCCGACGCCGCGGCATCCAATTGGCGCCCGCCGGCCCGTTGCCATGGCGCCGGGGCCGGCAGCCAATGGGGGGCGCGGTGGCTTTTCGAAATGGCCGGGCGCAGGCACGGGGGGAGGGGGGGCGCCCGGCGGGAGGGGAGGGGCGGGGCGGGCCCGGGCGGCGGGAGCCGGCCCACGTGGCGCGGGGGGCAGCGGGGGCGCCGCCGCCGCCGCCGCCGCAAAATGGCTGCTATGGAAACCGGGCGGGAAAAAACCCTGTGAAGCACCGGGGAGGAGGGGGAGGGGATGGTATAAAGGTTGATTGGGAAAGGCGGGGGGGGGGGGAAGGATCAGGAACCGTCTACACGCGGGGAGGGGCACGGCCGAAAACAAAAGGGGCGCGAATGGGGAGAAGCCGCGGGGTGCGGGGATGGAAAAAATAAGGCGGCGGGGAAGGGGAAAGGCGCGGGGGAAGGGGGAGGGGAGGGCAGGCGCGGCCCCGCTCACCGCGCACGGCGGCGCCCGCGGAGCCGAGTCAGCAACACAAAGACAAAGCGGGTCCCCTGGGGTCCGTCCTCAGAGCAGTCTGTGCCGCGGGGCTCGCAGTCCTGGGGGGTTTGGGGGGTGGGGGGCGGCGGGGGGGGGGTGGGGTGGGGGGTGGCTCCCCACGCCCCGCTCTCATGCCTTCCTGCTCTTCAGCGCCTTGGGCTTTGCCGACTTCTTCACCTTCTTGCCCCCGGGGGACGCGGCTCCCTTCTTGGTGGCCTTCTTGGCTTTGCCCTTGTCCTTCTTCGGCGCCGCGCCGCTGGCCCCCTTCTTGTGAGATTTCTTCTCCGGCTTCTTGCTCTTGGTGGCCGGCTTCTTCTCCGCCCGCCGGGACGTGGAGGCCGTGGCCTTCTTGTGGGACTTGTGGGCGCCGCTGCCCGCGCCCCCGTCACCGCCGCCTTCCAGCTTCTTCCTGTTGAGCTTGAAGGAGCCGTTGGCGCCAGTGCCCTTGACCTGGAGCAGCGTATCGTTCTGCACCAGCGCCTTGATGGAGTATTTCAGGTAGGTCCTGCCATTCTGCTGGTCGAACCAGGCCACCTTCTTAGCCTCGTTATAGATCTTGGCCAGCGAGGAGCCATTGCGCTCGCCCAGCTTGCGGATCGTCTCCACCACCAGCTGGCTGTATTTGCCCGGCTGGTTCTTCTTCTTGTTGTTCTTCTTCTTCTTCGACGGCGACAACGACGAGCCGCCGCCGGCTTTCGCCTTCTTAGCGGCCGCTTTCTTCTCCGGGGCGAGCGGCACCTCCTCCGCCTCGGTCAGGGGCAGATCGGCTTCTTCCAGCTCCACCGACATGGTGCCGTGGGGCGGCGGGCGGCAGGAGGGGGGGCGGACAGGGGCACAGAGGCGGCGTGGCGGAGGCCCCGGCGCGGACGCGCTGCTCTCTCCTCCTCTCCGCTCCCCTCCGCGCCGCTGCCGCCGCGCTCTGGTGGGGCGGGCGCTGCCGCCGCCCCTTATATGGGCGCGGGGCGGACCACGTTGAGAACAACAACAGCCTGGTCCGCCGCCAGCTCCAACTTGTGCTTCTTGGGGCCCTTTCGCGGGGCTCCCGCGGCGCCGCCGGGGACCCCCCCGCCTCCCCGCCCGCCCAGCACCCCGCGCCCGGCGCCCCCCCAGCCCGCCGCCCTCCCCGCGCCCCCCGCCGCGCCCCGCCCGCCGCCCCCCGCCGCGATTTCGGGGGAGCGCCCGGCGCGGCGGCGGGAACGAGGAGGGGGGCGCCCGGTGCGGCGGCGGCTGGTGGCCCGCGGCGGGCCCCTCCCGTGTCGCCGCCGGCGCCGGCCGCTGGCCAAGAGGTGCCGCTACCGGGGGGGGGAGGCGGCGGGGGGCGGGGGGGGCCGGTGGCGGCGCTGGCCCCGGGTTCTCCGGGGGGAACTAACACAGGAGACGCCCTCCCGCGGTCACCGGCAGCAGCGCGGAGACGCCGCGCCGAGGCCGGGGGTCTCCGCCCCGGCGACGGGGGCCGCCCCCCACCACCGACCCCCACCCCCGCGGCCGCCTGGACGGGGCCCCGGAGGGGGGATCCCTACGTGTCCAGTGTGGGCCCCCCCCTTCTCCCCCCCCCCCCCCCCCCCACCTTCGGCGGGCATCGCCTCGCAGCGGAGGATGCGGGCAGCGCGGCGGGGCAGGGGGGATGGAGGAGGGGGGGAGTGTGTGGGGGGGACACCCGCCTTGGCTCAGTGCGGGGGCGTCAATATGTGTCGCCCCCGCAGCCTTTCCGTCCCAGGCGGGGGGGTGTGTGGGGGGTGGCTCCTCGCCCCGCTGCCATGCATGGGCTGGGGGGGGGGCAGCAGTGGTGCTATGACCCCCCCTTCCCCCCAATACATCCTCCCCCCCAGATTCCACCGGTGGAACGAGGCTGCCGGTGTGTGTGTGCGTGCGCAAACGCCCTCCCCTTGCAGAGCCCCGGGGTCAGGCCTGCGGGGGCCCCTCTCCCCCCCGCACCCAGGAGTGGGATCCATGTGCCCTCGCCGTGGGTGGGCCGGGGTCTCTGTGTGTGTCTGTGAGTGCGCGGGGGCACCCCCGCAGCCGGGACACGCGTGTCCGTCGAGGCCCGCAGGCGTGTGCCTGGACACGGGGCACAGGCAGAGGGGTGTGCACAAGAGCGTACACACACCCCGGGGGGGGGGGGGGGGGGG
>JAOQGH010000003.1:2853707-2900970 GCA_025769975.1 Gallinago jamesoni
AAACCTTCCCCCCCCCCCCCCCAAAAAAAAAAAAAACCCAACCAAAAAACCCAATCCAAACACATGGGGTATCTGTGTGTGTGAGGCTGCGATCTCTCCCACCCTCTCTTCCCCCATCTATAATATCTGGGATGCATATATACGTGTGTGTGGTATCAATCTTGATATATATTCTGTGTGTGTGTGTGTGTGTGTGTACGGAGACCGCGCAAGGGAGTTGGTTGTTCTCCCCTCCTGACTCACACGCAGCTATCCCCATATCCACCTCCACATCACATTTATTTAAATATTTATTTACGTGTCTGTATTTTCTTTCATTTTTTCTCTCCACGCCTCCCTCCTTCCCTCCCCCTCTCTTTCTCAAAGAAATATTACAGCTAAACTACACACACACGCAGGCACCCACATGATATGGCCTGTTTGTATATATAAACCACACATAAATATGTAAATAATATATATAAAAATGTATGTAAAACACACACAAGTGTACAAATACAAAAAAATAAATATGGGGTGGTATCTGTGTGTGTAGACAGATAGAAAAAAAACCATACATGCACACATACAAATGCAATCATATAAGGATAAAATAATTTAAAATGTGTCTGAGAGTGTATGATGATCTGTGTCACTCCATATATGGGGTGATAGATAATGCACAGACACACATTTGTATGTGTGTATATCTACATTTATACATTCATACTTAGATGTTTTTATATAAATATATAAATAAAATGTATACAGGTAGCATACATGTGGTATCTACATGTGAGATAATTTTTTCTCTTTCTCTGAAAATACATGTATAAGAAATAAATGCTGTGTGTTGCGCGTGTGTACAACCATAGGCCTGTAGCCACATACATCTCATGAATGGAAACCTGTAAGTAACCTCACTTGTGCTCTGTCCCTGAGCCTTGGGCTGTGTGTCTGTGTATGTGTGATACAGCTACACACACACGTGTAATATGGCAACACACGTGTAATATGGCAACACACACATGTAATATAGCGACACACGTGTGTAATATAGCAACACACATCATGTGTGTAATATAGCAACACACATATACCAATACACACACACACACATGTAATATCACAACACATAATACAGCAACACACGTGTAATAGAGCAACACACACGTAACAGAGCAACACACGTGTCGTGTCCTCACTTCTTTGTGCTCGCTCTTTTGCTCCCCACCCCACACGGGATGTCCTGATAAGGATATACATTTCTGTTTGTGTAACTGTTTGAATACCTAAACCACACACACACAGGTGTTCAGCTAAAAATACTTCTGTGTACCTACAGATTCCTGAACATACATTTGTACTTATATCACGGGTTATCCCCCCGGGGTGGGTGTCTGTGCACACCTGGGTGCCGGGGTGGGGGGGTCTGGCAGTGCTGGCAGCCGTTTGGGGCTCCAGGTGTGCGGGGAGGGGGCTGTCACCCTGCCTACCCGCCGTGGCTGGGACAGGGGGCAGGGGGCTGGCAGGAGGGGTCCTGCTCTCCGCAGGCTGCACGGCAAGAGACCTCCAGCCCCAAAGCCCACCCGGGTGCCACTGCCAAGGCACGCTCCGAGCTGTCCCACTTGGCATCTCCCCGCTGCTTTCCCCACGCCAGCAGCCAGCCTGGGATTTCTTTGATGCGACTCCCCCCACGCAGCCCCCGCAGCCGAGATGCAGTTGTGTGATTCCCCGGCTCTTGTAGCTGCACGAGCATCTCACAAAACACAGCTGCTCTGGTGAAGGGCTCCAAGCCCTCGGCAAGGAGCAGCCCCAGCCCCACACCTAGCTGCCCAGCCACAACCTTGTAGGGCTTCACCTGCAGGCAGGGCCACCATCACTCCGCTTGCCAAAATCGGGGTGCTGGCTGCAGCTACTGCCTGCTACGCTTAGGGTGTACCCCCCCTCCCCTGGCACCAGCCACCCTACTTCTTCAGGTCCTCTCCCTCCTGCCTTGCCCAGGGCCTGGGCAAAGAGCAGAACCATCCCTAGAGCTAGGCTGAACACCTCAGCTTCTCCCATGGCCAGGATTCCTCCCTGAGTCACCCCTCACTGCGCCTGCAGCTCATCAGGCAGAAGGGTCAGCACCCAAGTGAAAGCCTTGCTGATGCCAGGAGTAGTTTTAAGCACACTTGTACCACAGGTCCAGGCAGCTCCTCCCGAGCACAGGGATGACGGGCTGTTCTTGCAGGAACACTGCTCCCCATCTGTGGCACCATCAGCCCCCAGTGTAACAGCAGGGCACTAATTCCCACAGCGCTTGCCTCCCTCGATGCTTCTCGTACATCTCTGTGCCTATATGGTGTTCCCATCAGCAAAAACACTGGTTTGTAGGTGGTAAATGGAACCCTCCCTTCCAGCATCCATAACATCTCATGGCAAGGAGCTCCACAGCTGTCCCACCCCTTGTGGAGCACTCCCCCTTGGCCCTGTGTCTCTGCCAGTTTATTTGATGAGATTAAACACAGTCTCTTCAGGGCTCATCCACAGCTCCACCACTCCAGGCCAGGCAGATGTAGATGTGGAGTTGAGACCATCCCCTTTACCCAAAACCATCACTTTATAGTTATTGCTCCCCTTCTCCCCCAGCTTGGCTTTCTCCATGCTGGAACAGTACCTACAGAACACAAGTGCAGATGCTTTAGAAGTAGATGAGCAGAAGGCCCCACTCTCTCAGAAAGGTGCAGAGAGAAACACGGTCCCACCAGGACACACTGCTATTGCAGAGTAGTTATTTGAAAGCAATGTGGACAGCAAAAGCCCAGTCAAGTGAAAGAAAAGTGTGATAGGACAAAGACATAAAAAAGGATATAGAGCACAAAGACTGTTAGAAGGCTCTTGAAATAACTGGCCTCATTTCTCTATACTTCATTTTCCATGTTCCTGTGGGCAGAGGAGCAGTGAGCTCAGCCTGGCTGAATGCAAGCAGAGGGCCATGCCCAGCATCTAGAAGTTATAAGCCATAACCTTGACTAGGCTGGGCCAAGGAAAGGTCTTTCACTCACTCTAGGTCACCCTCAGCCAGCCTTGCTTTTCCTCCAGCCAAAGCATCCAACTGGAGAGTGGGAAGGGCTAAGCCTGCTCTTCCCACTAACTGACCCCAGAAAACTTGACCAGCTCTGACCTCTCCACCCTTCCACAGGGGTTTTCGTGTGCCCTGCACAGGGCTGGAGGTCTGTGCTTGGCTCCAGCACCTCTCCTGCCACTGTGAGCAGCTCCAGGAACAGCAGAGGGGGAGCAGCCTGGGGTCAGCCAAGCAAACAGAACCTGCTCAGCCTGCTCTTGAAAATCCAACTGGAACCTTTATGGCAAGGAGGAAGCACAAACATCCTCCAATTAGCAGGCACTGGCTTGCTAAAGTGGTGACTAGACAGAGAAAAGAGAGCATGTTAGTGAAGGGAAAAAAAAGAGTCAGAAACAGGAGTAAACAAGAAGGTTTGTTCTTGTTAGTTTATTGGCATCATGTTTGTCTCTTTACATAAGAGCTCAGCCTACGTACTAGAATGTAGACCTCTGGAAAACAGGTAGAAGGGCTCCATTTAAGCAAGCTACAAATGCAAGAACAAATACCAGGAAGAAAGGAAGAGAGGAAAGGGGCTAGATTGCCAAGATTTTTCCATACCAAAAATCCAGATTAGCAGTCAGTAAGAAGAAAGGGAAGATTCATAGTCCAGGTCGTTCATCGAGAAACAGCTACCACAACCCAAGTGGGAGAGGAGCTCCTTCTATAGTGCAAAGAGCCACCAGGACACCTCAGCTCTGGCTCCTTCTCACACTCGCTCCAGGATGTTAGGAGTTAAGCAGTAGGGGAGGTGAACAAATGAGGTCATTTCATAGCTGTATTTAATTTTAAATCCAATAATCCAATGTGCATATCAATGCTGTTATGCAAATCTGAGAATTTAGATACAAGGAAGCCAGACAGATTTTCCAGAAGATGAAGCCTTTTTGGCATCAGAACAAGAAGGCTTACATAGTTCATCTCTACTGTACAGAATACTGCCTCTATCTGGACTCTGTGGTGCGAACACACTGCGGCTCACAAGTGTCCTCCTCACTTTCTACACAATCTGTGTTTCAGTACTCAAACATGTAATTCAGGAATTTTACACTAATTTATACATTTTTAATTGGTTGCATATATTAACATGTACTATAAGATTTTTCCTAAAGAAGCATTACATAATACATGGATACTGTAAAAAGATCTGATTAGTTAAAAGTAACAAGCATTAACAGAGATACATACAAAACTCAACCTAGTTGGACTGAGTGCTGAGCTTGCAATGAACTATGGGGTAATCAGCCTTTCCAGTTGCAGCCTTCACGAGGGAAAAACACCAGACAGTTAAAAATGTATGTAACTTGTTACACAGATTATACCTGTAAACAGTTTCTCTCCATTGGACACCCGGAATTAAGATTCAGTTCCAAACATACATAAGAGTTTCCATTTTAAACTAAGAGAAAGGTCTGTTACCATGAAGTGTGATGTGGATGGTGCGGGGACGTGAGCTCTGAAGTGCAGGGACTCACAGATGCTCATGGGAGAGATGGGTGGATTTTGGCAGCTGGAGATGGAAAATTTTTTTTTAAATTTCATTTTAAACACAGAAGAGGGGCTGTGTGTTTGAAGGCCTAAGTGTGATATTCATTTGTGAAGGACTGTGCTCAACCCCTCCCTCTCCCCTCAGCAGCTGCAGCTCTCCGCAGAAGCCTTCACCCGGTCATTCTTGTCTAGTTTGATGGGTTCAGGGAATTCATTGTAAAGCTCCACTTCGGTTTCCTAGTGGGAGAGAAGGCAGGAGTTAGTGTCAGGCTCCACAGACCACTCCTAGCATGCAAGGAGCCATTCTCAGCTGGGAAAAGCTGCTGGAGAGCCCAAGGCTGCCCACAAGAGTCAAGCTGGGCAGGCAGGACCAGCACCAGCAGAGGGCACCCACCAGCCCCTTCCCTACCTGTTTAAGTGCATTTCGTGCAATCGTCTGGAAAGCTTGTTCCACGTTAATGGCCTCCTTGGCACTGGTTTCAAAGTAGGGGATGTTGTTTTTACTGTAGCACCAGGCTTGCGCCCGTTTTGTGGTGACCTGAGTGGACAGAGAGCAGCATCATCACATTCAGCCAGGCAGGAAAGGGTTTTTATTTCCAGGACAAGGCCAGAGAGTCCTCATATCCAACCTGAGCTGAGACAGCAGTTCTGACCTCATCAAAAACTACAGCCTTGATACAGAGCACAGGAGACCACTGCCCACCACCAGGTACACTCAGCCCCAGCCTAAGGAAGATGAGGCCACAGGGCAGAGACTGCTCAGGCATCTCCAGAGCAGGGACCTGCTCACATAGGAGTTTCTCACCAATTCTGGAGGAGAACCAGCTTCTCTCCTTGCATCTACTCAGGAAGCTGCTGCAATCCTTCCACCAGTGGGCAGGAGCATGCTGCACTCAGGGGTTTGCCCTCTCCAGGCAGGAGAAACTCTTCTTCCCCAGTGGCACACAACAGCTGAGCCACACTGAGCACCTCCCACTCCTGTTTCTCAGATAACCCTCCCCTGTTCCTACAAGGTCTCCCACTCCAGCAATTCCCTAAGAGGAGCCCAGCAAGTGCCAGTACTCACTTGTCTGTTTTCTAGGTCAATCTTGTTTCCCAGCACAACAAAAGGAAAGTTCTCAGGATCCCTTGGACTGGCCTGAATGAGGAATTCGTCCCTCCAGCTGTCTAGGGTTTTGAATGTGTTGGGGGCCGTGACATCAAACACCAGCACACAGCAGTCCGCTCCCCTGTAGAAGGCAACTCCCAGAGACTGAAATCGTTCTTGTCCTGCTGTATCCCATATCTGGAGCAAAAGACAAGGCAGATAAGCCAGCTCTACTCTGAGATAGTCAGTCCACAATTAGGGCATTCATTTCAACACTTCCCACCAGGCATCTACAGCCACCAGCTAGCCAGAGAGCAGTACCTGAAGGCTTGGGAATTTCTGTAGGCACTAGGTATCAAGAGCCAGAAACACTCCAATAGTTAACCCTTTTTGTGTTCAGCCCCAGTAAGGGACATATCCAAGTTCTGCTTGCCCAGAAGAAAGTATTAGGGTCAGCAGGTGGCCTTCCTGCAGTGCTTGGGTGCACTTTGGTACCAGCACAGTCCAAACACTCCTGTGATGCCTTCAACAGGGCTTCTGCTGCCTTGCAGGCAAATCTCACATTGGAGAGATGAAAGCTTCAGGTCAACACTGGACCCACAGGACTCAGGGCAGCACGAGTAGCTGACCTCACTAAGGAGTCCTTTCCCAGCCCTTTCCAGCTCCTAAACGCTTGGAAAACACATCTTTCTAACAAGATCTAGTTTACTGACAGTACCAGATGCTGGTTTTTAAACTGGGCCTGGCAAAGCTGCTTTTCGCTGAGCCCAAACTGATCTTTGCCTTTCCTTGTTCAGCACATACACAGATTTGTAGAGGAATCCAGCAGCACCTATGGCCAAAAGCAGGTCAGTGCAAACAAGATTCACACCTGCTACACCGAGCCCTGCACTGCTCTGGGCCACACTGGAACAGTTATTCCATGCAAGCATGGTCTAGGCAGCCAGGCACACCTTACAGCAGGGAGCAGCATCACTCCTTACCTGCATTGTCACTAGCCTGTCATCCACCATGACCTCTTTTGTCAGAAAGTCTGCGCCTATCGTAGCCTTGTACTGGTTACTGAATTTCTTGTTCACATACTGGTTCATAAGCGATGTCTTTCCCACCCTGTAGAGAAAGGCAAACAAAAAAAAAAAAAAGAGAGACTAGGTAGGCTGCTCCTTCAATAGTGTTTTCTTCAACAGTAACCACCCTGATCAGAACATCCTGGTGCCCTTTGCCTTCCACCATAGCCCCCCAGGCTTTCAACCAGAGAAAACGGACCCAGCTTGTGCAAGAAGGGGCTTTTACAGCAATAGATGCTGAGGCAACGTGCTGAGTAAGAGCATTAGCTACCTAAGGATACAAAGGATTACAATCTTGAGAAGCCTTGTAAGTAATCTGATTCTTGGTAAGGCATATGCATCACATTATCATCATGAAGGCAATTTCGGAAGAAGATGAAGTGCCCCAGAGAAACCCAACAGAAGCAGCATCTGCAGCCTCTGCACAAAGAGGTAGCGGAAGAACAGAATCTCAGCCGGCAACAGCTCATATACACATCTGCTAAGCACCCAGAGGTGGAGATCTTCCCCAGAGAACCAGCTTAAGAGGCTCAGATGCCCTCTCTGTGTCTGAGAAACACTCCCTGATGAACAGCTCACTGGGCACAGTGGTATAAATAAGCCTTATGTCATGGGAGTCTGGTTACAGCCTGCACAGCAAGTAACTTGTAAGAGCAGAGCAGACTCCTTGCTCAACAGCTCCAAGCAAAAGCTTTGTTTCCAAGGGGCAGGCTCTGGCCACAAAAGCTCAGATGGCTCAGTATAAACTGGGTCTCTGATAGAGGCACAGTTTTAAGAGGTCACTTAAGATCACTTATAGCAGGTGGTTTTTTTTTTCTTATTTAAGTGAAATGCTTATTTCAACACAACATGTCCTCCTTGCAGAAAAGCTACCCAGTTCTGCTACTGGAGTGGTCTGCCCACCACATTTCCTCTGCTTAATATTGTGGCAGGACTTCAAAAATCTCTCCTCCCAGCACTGCTGGTTTCCAGGCTCCCACTAGTCAAGAGCATCCCTCCATCCAGACAGCAGATTGGCAGCTTAAAGGCTCCTCCACTTACCCAGAGTCTCCAAGGATGATGACTTTCAGTAGCACTTTCTTCCTAGAAGTCATCTTTCACACTAGAAAGGAAGAGGAACAATCTCATCAGACACCATTAGCATGTCATTCCTCCCAGCAGAAAGTAGCAAGTTGGGAGTCAGAGAAACCTGACTCCCAGCAAGGAGCCCAGCACTCCTGAAACCAGACTCCTTCAGCTCAGGGCCACACTTGAGCACTAACCAGGTGTTTGCCCATTTCCTAGGCTGGGCCATGACAGACCAGTAGTGGCAATTTAATACCAACAGGTAGATGAGCCAAGCACTTGCCCTTTGCAGTACCTTTGGACCCTATTTTCAGTCCATTTTGTGGGCATACTAGTGCAGATTGTATCCCTTAGCATTCTTATACATGCTATTAAGAGAGATGTAAGCAGAGATGCATCCAACAGCACACAAGCTTTTTTTTTTATGCTGTTCAGTAGTTTCCCAGTAAAAAAAAGGGACTTCCTCCCCCTTTCAGGTTGAGCATGAAGAAGCAATAGCTTTCTCCAGCTGTGCTCTGTGACAATGTTGCATCCCAAGGAGACACTGTGGCTGAAGCAGTCACAACATAACCACATAGGCCAGCTGAAATACAAAGTAAATCACTACCAGACTCCAGGGCTTTGCTGAGAGCACAGGAAGCTAACTGCTGCCACCTCACCTTTGGTGGAAGGACAAGCAACAAACCTCATAACATTCATCCCATTACCCCATTAGACCATGAGTTGTTTGTTCAGTTGCATCCTGTCAGGACTCCAGTCCACTTCATAGGCAGGTAGCTCTAAATGGGCCAATAATGATCCATCCAATTAGCAAGAGTGAGAATTGAGCTCTAGAGATCCTTGCTTTTATTTACTCCCAGTTCTCCTTCAGATTAGCGAAGCAGCAAGAAGGGCATCAGCTGCAGCAAGCCTGAACACACTCCTGGATGTGCTTTAGCACAGTGAGGCAAGTATGAGGTCTTGCTAATAGTGGTTGAACATGCCCTTCCTACCATGAGGCCCTTCTCCCCACCTTTGGTGAGAACAAACCATTCTTAGGTGTGCAGGCTTGATCAAGATCGGACCCTGGTTTGGCACTGACCTGGTCCACAACACAATGACTCCTTGGCTTTCCCTGAGGAGCCCTGCAGGTTCCGTACAGCAAGAGGAGCCAGAAGATGGCTACAGCTGTGCTACTTGAGTTCAAAGAGTCTTGACAACAGGTTTTCTGTACTAAGCCCTTATATGGGGTCTCGGTTACCCTAAAATTCCCATCCTGTTACACTCCATTCATTGCACCACACAACTCCTACTCTTCAGGAGCTATTCCTGACTTTCACAGCTAAGGAGGCCTTCCCTTTTCAACACCATGGATATATGCATCTTCCAGCCTGAGCTGTTGCAGATAACTGTGACCTGCTTCATCCCACTACTACTACAGGTAACATGCTCCAAGCTGTGGGAGCCCCTTACTAGATGCAGAGTCCAATTGCAAAAAGGTCGTAATCATCCCAAACTTCAGGTGTTAAAAGACATGCAGTCTTTTAGACTTCGCCATCAGCGAGTGCTGCAGAAACTGAGAAAGCCCTCCTGTGGCCACCATAAGTAGTGGTACACTTACAGCTACACCCTGTTGGACTGTACCTGCCTTACGCATCTAGTGACACATCTAGATGGAAAACTCTGTTGAGAAGATAACAGCCAGAGGCTGCTGAGTGATCAGCAGCAACAGGCCACCCACAGAGCTCATGCTATCCTTAGATGGGTGTTACAGATGCCAGAGAGCCCACACAGGACAGTTTCTTCAAGCATAAACACCTCTCCTTTCCAAGGCTGCCTGTGCTGGACTGTATTGCTCAATATCAGTCCAGCTACACTGGCCAAAATACAGCCAGCTGAAAGTTGTCAACAACCCCAACATTTAGTCTTGCTTCTGCTCTTGCCAAGATCCACACTCTACAGCTTGTCTTCTCTATAGCCATGGGGAGAACAGACCATGTAAGCTCCTGTGTTTTCAAAGCACATAGGACAAGTGACACTTGTGCTAGCCAAGCCAGAGACTTCTGCAGCACAACCAGCCCAGATGGAGCAAGCAAAGCTTTGAAACAGCTCAAAGACACCTGTGTACACTGAACTGCCCTGGAAAACATCTATATCGGTTCAGGTCCAGTGTGAGAGTCACCCGCTTCCTCAGGACAGAGGAAAACAACTCACCCTGAACCGACTGTGCCAGAAGCCAGCATGTACTGCTTTTATTTTCCTCAGTGTTTCCAGTACTGCTTGCCACCGGCTGCTGCAGCTCACTGCCTCCTGGTATTCAAAGCAGCTTTGGACAAGCTGGCTTTAGCTCTCATGCTCAGGGAGGGATTTACACAGCCCTAAATTGCAACACTAAGACACACTGGATGCTTAGCACCCAAGTTCAACATAGACCAAAATCCCACTGTGAAGGGAAATTGCTATCAAGTGTCATCACCTTGGAAGCTGCTCAGCTAAGCAGGCACCTGCAGACATGGGAAGGAAGTCCGAGTCAGACCTGACAATACCTTCTTGTCACAGCTGACAGGCTACCCCATCAGCAAAGAAGGCTATTACTGCCTCATGAACACCAGTCAGGTGAGACATCCCAGGTGATGAAACGGATATGAGCCATAGCACAGAAAGAGCTGCCTCAGCTTGGTATTTGGTTTGGGCCATGAGACAGTGAGGAGCTTTAGTCTTGCCAGGGCCCAGCAGTGGATGCTGCCTAGAGTTTCCCACACCATTCTACTAGGTCTGATCAATGCTGCTTTGAAGCCCAGTCAGTTGATAGGCCAAGTCCCCTTATATTAGCCTTCTCTTTACAGGTATGAACAGACCAACACTTCAGAGTTACTCCTTGCCCAGTACAAGAAGAGACCTTGCCTTCAGAGAAGAAGCCACATCTCCAGGTCTTAGAGGAAGTACCGGTGTCTGATCTCCTGGAGGCTTCCTGGGGAAGGAAACTCCTACAAGTTTAAGTAACATCAAATTGTTCTTTATAGCACCACCTTTGCAGTTTCCTTTATCACATTCTGCGTGGCTGAGCAGCTCCAACTTAAAGCAGCTATTTCTGCTCAACAGAGGTCCGACTGGTCCTAGCGAGATCTTCAATCTAGATGGATTAAAGACATCCCCATTCTCTTATCTAGGGTTTCTTATGAAGCAACCCAAAGGGTCAAACTACTCCAAGGAGAGGATACCATACCTCCTCCAATGTTTGCTTCCAGCCACAGTGTTTTTAACAAGCTGAGGTGCTGGAAGTGAAAGACACTAGTGCTCTCTCTAAAGGTCCTCTAAACAAAGCCTTACTGCAGTCTCTTAACACCATGCAAAGGATTTTGGTGACTTCAGCTCGTGCTAAGTCAACAGCAAATACAACATCTTCATGGCAGAGGATGCATCCACACATTGCAGTTCAAGTAAGCTCAGAAATACCTCAGTTGATCCTGGTTACAGCATGCCATTTGCTGTGTCAGTGGAACAAGATGCAGCCAACCCTGGGCCAGGTTCAGAACTCAAAGACTAGCTTGCCTGAAGTCAAGAGGCAGCTTATGATTATTCCTGTGTTAACACTGGCTGTTTCTCACATTACGTGTCATTGAGTACGTTCATTACTGCTTTGTGTTCCACAAATAGTGCCCACATACATGCTCTAAGCTACATAGATCTCATTTCTAGTGAGTCTTGCTAGTACAAAACCAACTAGAGGAGACAAAGAAGAATATAGCTTTAGCTCACAGATTAAGCAGGTTTGAATACCTGAAGGAGCAGTTAGCTCACCTGAGGGGTTTCTCCAGTCACACCTGCATGAAACACTGGATTACTGAGCTGAGATGTAGGCTGTGCAGGGTTTCCCCCGTGCTCTTGCGAAGAGCAAGTTCAGCTTGAGCTGAGATCAAAACTGTGATAGTGCTGAGTCAGTGGTATCCAAGACTAAGACTATTTTGTACTACATATGCAGCTTGTCTCTCTATGATACTTGGCATAATTACTCTAGAGCAGCATCCTGCAAGAGTCACATAAGCCCTTAAGATGGCAGTGTGCAAGCTCACACAGGGCTCACATTCAGTCCCAGGAGCATTTCTGAACAAACACTTCCTTTCTCAGAGATACCATGAAGAAAAACCTGTTTGTTAAGATTTGATCCAAGACATAAATTCTGTTTTACACTGTGTAAAATCTCTTGGAGCGAGGTCACCTGCATGACTGCTCAGAAAACAGCCTACCAACACACCCAGCTAGCCCTGCTCAGGAGCCATCAGAAGCTTCCTGTCAATCAGGAGACCAGTCAGCATCATTCCTCCTCCTGGCTAACTGGTGCCAAAGCAATGACACAGCTGTCTCCAATACAGGAGACAATTCCTTCCACTCAATTTTTAATGCCCATTCTTCTAAGCAAACAAGTCATCAACAGTATGTTGACCCTCATGAGATTAACCCTGCTATAGCATCCTCTTTCCCACAGTAGTGTTATCACCTTAGCTCATCTGAAAGGAAGAGTCAAAAAAACCTGTCCCTATGAAGTTCCACAGCACTTCAGCTCTTCAGACACAAGAGCAGATAAAACTTATGCCAAATCTAATTAGGCTTCCCTTGTTGCTTCAGGGTACATTACAACTGTCCTTTCACTTGCTAGATGAAGACAGCTGCTTTAACTCAAAGCAGAAATGGGTGGTTAAGGATTCCTTAGAGGTGTTCACATGCATCAAGTCACAATGCAGGCATTGGTTGGTATAAGCAAAGAACAGCAGGAGCTCACATTGATGGCCTGCCAGATCTCTTAGATTAGCTATCCTTTAACTGAAGTAGCCCTTGTGATAGGAACACCCTGTTAAGTTGCTCATGGATAGTTCTAGTACAAAAGGAGCTAGCCTTGGGGGTGGGAAATCTCACCTCCATATAAGACAACAGCTCCCTAAGCAGCAGTACACCCATACCAGTTTTGAACCTGCTGACAAGCTGCTGGAGCAGTCCTTAACTGTTGTATCTTTGTCATTAAACCGTTTGAGTAACAATCCTGACCAAGAACCAGAACATGCTTATGCAGAGGCTAGAAGAACTTGACCAGGAGTTCTCTGCTCCTACAGCTACTATCTTGCCATCCACACCTTCCACTAAAAAACAGTTAACACTGAAGCAAGACTGTTGGACTACCCCTCTTCACCTTGTATCCTTTTCCAGTGATATTTAGCACTAAGCTGACAAGGCACAAGATGGTAGGAAAACAAGCACCAAGCAGAACTAAACTCACCAGAACAAATACCTGGTTCTGCTTTCCTGTCCCAGCAGGTAGCACCAGAGTAAGCAGATGCTCCACATTAAGCCACATTTGAACCTGAAGCACTGCAAGTCTGTGCTGGGTGCTGTGGCTGCTAAGCAGAGCACCCACTTCACTCTTATCACAGGACCTTTAGCAAAAACACCCAACCACGAGAGACTCAATTTGGACACAGCAGTACTGCAATAGGGAATACCACACTGCAATGGGCTCACCAGTGATCAGACTGAGCAGAAGACAGCCACACTTGAACATTGGAAGAACCTTGATTCTGTGATTCTGTCCTGGAATACAGAAAAAAGTGTCCTGAAATGCAACTAACTGTGCTTCCGACACAGAAACACCACCTCTGCTCGCTGTTCTCTCACGTGGGGGAGGCTGCAAAGCATTAAGTCTCTGTACTACAGCAAATAGCTATTTTTATCCTCTCCCCCCCCCCCCCCACCAATGGTTCTGCATTTCTTCAAGGAAACTGAAGCTGGAAGAATGATTCAGGACCAGCTCAGATTGAACCAGTTTCTTCCCAGAAGTAGCAACTTCCCTAGCGTGTTTGGGACCTCAGAGGGTTGTGTCTGCTTAGACCTTCAGCCACTGAAATAAGATGCTCTCTGGATGTTTATCCTGTTCTTACAGGAGCACACCAACAGATTGGCACATATCACTTGCCCCATGGTCACGCTGTACCCTGCCGTGATTTATCAAGCCAAGTTTAGCCGAGGCTTTGAGTAGACACATGAATTTGTTTCAGTTCAGCTACCCTGAAAATGCAAGGCCTCATCCTGAGGAAGGGCAGACAGTCTGCAATTGTCCTTAATTGACCAGGATCACAGTTCCCCCTTGCAGAGCACCCAAGGGTTCCAGGCACTCTTTGTGCTGAAGCCTCTATCTGCAGTTGCAGCAGGAACGAGGTGGAGCTGAACGAGTTTTACCAATACAATTTAACAGCAGCAGCTTGGTTCCAACTACCTGGTCACACAGACCTTGTTAACAAGGTGTCTGCTAATGCTAAGCTACAAGCAACAGCCTGAGCAATTTAACATGAATGCCTACCTGAGACCACTGGATATCAACCTTTAACATCCCTCACTGGCATTCTCCTGAGAGTGACACAACAGCCCATGAGCAGAGCCGTTACTTTCATACAAACATGGCTTATGAGGTGCTGAGCTGCCTTTAAGGAAGAAACCAGAAATAAGCCTACCTTTGATTTTTGACTGCTGCTGCATATTTTCCTTGCCAGACCTGAGTGCTCTACAGGTGAAACAAGCACCTGGCATCCTTGCACTGAGGACTGCTACAGAAGCACATTAAGTTTTAACAGCAAGTTGAGTCTTGCATTGACAAGGGCTGCACAAGCAGGACAGTACTCTCTTCCACTCCCATAACAGGCCTACCAGCAGCTCAGCTTCCCCAGCTGGCTCAAAGGTCCCATCTAGGAAAGTCTCACATTTAGTGGGGACACATGCTGGCTTCACACCTAAAAAAGCCAATTAGGAGCATCTTGCCATTCAGGTTGACAACTTGCAAGAACTGCTCTCTGTAAATGGGTTGCTTTTTAGAGCAATGGACTCCTACAGTCCATACAGTCAAAGGTGCCTTAGATGTGCTTTCAGGCCTCACTGATACACCACAGAGAAGCAGTCAGTTAAAATGAAGCCCACACCAAAAGCAGCTGGCAAGATATTCCTGTGACAGCTTCACAGAAGCTGCTGCTGTATCAGTAGCATCTCAAAACTGCTTTCCACCTCCTTCCTCCCCACACATTTATGTTGCAGTTCTAACCAACATATTCCCTCCTGCTGGTACCCAGCCAAGAGCTCAAGCACAGCTCATCGTTCCCTCCTATGGAGAGCAGATAGGCTTCCTGCTACTCACTGCAGCTTCACCAAGAGCAGGCTTCTGTCCAGTTGGTGCCTTTCCCAGCCAGCCCTGTGAGGCAGGAATTACCTCTGTTCAGGGAGCTGGGAGCCTCAGCTACAAATTAATTTTTGATACCTTGTGTAAAACATTGTATTGCAAGTTGTCAGGTGTAGGTAGGTTGCCCAGTATCTCCCACCCCCACCTGAGAGTCCTAAGCCAAAAGCTTTCCCTTCTTGAAGAACAGCCTAGCACTGAGATGCTTGCTAGCACGCTGACATGGCTCAGATCAAAATAGAATCTTAAAACATGTTTCAGCATCCCAGAGGAATTGGATTTTTAGACTACAGCTGTCTGCAGTAAGTTTCCACCTCATTTTAAGGGTGGAGTTGCAGCCTCCAGTGCTGGAGGAGCTGCTCTAGGAGGACAAGTGGAGCTCAGGAACCAGCCAGCAGCAGCAAGCTACAGCTCAGCCTCATGGCGTTGAGCTCAGTTCATTGACTACTTCAATGAGAGCACCAAACTGGTGCAACTTGGCACTAACAGCCAACGGACTGGGTCTGTGAGCTGGCTACCTGATGATCTGACACCAGCCCCGCACACATACTGCAGCATCCTGTTCTTGGAGAACATGCTCTTAAGACAGCTCAGGACTAAAGAGAGAATGATGGAGCAACATGCAGCTTGGGGAAACGTGTAGGAAACCCAGCTGGAAAATAAAAGCTTTGGAGTAGTTGTGAGGAGAGCAGGCTCTTGGTGTGATCAAGGAAGCTCCAGAGCCAGTGTTAGGGAAGACATTCCTTTCAGTTGCAGTCCTACAGGATTTCAGGTAGTTCCCAGGCATGCCCTCAGTCCCTAGCTGGAGGCTCCAGCATGCATCACTGCTGTGGGCAAGGGCTCAAAAAGCTCCTTGGAAGAGAATATGGCAATGGCCAGTTTGCCAGAGAGTCCAGATGACACAGGGAAGGCAAAGGCAATGCCACTAGAAGGAACCATGTCTGCAGTGGAATCACAGGACCTGCACATGAGAAGGGGTCTGCCGTGCCTGAGGTCTCAGCTCAGCTGCTGCTCTGTCAGGGCTGTGATTCGGAAAGCACTGCATTCCTGAGAGGCACTGATGCACATGATCAGTCAGGCTCAAAGCCCAAGCTCTCAAAGCCAAGTTCTCCAGTCCAAGCCTCACTGATTCACAGCCCTGTTACACCTCCCGGCATTTCTCCAGATCAGAGTTGTTATATGCCTGCACAACATTTAAATATTAGATGTGGAACTGAACAAGTTCCTTGCTCTAAAGGTGCCATTATGAGTTGTGACTCTACCTTAGCAAAGTCCAAGCTACATAGGACTAGCCCCCACCCCCACATCCTGGAAGGTATGAAGCTTAGAAACAGATCTCTATGGGTTTAGGTATCACAGCAGCCACCTTATCTTGAGGAGATATCATGTTGATTTGATTACATGGTTTGAAAGTGGGAACAAAATAGGCACAGAAATGCGTTTTCTTACAGTACCAAGGGAGATGTGTCTCAGCATGTTTAGTCAGACCACCACCAGTGTGCTTAGGAGCAGTGGGAAAGATCTGCCAGTCATTTCTTCCCATCCAGAGGAACACAACTTCGCCTAGACTGCTGCTTCACCTAAGATTACAGCAGCACACGTAGGCTCTTCCAGGTCATAAACACCCTGAGCCAAGGGAGAGAAGGGAGTGCAGAAAGCATCCCCAGCAACACAGCCAGCTATGCTGGACAGCCATCCTGGATGGATCACTTTGCTCCTCAGCAACCCAAGGATGATCACCATCATCTCCCCATCAGGCAGTAGGTATTTGAAGACTGCAGGACAGGAACACAGGGAGGCCCTTTTAGAGTTAATGCCACAAAGTGCCTAGACCAGGACTCCCAGACTGAAAGCCAGGGCTACTGAAGTCTTTGGGTTATAGGAAGGCAGCTCTGTGAGAAAGCCATACCCAGAAGCTTCACTGAAAGCTGGACATTTCCAGCTATGAAGTTTATTTGTCCACCAGTTCCTCCAACTGCTGAAGGGCCCCTTACACCACAGGGTATCTTTCTCCCAGGGATGGGCAGATACAAAGTCCTAACAGGCTGAACATCTTCACCCCCCCTTCTTTTGGAGGCTCAAGTTATGTTGTCATTCAAGAATTAGTATTGCTATGCCCTTACCTTCCAGGAAGAAGAAGTTGCCCTGTAAATCCTACGGGATTTCAGGTAGTTCCCAGTTTATTTTCCCCAAGGATCAAGCTGTTACAAGAACAGGCATGCTTGCTTTAACACCCCTCCCCCTTTATCAGAGCAAGCTCAACTTCCCCTATTCTGCCCTGGGGGAGACAATCTCAGGATGTGGGAGGAGAGTTGAGCACATTGCTGGCTGCTGGGAGACACTAGGCAACAAGCCATGTGTCTTGACTAAGGGCCTTGCCTACGCAAAGCATTTCAGCTGTACCAGTATAGCTTCCATGTTGCCATGCCTCTACCAGAACGGTCTCCTTGATGGAGAGCTGCCAAATCAAGCAAGATAAATCTTGTACTACTAACTGCAGCACAGCTATAGTGCCCATACAGCCTGGGTCATACAGTCATGTCTGTCAGTCTTCTGGCACACAGCCACCCAACAGTTTCAGTAACCCCTACATGAATACCAATAGCCCAGCATGGTTCTTATAGCAGGCCATCCATTACTTTCTATAAATCAAACAGTGCCGGGTGCAGCTGGGTTTCAATCTTCTATCCAGAAGATACAGCAGATAAATTCAAAATACCGCAAGTTAGCTAGGCCACTAAGAAACAGTAAAGTTGTTAGACCTTTACCTTATCTGACTGTTTTTCAAGTACTCGGATTAATTTCTAGTTTTGTCTACAGCTGCCTAAGGTTTCACACATTCCTGTCATGATTTCGGTTTTAGAAACACAAATAGGAGGTTTTAGATAACCTTTGCAGTGGTAAGCAAAGCACAGATATTAGACTTTGTCAGAGGTAAACAAGCCTTGTTTATCTGCTCCTGGCTGCTAGCTTCCACCAGTTCCTAGAGACTGGGCAGGAAACAAGTGAAGGGAGACTTTGACCAAGGTTCAGGCCTTCAAGTCAAATGATGGCACTCAGAAGGCCTGCCAGACCCTGTAGCTTACACCTGAGATTCAGATCTGAGAGTGAACACTGTCTCTCCTTCAGTACCAGAAGCTTGATAGAAGAGATAGGACCAATACTGATGGGAGACCATACCATCAGACAAGTAGACATGAAGTACAAAACCAACACTAATGGCAAAAAACCCCACACCCTACTCCTGTACATCTATTCCAGGAGGTCCTGTTCTCAGTAATGAGTCTTCTAGAGAAGAGGCTTCCTTTAGGGACAGGTTGCAATCCAAGAACTAAACCTTGATCTGCGAGCAGAACTCCTGATCCTACACACACTCAATACCTCTTTCCATGCTAATGTAGTTTGCAGAGCAGGAAGGACAAGTATTTCAGTACTAGTCCCAGAATGGGAGTGTAACAGGTAGCTTGCCATGACAGCTGAGTCAGTGCCTAACAAAGAATTCCTATAGTGGAGACTGTGTTTCAGACTCATACTTCATGCCCTCATAGCTCTTGCACAGATCCTGCATCAATACTTAAGCAGCTCAGCTATTCTCTTGATGAAGCTCCTCAAAGGACTGAAAAAACCCTCACCCTTACATGGTGAGATTAAGAGAGCAGTGCCAGTAAACTGCATCTTCTTGTTAGGGGCAGATGGGGAGGAGATCAGGTCTAGGCATGCCTCAGTTACAACCATCTCACTGCTCAGGCTTGGGACACTGTTACCACTGTGCCAATCTGGACTTCAGACACCATTATCCATGTCTGGGAGACGAGAGGAAGAGAGCTACAGAGCCAAGTGACTCAGCCCACTTGAGAGACAAGCACCAAGCAGGTTACTTTCAAGAGGATGCTGCTTCCCAGCTGGAGAGAGATCAAGGGTTCAGCACAGCCTCATTAGATAACCTGGTAGCCCCAGCAACCAAGGTCCAGGTATTCCAGGCAGGCAGCCTCTGAGGGCAGCTCCAGCTGCCTGCCTTCACTTCTGTCCACCACTTCACTAGTCCGGCTTGTCTGTCAAGTGACCAAAGTTACAGTATGCAGTGATACAAAGCAGATACCAGAAAGACACTGTTTCCATAATTGACAATATAAAGATCGACTCAATTTCATTTAGGAATTTCTTCTTGAAACTCAGGCAAATACAGTTAGATACAATTAGTCAGATTAAACTGGCATTTTAGTCAGCTTAAACTGGAGAGGCAAGAGCAAATCACTCAGTACATCAAGTGCCTTTAAGTTATACAAATAGGAATCTGTGCCACAAATTTACACTTCAATCCCATCTCAAAGGCAGTGCAGCACTCCTGAAGTTTCACTGCCCTGTGAAAACAGCCACAGCCCCAGGAAAAGGTTCCCTGGCAAGAGAAGTCAAGGCTATTTGAGATTAGCTGCAAAGCAACACACTCCAGTGGCCTTGGCAAGCTTGCTTCCCTCCTCGTTACTGACCATGAGTTAGCAACAGCAGTGTTGACACAGCTTCCCCCATGGACGGAGAGCTCATTGCTGGCACCAGAGAGGAGGAGCAGTCTCTCTCACAGGAAGAGCGCTAACAGCAACAATGACATCACCACGGCAGATCTCCACCGAGCAGAAAATGCAGCAGCACACCGGGTTCGACACTGCATCCCCACAAACAGAGCACAAGAAGCAACAAGCATGCTAGAAGCCAGCTAGCAAGCATGTGATAGAGGGGTATCCCTTCACTGCCAGCTATTTCTGAGCAGCACATGTGGAGTCACTGACCTTGGGCACTCATTTGGAAGTTTTATTCCAGGTGCATTTACAGGGAAATACGATCTTCAACAGAGCAGCTAACCACAGAACTGAAAAGGGTATATTAACTATTGTCATTCAATTAATCATCCATACCTAATGGGAATTTTGAGATGCACAGCTCATGTTTGGATTGTCACTTCACAAAGTGACCTTTTTATCCTCACAGTCCAATGTCACAACTTAACTATGTCTGGAGGCAGACTGTTATGCATCAACTAGAAGAGATCATTTTAGGAAGCTGCAGGGGGAAGCTAACTGAACTCCAACTCATCAGGCAATTAAACTGCAATTATCAAAACAATACTGTTCAAGGATGAAGTACTTCAGCATCTGAAGGATGCAAGACTGCTATGAGACAAGCAGCAAGCAAGCATGCTCGTGTCCGGCCAAGTTCAGCATTTAGGTAAGGTCTTACCTGGATTCCCTTCCACCAACACCACACACTTTAAATTACTTTACAGTTCTGCAAGGGAATCTTAGGTCTGTCAGACCCTAGTAACAAGGGTTGAGGAGCAGTTCATGTCACATCTGACAAGGCCAGAAGACATTAGGGAACACTGGCAGCATGCAAGGTGAGGGTTCTCTATTTGTTTATCAAATGCTCAGCTTATTTCTGTTACTGAAGAAGTTGCTATATTATACAGGTTGCCCAGGGAAGTTGTGGATGCCCCATCCCTGGAAGTGTTCAAGGCCAGGCTGGATGGGGCTTTCAGCAACCTGGTCTAGTAGAGGTGTCCCTGCCCATGGCAGTGGGGTTGGAACTAGATCTTTAAGGTCTCTTCCAACTCTAACCTTTTATGATTATAACAGCAGGGACAGCTACCAGTAAGTATCTGAGCCCACACATCTACCAGTTTTAGATAATGCAAACATCCAAGTGCCCTATTCCATAGCCCTTATTCCTAAACCTGGACTTGCCAGACACCTATCTCACAATGCAGCATTTAAAAATGCACCCTAATGAAGCACAAGCAATTTTGTTTACAGCCAAATGTTTAGTTCTGCATAAACTAGTCTCATTTTCACAGAGAAGTCAGACCAAAATCCCATATATGTTAGAGACAAAGCTATTTATAGTTTTGCACAGATGGTTTGATTGTAATTGTCATGTTTCCTCAAGGACAAGCTTCACCAGAGATTTGCTCCAACAGGTAATTCACATGACCTTACAACACAAGAGTCTTAAAACAGGAGCTTTAAGAAGGTACTGCAGAAATTGAATCTGGTAGCCCTCTTGCCTACAGACATTTATTTAGGGTAGTAAACCAAGCAAAGCAGTATCTTCCCTAGGTGATTTCAGAGGAAAGTCTGTAGTAGAGTTCGTACATTTTCCACTTTCAGTTAAGGATTCATCAATGTTGTAACATGTCTGTGCTACTCAGCATAGTTTGCTTCACTGGCTTTGGTAGGAAGGCAAGGATGCCTCTACTGTAGTCTCTGCAAGGCTCTATTTAAATTCTTAACTTGGCACCTTTGCCTTTTAAGTTACAACTTTTAGTGTGCCATGTTGAACTACCAGTAGAGTATTTGAGAACATGGACCTCTGCATGACACTACAGGGAAGAGGAAAGTTTTACATAGCTACTTCCTGCCATCTTATCAGTTATATTTCTCACTGCAGACTAGAAGAGCAAGAAACTGCCACTGGATTTTAGAGGATTTCCTTATTGAGGGTTCCGATCAACCCCATCTTAGAGTTTTTCTGCACCAGAAGTAGAGCATTAACATACTAGCACAAGAGAAAAAAAAAAAAGGGGTAGCACTTGAAAGTAACAGTATTAGAGCTGCTTTGGATTCTGAGGACTCAGGCCAGGCATGGTGGGCCTACTCATTAGTTCATGGAGGGCAAGTCATGTGTTCAGTCAGCTGTTGGAAGTCACAAGGGGGAGGGGGGAAAAAAAAAAAAAGACAAGTATACTTGTTCTTCCTGAATAAGTACAGCAATGAAGCCCTGATTATTTAACAAGGAATATTCAAATGACTCCACCCACTTTAACCTCAAATACAGCTACTGAGAGAGCAGGGTACATTGGCTCCAGCAGCTTGGCTCCACTGGAAGCACAGCAAGGCTGCAGCTTCTATCACACACTACTGGTACCACTGCAGCCTGTGAACATGGTATAGCCACAAGTAAGCCTTTAAAATAAAGCCAGCCAAACACTGCGGCACAGCTGGTTACATACCATTCCCCCAAGATGAGAGTTCTCCATTTCTCCCAGCCCCAATTCCCATACTGGAACACAAAGTGCTAGGCACAGGCCAGAGCTGGCCAGCCAGTCGCAAGAACTGGAAGCTTTAAAGCTTCCCTATTGGCAACTGTTAAACAAAGAACAGCCTGCTTACAGTTGGGAGGACTTTGTTCTGTCATGTGTCCTCAGTTTATGTATAAAAAACCTCATACATACATATCACAACACTTTTGCTTATCAGCAAGTACTTTTAGTTTTCAGGGAGGTAATACAGAGAATTCCAGGGTTTGGAGTTACTGGGTAAGACATACTCATTTTGATGTCGAGGTTACCTATCTTACTTCAGATTAAGAAAGCTTTTTTAAGCTGTTTTACTACTAAAATAATCCCTCTACTTACAGGGAAGACAGTTCAGTTGTATTAAGGAAAGCAATTAGTTACTTCCATACTTATTAATCTATATATACCTGGAGACTACTAACATATCTATCATTTAATTTACCTTATTACACACTCACAGCTAGAAGTACTTCTAACATCCACTCTAACACTTCTTAGAACTGACTCAGGCTTTACACACGCAGAGAGCTACTTTCGCAATAACTGCCAGTCTCTTCAGCCGCCTGTTTTGTCACATTAATTGCTCCCAGGGCAGCCTGCTCATCTTAAAAGCCATATCCACCGACCACCTAGAGCAGCGTTTCACCACCCCGGCCCAGCACCTCCCCAGAGGCCAGCACTCAGGCCACCTTCGGCCACCAGCTGCCCCAAAGCCTCTTCAAGCTTTGAGAAGAAGCTGCAGGAGCACCACATGTCACAGACAATACGCTCTCTTCCCCAGGAGGTACCACTTCGGGCCTCTTCAAAGCTCTCCGGAGCAGAGGCTCCGACAAAGACCTCAAAAACCACGCATCTCGGGAAAGGCCTGCGGCCACCACCATCACCACTCCCGCAGCGATGTGCGGAGGGGCCCTTTCCCAGGGAGACTCCCGCGGCCCAGCTCTATTGTTCCGGCAGCAGCGATAGGCCGGGCCCGGCACGGCGGCGGGGAGCTCGGCATAGGAGGGCAGACAAACACCGCCCTTCCCCGGCGGGCCAGGCCCCGGTGGCGGAGCCCGCCCGGAGGGCACCAAAGCAGCGCCTCCCCCACCCCTGCGGAAGGGGGCCCCGGCAGCACCCCCCCCGCCCGGCGGCTCCGTGGGCCGGGGCGGAGCCGCCGCCGCCGCCACCACCCCACAGCAGGCCCCGATGTGAGGCGATTCCAACTCCGTCCCCCCCAGCAGAGACATGACTCCAGCGCTCCGCAAGGCCTCACCTGGTACGTGTGCCGCGGCGCCCACCCGAGACTCACTGCCACCCCCCGCTCGCCTCGGTCGGCTTTAATGGGCCCAACCGCCTCCCCGCTTTCACTTCCGCCTCCCCCCCGACAACTTCCGGTCACGGGGACCCGCCTGCTGGCCCTGACGTCAACACGCCGCCCGGCAGCCAGCGGAGGGGGGGTGGAGAGCGGTAGCGCGTCACGTGACCACCATCTCACGGCCGCCATCTTGGGTCGCCGAGGCCGCGGCTGGCTGGTAGCCTGTACCGGCTGTGGGGCCCAGCGGCTCCTGCCTCAACCGGGAGCTGGCGTGGGCCCCTCGCTACGGGAAAGACAATGAGATTCGGGAGCGGGTCCAGGGAAGGGCAACGAAGCTGTGAAGGGTCTAGAGCACACGTCTTATAGGGAGTGGCAGAGAGAGGCAGAGTGGTTCAGCCAGGAGAAAAGGAGGCTAAGGGGAGACCTCATCACTCTCCACACCTCTCTGAAAGGAGGACGTGGCGAGGTGAGGGTTGGTCTCTCCTCCCAAGTCACAGGCGATAGGACAGGAGGAAATGGTCTGACGTGGTGACATGGAGGTTTAGATTGGATATTAGGAAAAATTTCTTCACCAAAAGGATTATCAAATGTTGGAACAGGCTGCTCAGGGAAGCGGTGGAATCACTATCCCTGGAGGTATTTAAAAGATGAGTAGATGTGGTGCTGACGGACATGGTCTAGTGGTGGGCTTGACAGTGTTAGGCTGATGGTTGGACTCGATCTTAAAGGTCCCTTCCAACCCAGACGATTCTGTGATTCTAGGAGAGGCCCAACCGAGCACACCCGTGGGAAGTCCGGGTGTTGGTTGTGGTACCACGCAAGCCGCTATGCCCAAGTGGGTGCAGAAGGTGGAGGTAGGAAGGCACCTGCCTTCTCTGCATCCTCCCATCACACCGGAGCTGATGTCTGCACCGCAGCACAGCGACAGCCGCTGGCCTTTCCACAGAGCTCTGAGAGCAGGAAACAACTAAAGAAATTGTCCCACTTTGTGTGTTCAAAAATAAAGGAGACAGAAGGGCACAGATTTGTTTTTTGGAATCTTTTATTTGCAGCTGTAATCTGCAGTGAGATAGCAGCAACAGCATTTGTTTGGAAAAAAATGAACGACTGTAAAATATGACAATTTTAAGATGTATTCAAGTGGATTAATCAGGCAATAACCAGTTCCAAACCAATAACGCAGACAAGTGAACTAGGACTATGTGAACTCTCCAGCACCTTAATACATGGGATAATAACCATACTGCTGGTGCAAAAGAAATCCATATTTTCTATTCTGCATGTTGGCAGCAAGTTCATTTTCTTATTCAGCAATTATTTGAATGTTCTGTTCATGCAAGTCACATGAGTAATGGGGGTTTCATTAACTTGAGAATTCAGGAAAGCAAAAACTAAAGCAACCAAGGAAAGAAAAACGTATTTATAGAGCTAATTAAAGAGGAAAAAGAAATGAAGCAAGTTATAGCTACGTTAAAAAGAAGCAGTATACAGCAGACTGCTTCCATCCCTGAGACGGGCTGGCTTGCAGAGGGATGGCAGAACCAGCAGTCAGAAGACCTTTGTCCTTCCTTCTGTCCTGAGACAAATCTGTTGCATATCATTAGGCAAATTGCTCACCTCCTCTGCAGGATAACACGGTTTCCCCATGTGTCATCTGGAACGCTTACTTCGGAGAGATGTTGGTTTGATTCATTAACGCTCACAAAGCAGTTTGAGATCAATAGAGCGACGGCAAGTGTGCCGTTGAAGTTGTTATCTATGGGGCCTGGCAAGAATCCCTTTCGAGGAGCATCTGCCAGAGAGCAGGCAGGGTGTCCTGCTTTAGAAAAGTCAGACAAGGTGGCTGAGCCCGTTTCAGCATCTCTGTTGCCCAGAGAAGCCCATGTGCTGCCTGCAGCTGGAGCCACCTCCACTCCAAAAGGCAGCCCAGCCTGAGCCCATGTCAGGCACTCACCGTCACGCTGTTTCTGCCCTACGCCAGTGACAGCTCTTGCCTCACCCTGCCCCAAGTCACTCCAGCACTAAATCTGCTGAAAACTAACAACAAACACAGCATGGATAAATTTTCTGCCAACTTAGTGCAATGGAAGGGGTGGGTGAGGCGGGAGACGGCCACTGGTCCTTGGGCTGGTTTAAATAGTTGAAATGCAGACTAAGAGAAGGCGAAAGGGAGCCAGGGCTGCTGGGCTCTCCTCATATGGTGCTGGAAAGTTCATTACCAGTTGTTTATCTTAATTTCTCTGTCTGCAGGACTGTATCACTGTAACCAATCCATCTCGTAAGAGAGGGGAGCTGGTGTCATCTTGTTTATTAGTGCTCTTAAGGGGCCCCATTCGATGCAAAGGGCTGCAGAAGAAACTGGTACCAGTTGAAACCTGGACTGGACAAAAGAAGAAAAGCTTTGATGAGTGAAATGACAGAGGAAACCCTCCCAAACACATCTGATTTCTTTGGATGGGGAGGAACGTGTCCTCTCAGCTCAGCCCTGGGACTGTGGGACACATCAGCAGCTGGTGGGGCAGAGCATTTGCTGTCTCAGTCCCTTTCCTTTAATGGGAGACCCACATGCTGGGGTGTTATGAGCAGAAATTAATGGTGAGTTACAGAGTGTTCCTTAGCTCTCTTGTCCTTTTTTCTTTTCTTTTTACACAATATGAAATGCAATCAAAAACTGTGGGTGAAATTTCCTCCTTCCTCCTCTACCGCTGAGCGATCCTGGTACCATCTTTCACATACCTTTGTCAGGCAGAGGATCACTTCGCACCAAGTTCCCATGTCACTTGCCAGCTCTTTTGGCATGACCAACAGCTGTGTCATGCAATACCTGTCCATGGTGAGTTTCTGATCCTCTGTGGGAATGCAGCATTTTCTCAGACTGAAAAGGCAAGATCCTGCCTCCCTTGAAGAAAACATGAATCTGGCAGTCGGTGGGACCAGTGTCAGCAGAGAGGTCCTTGCTATTCGGGCTGGACGCCGGTCTTCTGGCACTGATGAGAGTTACATTCACAGTGGCAGAATGAAAGTATAAAGACAGTGGTAAGAAAGCGGCAAATGGAAGTATGGAACTGTGGCTCTTGCATTTTGCCTGGCCATACAGACACACACCACACACCTCCCCACCAGAATAAACACGTGGGAAAAACAGTGTGGTGCAGGGAGCAGCCTAGCACACGTAGTTTCAGTAGCCTGTGAAGAAAACTATATTCCTCGCACAATAATATCAAAACCCAATGAAAGCTCTTAAAAATTGATCAATTTGAAACCCAGTGCCAATCGTTCCCAATCACAAACATTGCTCTGAAGAAACCCATTCTCTGCCTTTGAGGGACATTCATACATGTAAGCATCCATAAAGGTTATAGTGACAGGTCTTAAGACATTTTCCAGTACAGAAACCTCAACCCATTGCACTCATCCATCTAAACCAGGAAGTAAGAATGTTTCCAGCTTTGATTTTCATCCCTTTGTGATATCTAATCTCTGTTTACGAATCTTTCTGGTCCAATTAGAGACAATAAAACATAATATGTCTTACACCATCTCTTTGCTTTTGTCCTTAGACCAAAAGGGACCGTCCCTTTCTCTTCTTAGTCCATAAAATGTGACACTGACCAGAAATAGCAAGGATACAAAACACCTGCTGGTTGGTGATTTCGGAAGGGCCTGTGGAGAGGTCCAGGGAGCATGTTGGCTGAGCTGTGGTACCTACAAATCCTTGAAATCAGCTGTGAATATCTGACGTTGCCCACAGCACCTAATACATTCACTCTCTTCCTGTGGACACACAGCCTCTCCACTTCTGTCCATCTGGGACATTGAAAGCTTGGGAAAAGCCTGCTCATACCTCTGATATCCAGCATATTTCAGCTCTTCAGAGCCCTGCGCTCCCTCCTCCCCATCACTGGGCACAGTTCTGGGACTTTCTTTTCCCCCTCTGCCCAGAAAGATGTAGTGAGATCCCACAGTGGCTGTACTGCCCAGTGAAAACTGACTGTCCAGAGATCCTTACACAAAGCTGTCCTCTCTCATCTAGCTATGCAAAATTCTCCTCTTGTCACCTTTGGCTTTCCAGACCAGCTTCCTCAAATTATCATTATAATGATCTAACTTACTTACTAAAATGAAAAAGGGGAACTAAAATGCAGTAAACCCCAAATATCTTGCTTTTGTACTCCAAGCTTTGTCACCCTTCGATTTATCCTGTCCAAAGCAGATTCGCCCTGCTTCTGCTGGCATTCTGTTCACTAGAAATCTTCTGCTATTGCTTCACCACATATGCATTTCCACTGGCAAGGGTACAGCCATAGTCTTTTGCCTGCCCCCTAATCCCTGCCTGCAGTACAAATACCACTCTGGTAATCTGCTAATGCCTTCACCTTTGCAACCCTCGGCTGATTTCTAAATCATACAGCAGCAACACATGAAAGGAAAAAGCTAGCTCTGGACAAGACTTGATCACCAGATACCAACCTTAGGAAGCAACTGCAGTCACGTTATCTCATGGCAGATCTCCAATCAACCTGAGCTTCTGTGTAGGTGCAGAGGACATTGCATATAGCGCAAGGGATTACCACCCTCTGTACTCACTGATAAAGTGCATCTGCTGGAGGTTGAACATCTGAAGAAAACAAAGCTCTGATAAAGGGTCTAAATTTGGCCATTGATGCTTAGCCCCACACAGTGGGTGGGGGCTGACCTGCAGTGCTTCAGAGGCTGATTCTGCCACCTCCCCTCACACCAGACAGGGCTTTGGACTTGTTCGACAGCTTCCCCCTGCTCAACAGCCAGAGCCACAAAACCACTGCAGGGTTGTGATCCCTTTGATACTGGGAGGCGGCAATGCTGGCACCTTCCCTTAGATGCCAGCTCACTCCCTGAGATTGTGAAGGTCCAAATCTTTCTCTTGCTCTGCCTTTGAGTCAGCCTCCTACAGAGGTTATGGACAACATGCTGAGCGCAGAGGACATCCCCTTAGACAACTACCTACACTGGCCCTGGCAAGACAGGCAGGGAGAAACAACCCCATGCTGCTGGGTCATGGTGGCACCACACAGCTTTGCGCTTACCCATTTGGCACCACCGTAGTTAGCTGGATCTTGGACTGGTGGAAGCCAAAGCCCTTGGAAAGTTCAAGTGTCAAAGGCAAAGGGGTGTTTTGATGGTCCAGACTTTGGGGTCACGGACAGAGAGATACCTACATCCTATTTATGACTGTGATCCCAAGAGGCTGTCACACAAATAGTGACCATCACCTGAGGCCCCTGCAGGACCCCCAGCTGGCCTCCCCACCTACAGAGGTTCTCCAATACCACCAATACCTTCCCACTTTTACAGCCTGTGCTAAATACCAGCTAATTAATTTTTTACAGCTGCGTTGGAGGTATGCCGGGTAATTTCATATGATTGTTCTCAGTACTCAAGTGGACAAGATGATCCAGGGAGTGAAGTAACTTCCCCAAGGCCAGAGTGAGTCAGTTACTTTGTCAGATCTGGGTCCCTCTAAACACGGACATTTCTGAATGATTTTTTAAACTATAGGAATGGTATAAAAATAGGTACAGAGAGAGGTGCCCACAGCCAACACAGAACTGCATAGGCCTTTGCAGAACTGGCCTTTCTTCAAGAATCAAGGTTTTGTTAGAGCACTGTGTTACCAAAGCAGCAGGCTCTGCAAGCTGTTACTTACCAAGCTCCGAAAGCTTCATGGTGAAGGTCTGGTGTGCCCAAGACCTCTCAGGTCATGACACTAGTGGCTTTGAAGCCATGGGGACAGGCAGGAGAGGCTGATGGCTGGCAGTGCCTGGAACGCTCTGCAGGACCCACAGGTTGCGTGCCACTGCTCCTCTCTGCATGGGGAGTTGCATGATGGTGTAGACCAGCCACGTGAGCCTGGCGTTTTGTGGCAAAGGTGGCCATGTCATGCTGTTCCTGTACCCAGAATGTGTCATGGTACAGGAACCTGGCGCCACATGACCACTGTGAGTGGGACAGTTTATGGGACAGGTGACTCTCAGGTTGCTTCCTCCTTAGAAATGAGTCAGTGCCAAAAGGTGTCCCAAAGATGGTGCTCCATGATTGGAACCAAACTGGCTGCATGCATGATCTCTGGGATCTACAGATCCACCCTCAGTGTGAAAGGCCAGGGGTTGTCCTGTGCCCAGGGACCTCTTCTAAGATCCTCCTGCAGAGCAATTCCCTCCTCAAATGCCAGTTACCTCTCAGCAAGCACAGGCTGCTGCACAATGGCTTCAGATCTATCTGCCTCAACTCTCTCAAGTCACAGATTTTTCGCAATCCCCTCATCTGCTCTAAAAGGAGAAGTAAATTCTGTATCAATGGCAACCGTGAGAAGTCTGTATAATTTTGAGTGCATGTTTTCAAAGAGGGTGACAAAGATACTCAGCCTTGAAGGATAAGGGTGTGTGGGCAGTGAGGTTTGCTTTGCTTTTATCTTGGACAACACTTTTCAATGCCTGGTGCCTCAGCAGCTGCATTTTTGACCCCAGGGAGTTATGACTCACTGTTTGCAAATCCCTGAGCCACCAAATTGAAGGTATGCCCCACAAAGCACAATCGCCTAAAACTGAAATGGTTATAGGTGGGTGTTAAAGCTTCAATTACTCTGTTCTAGTGCTCAGGGCTGGTTCCATACCCCTTCCTGAATTTCTGGCAAACGGAAAACAGCACCTCTTACTTTGCTTAGATGAATAGGATCTCTCTGGGTTTGTCTCCTTCAGTGAAGCCAACCTGAGAGTAATCAGGCTACAAAAGATGCATTATCCCACCTAAACCAGCACAATGCCAGCCTGAGGAGCATCTGCTCTGCCCAATCTGCACTCCTGCCCTCTGCCAAATCGCTTCAGACATCAGGGCTGGCCTTCTGGAGTACAGGGAGAGCAGAGGCTAAGGCTGTCTTTGAGCTGCTTTCTGGGTGACCTGTGTGGGGCTATGTGCTCCACTGCCTGCCATCCTTTCTGTCAGAGTGGATCAGTTCACTGACCAAAACCTGCGACTTGGGGAAAAACAATGCAAACACTGAATCAGGCATTTCTTAGCAGGCAGGTAGGAGAGCAGTGTGCGAGGAGCCCAAAACCTGCCAGTAAAGAAATAAGAAAGAATGATCTTATATCCTCAAGTATCTTTTTTTCCTTGCTCATTAGTGTTTTTCTTATCAGGAAAGAGTGAGTACATTCAGTGCTGTAGACCTGTGCTGTTCACAGAGGGTTAATGCTCCCTCTTTTTGGGTCACACATCAAATAGCCTTCAGTGGGAAGGAATCACCACCAGCCAGTCCCTCACCACGACTGACAGGGCTTGTCCTTGGGAAAGGGGACCCCCACGTACAGGGACACCTGAGGTCCTTGAGCAGCCAAGCTTGGCTGAGAGGTTTTCATTGAGCCTGGCAGGGGCACAGGGGCTGCCTTTGCAGTAAAAATGTAAATCCCCGCTGGTACTTTGCCGAGCACCATGCAGGGAAGTCCCTGCTAGTGAATTCCAAAATTTAGTAACCTGGTGAGAAATCTGTATTATCTACCAGCAAGCGCTGCTCAAACACGAGGCTCCTGGAGGAAGCAGAAGTCACAGCAAGAGCTGCCAATCTGCAGATGACCCCTTCTTGCTGCTGTTAGCAGGATCCTCAACTTCCCACTGTCTGTGGCAGATCCCGCAAAACTGAGGCTTTAAAAATCCAGGTTTAAACTCTACATGAACATTGGGCTTCCAAGGCAAATACACCAGCAAGCGCTTTCCTTTCCAAAAACAAGCTGAGAAAGAGGATGCATGCAAAGAGGATTCCATGCAAGGATGGAAATTCAGTTGTTGTACTGAGAGTGGACAGTGATGATTCCTCGCTGGGCTTCACTGACACTGAGGATGGGATGGTGGCTCTGGGACTGTGCTGCTCTGAGATGGGCCCTGGCACCGTGTTTGCAGGACCTTAAAGGGTCAGAAGGAAAAATGCAATACCGCTTATCTGAGAGACCATGCATTGAATCCCACCACAGTTCTGTTACTTCAGAGCCTTTCTCTCACCCGGGGAAGATGTATGCCACCTCTCCTCATCTATCACCCTGGGGACAAACTCCACCTCCTGCAGCAACCCCAGGAGGTGCACTGAACACCCCAAAGCCTGGCAGATTGACAGGACGGCCATGACACCAGGATGATGCAGCGAAACCTGCTGATCCCTGCAGCAGATCCCCAAAGGGCGCTCTGTTACCCCTCCAAATTTGGGTGACTTTTGCCCATCCCAAACAGCCAGGGGATGCAACCTCATCCTGGCGTTCCTGCCAGGAAGGCAACTGGGCCCTCCCTTTCACCAACTGTTGTTACTGATGTGAGAGCTGCAGTGAAGGGGGCGGGAGGCGGCGGCAGCCCCAGCAGCGCTTGCCCCAAGCCCGTCCATTGCCCGCCGAGCAGCGGGCAGCCCCTGCGCCACCCGCGTAGGGGACGCTATTCACCAAGGGGCGGTGCTACGCTACCGCGCCGGCACCGCCCCCTCGCCGCTCTCCGCCTGCGGGACGCCCCCTGGCGGCGGCTTACGGACACAGGACGGGGAGGGAGCGGATGGGGGGACGTTGCGGGTCACTGCGGCGTGGGGGACAGCGTCGCCCCTCTCTGCCCATGGCTAGGACCCCCAGCCTCCTTCTCCTCCTCCTCAGCTTCTCTGCCCCCCTCTGGGTCTCTGGAAAGGCAGCATTTGTCTTTTCAAACCAAGATTTGCACCTCGTCCTCCTTCCGCCGCCTCAGGCTTTGCAGGTACCAAAAATTTCCAAGCTGCAGAGCCATGAGGAAGGGCCACCCGAGGGTTGGTTTGAAGCAGGTTTTTTACCCACGTCCTGCCTGCATTGGGAAGTGCTAGAGTGGCCACCATGATCACAGCCTAATTACCAGATGCAGTTAATCCAGCACCGTTCCCTCTACCCAAAACATGCTCTGATCCTTTAACAAAATTCAGACTCACCTGAGCTGAATCAGGTCTCCTCGAGAGGACAACATACCTGTTCCTTCCTCAGGCTCTGCGTTTTGACCACACGCGTAGCAGATTTCTGTCATTAGCAGCCCACCAGCCCCTGTCCATTGCTATTCCAGTTATGTTTCCAGTAAGCTTTAAAAACAGAGTTAGAAGTACTTTTACATAGTGATGAAATGTTCTCCTTGCTGCATTTTCTTTTCTCCCTGTTACAACAATACCTGTCACACGGGGGTCTCACCCCCTTACAATACTCACAGACACTCTCCCATTTTCTTCCAGCAGGTTTTCCTGTGTGTTCCCCAATGCTTCATACAGTTACTGTGCACAGTTTTTGTCATTAGTTTTTCTGAGTCTCACAGTCTAATGTGGGAAGGAAAACAGATTATTTTTTTTAATCCAGGAAGAAATTATTTTAAAGAAAGGTGAACATTGTCGGGGGGCTACTGCAGATTCCTGAACTTGAGGAAACCCCAGGAGAGCAGCCGATACCCCATCAGCGTTGTCTCTGTCCGAAGGCAGGACACGCTTCCAGGGCAGCCCAAAAAAGCGGGGGATCTCAGCCCCAACCAGCCCCCCTTCAGGCCCACCGCTCCTGTGGAAATCACAGGCGAGCCCCGAGCAAGAATCATGGTGTGTTTTCCTTGGCAGAGGCTCAGCCCGAGTTGTGCTGACTAGTTGAAAAATGAGGTTGTAAAAATAACGAAACTGGAAGACTTCTTTTTTTTTTTTTCTTTTCCCTTCTTTTTTCTCCAGCTCCTTTTCGAGGGCCTTTGCGAGGCTGAGTGAACTCTGCCATCACTGTGCCAGGTCCTACCCACACCTTCATGGCTGGGAACTGCAAAACCTCACCCGGGATGGAATACAGACTGAGAAGTGCCCTCTGCCTCCCACTGGCAACCAGATGTTGACTTGGTTTTACCCACACAGGGTTAAACACCAGTAAAGTCTGAAGCACGCAGTTTTATCCCAGTCATCACAACAGCCACATGCCTGTGTTTTTTTCAGGATCGCTGTTAGATTTGTATTAAAATCTGCAAACTAAGGTGTTGCTGGGAGGACTTTGGCTACATGTGAACAGCCCTGTTTAATATCTCCTGCTCTTGACCTGTGCTCATCAGAGCACAACGCATTAAATCATGGTCCCTGTGTATTCCCGGTGCAAGCTCCCTGCTGGTACGAGGATCATCCAGGATAAATCCTGTTCCCTGCTACAGGCTTCAGTGTGCTCCTGTGGTCACAGCCAACCTGATCCTTCAGGACAACAACTTCTTCTCCTTTTCTCCCTGAGAACATACTGCTCTGACAGATGACACAGCTCTAAGTTTGGCAGCAGCCCTGTAAAAACAGAACAGCATAGGGTTTCTCCTGGGGTTCTGTCCACAGCTTATCCTGCCAGAGGCATTTATTAGAGTGCTTTCATCCCTCAGCCCTGGCAGATCGCTGGGCTGGGACCAGCTCCACCATGGCTGTTCCTCTCCCACTGCTTGGTGTCCCCAAGGGGGATATGCTCTCTCCACAACACGTCACCAGGAGCTGGAGCATTACACCAGTGCCTGGATGGCAGCGGGGTCTGGTCACCTCTCTCATGCTGCTTCCTGACCCACAGCTTTCTCCCTGGGGCATTACTGCTGTCAGGAGACATTCCCTGCAATAGAAGAATTAAATATAAAAAAACCAACACCACCACATAGAGAAAAATAAGTGTCTCTAGAGTCCTGGCACTTGCTGCTGCTTGGCATCAGCCTGGAGTGGCCAGATCCACACGCAGGCACCTGGGACAATTAGGAGACAGTGGCTGGTGTGAGCCCTGCAGTGCTCCTCTCCCCGCTCAAACCCTTCCCATGAGCTATCCATGAACTTTCCATGAGCTATCCCAGCCAGGGGCCCCGCTGTCCCTGTGCCCGTCAGTAACTAAACCCAGGCACGATGGAACAGCAACCTGGCACCACCATGCGCCCATTTGGTAGAAGCTTAAAGGTCTGCACAACAGTCATGTTGTGCAGGGAGAGTGGCCGGCAGAGCCAAACCCACTCTTGAGTAAAAAGCCTAAAGGCAGCAGCTTTTCAACCCAAAGATAAATTTAGGCTATATGGTAGGGCTGAAGTCTTGGAACAGATGCTGTGCAGGCACGGCATGGCTCAGTTATCACAATTAGAAATGGATCCAAGCAGGGTGTTAGCATATAACAGCCTGACTCAGAGCTCGCCAGGGTCTGGGACGGGTCAGATGTTGAAATTTTTGCATTCACCATCAAGCTCAGATCCAGGCTTGGGCTGAACCCATCAGAGAGCAACCTTTGGCTTGGGATATAATGACCGAAGCCCAATTATCTCCAGACACAAGGGGAACATGCATTTATTTCTTTCCCTCCCTCTGCCAGGAGAAATCGCCCTGAGGGAGAGAGGGGAAATAAAGGCTGGAGCTGTGCGTTTTATTAAAGACAGAGCCTGGAGTTCATTTATTCCCTGTGACACAGAGGCTGGGGTTGAAGGAAGGACAGTGACAGCCGCCCCTAGCAGAGGAACTTTCCACAGCAAAACCAACCCAGACAACTGGAGGGAGTCCCCCCCAGAGACAGCACTGCTGGCCAGCCTTAAATTAGAGCAGTCTGTTTCACTCAGCCCTCCATGTTTTGTGGTTGTTTCTCCCTAAACCTGCCTACCCAGTTCCTGTGGCGCCACAGCCCAGTTCTTTGGAGAAGAGGGCCAAGATAAACATGCTTTTCCTGGAGAGCAGAGGGACCTGGAACACTTCCCTGGCTGGAAAGATGAAGCTGAGGAGGTGGCACCCACCCCTGCGACCATCTCCTGCTGTGCTGCTGGAGGGTTGCCCCACCGTCACCCAAAACACAGTGACAAAACTACCCGCTTGGGCTAGGATATGCACATGGGGCCAGCTGCCAAATTCACAGGTCTGGTGCCTAAATAAATCAACGGGAAATTGAAGCTGTTTGCCAAGAAAGTTTTCATGATAGGAACTGGGGGGGGGGGGGGGGGGGCAGTGAGGGGAGAAAGGGAAGGCCAGTTAAGAGGTAATGCTGTTTTGAACACAGCACACCAGGAGACATCCCATTTTATTTAGTGTTTGCCAAGGGGCTATTTGACTCCAGATCCAAACTCACAACATTTAGGAAATCCCCTTCCAATACTTGGTGATCTCAGGCCAATTCAAAGAAGTATCTCCATGACTCACATTAAGATCTTAAAGAAAGGCTGAGTCCTGAATCGCATTATGCAAACATGAAAAGTCTGTTGTCCCACAGGGCTCACAGGCAAAAGCCCTGCTCCGGCAACCACGGCAGACAACATTCATTCTTGCTTTTATCTGCTTTAGAGGTTTAGGAATAAAGTGTCAATCACGTCTTCCCCAGTCATGTGTTAAACCACTATTTCCTCCCTTTCTCCCTCTCTCTTTGCCCAAGTTACTGGGCCGGTTATTCCCATGCCTCGGCTGCCTGCAGCGCTTCTGCCACCATTACGCTGTCAACTATCAGTGTGCTTTTGCAGAAGATTTGGATTCAGCTCAAAATTTACTTGTGTAAAACCTCACCGTATGGAGCAACAGCAGCCCGCGTGCCAGCGAGACAAACTGTCCCAATTTGCAGCTCATTTATTCATCAGGATGATCCAGAGCACCGTAACTCCATCTCTGGTGCTAAATCCCAGGGCTGCCCGTGCTGGCTGCCCTTCTCCGCTGCTATCCCAAGCCAGGGGCTACCACCAGGCCAGTGGCTTTTGGCCACTTGAAGCCACCGCTGCCAGAGCCCTGTCAAGAATCAGCTTTGGCTAAAAAGAACACAGAGCTGCTTTGCACAGTGGCTAGAGAACAGACTTCAAAGCACGTGGATGCCCTGAGTGTCCCGGATTATTTATTATAATTGCTTTGTGCTCCTTTTCAGGCCTCGCCATGGTTCCCCACAGAACCTCGGGCCAGGCACTTGGCCGCCCCCAAGGCCTGGCCAGGCCCGGGAGCCCAGCAGGGGCGCGAGCCCAGCCACACCGCGGGAACCCCCGGCCCTGGGCACCGGAAAGCGGCAGGGGAAAGAAGATGGGAGCACCAGGGAAGGGAGACGGCCGCCCGGGGCTGTGGGAGGAAGGAGCTAGCCCCGGGCCTCTGGAAGAACCGGTCCCGCCGCAAGCGCGCCTCCAGCCCGGCCTTTCTCTTCAGGCGCTGGCGCGGCCGCCCTACCCTGCGGAAGGGCGGGGCCTTAAGCGCCACTGGGCGCCGCCATCATGAACCTCCTCCCCGCTGGGCGCCGCCATCTTGTGCCCTCCCCATAGAGCGTGGGCGCCGCCATCTTGTGCCCTCCCCGTGCAGTGTGTCCAGCCATGGCGGGGCTGCTGTGCCGCCTGCTCCTCTGCCTGGCGGCCGCTGGAGCCGGGGCCGCCGCCGACCTGCTGCTGGAGGAGGCGCGGCGTTCCGTGGACCTCAGCACCCACCTGGCCAAGGTCTCGGCCGAGCTCAGCCTGGCCAACGCGGCGGGCGGCGCGGCCGCCTCCACCTTCCTGCTGGCTCTGGAGCCCGGCCTGGAATCCCGCCTGGCCTACCTGGGCGTGCAGGTGAGCGGGGGGCGGCGGGGGACAGAGCCCCGCTGCGGGAGGGGGGCCATGGCTCGGCCTGTGGCGCTGCCCGGGCCCTGCCACCCTTAGAGACACGTAGGCAGAGCGCCACGCTCCCGCCTCCCGCCCCACACTGGGCCCGGCCGACTCTCGCCCCCCCCCACAGCGGCCGGGGAGAGGCTCCCCGCTGGCCGCACTGCCCCTCCGGTGCCCCCTCTGTCCTGTAAATAATGACGCTGAGGGTTTTTTTTTTTTGTGGTTATACGGATCAAAGAGGGGAATGGCTGAGGTGGTAAAGTCTGGTCAGCAATGAGGGAGGCGGGAGAGGTGCTAATTAACCTCGTTAGTGCCGAAAGAGAGAGCCCCTCGGGTGGAGCAGGGGTGCATCCCTGGCTAGTGCAGGCCTGGGAATGGGGGTCCAGCCTCTTACCCCACGGAACCTACAAGAGGGCTCTTCTAATGCCAGGAGTACTTGCACCGATCTCCTTTCCTGCTGGCCGAGTCAGATTCCAGTGGCCCGCGGGCTCCCCAGCCACTGTAGAAAACACACAAGAGAAAACACAAGAGCAGCAGACACAATTTCTCCTTTGCACAAGTCACAGTGTCTGTGCTGGTTTGGGAACCAGGCTGAGGGGGACTTGAGAGAGTTAGAAATTGCCAGTATCTCTTCTTGCATGCTGACCACGCTTCAGTTTGTATTAATGAAAAACATTACAAAAGGGATTTAACTGGTGTTCTTTTTTTAATAAAATAATTAACTCTCACCTTGTACTTTCTGGGGGGCATACCCCTAAAAAAAGTAGGTAGGGACTTTGTGGAATTTGCCCTGGACACATTAAGTCTTTTCAACAGCAGCATACTGATCGCTCTGTTATTTTGGAACAGGTGAAGGGTGAGGAAGAGGAGGAGAACACCTTGGAAGTGAGAGAGACTAAAGTTAAGGGCAAAAGGTGAGTGTCATCCTCTAAGGTCAGCGCCTAGAGTTGTGTGTAGGGGTTCCACCATTGTCTTCATAACAGAGCAGAAATTCTACCCCCATCCCACATACCTAGAGATCCTGGAGTTTTTGTTCCTGAAGGGATCCATTCTGTACTCGGGCTGCATCCTGGAGTGCTACTGAGGCAGGGAACACAATTTACACAAGCAACCAAACTCAATTCCTGCAGTCCAAGAGTCCCCAGTAGAAATCATTCCTTTCCCTCACATGTTCTTTCCTTGAGAGATGACACATGTGTTTTTAGAGCTCTGCTCTAAAACTGCCAGGAATGGTCTGTGACTCCAGCACATACCTGCTTCTCACAGCCACCCACAGCTGCTAGTCAGGGGAGAGCCCTTTAAAAGGCAGAATTACTCTCTTAAATGCAATTCAGCTGTCTTCAGGGGGACACAGCTGTGCTTAAGTCTGTTGTATTCAGTGCCTTAAGTAATGCCCTGTTCCTTTATTAAGGGACACCAGGAAAGATGTGAAGCACTATAACTACAGTCATGTTCTTACCCATTGCTCCTTTTTGAGGTCTCAAATGTTTGGCAGATTACAGGTGATTACAGAGGGGCTGTAAGTGCTCTTTGGCCACGTCCACAGTCTGCGATGCGGGGGGTGCCACAGGACGTTGGATGCTGTGGCCTAGTGTGGGCTGTTGTCTGCTGCAAGGAGACAGAGTGCTGGTTGTGCATGAGGCTCTGTGCTGCCAAGCTCAGGGTGTTGTGCATAGACTGCAGGACCAGGCAGGTGTGTGCTTTCTGAGCCATGAGAACTGAGCAATAAAGGATGCTTGTAAAGTGGGTCAGAAGCACGGTGCTTCTGGGTTTCAAGAGAACAGTAGCTGCCGAGTTCAGTTGCCAAGGCAGACCATGGTTTCTGGTATATCTGGAGGCCTCATGCTCTTTGGCCTCAGGCATGGGGCCATTGAAGTCCATTCATTTCTGTCATCACCTTTGTCCATCTGGTGCATCCTTACAGGTTTGGTGAAATCTTGATCCTTTCGGTAGAACCTCAGTACAAAACTGTGCTCATTTTCTGGCCATTCCTTAGTTTCAGATCCTGCAGGCAAATAGTTGAGAATGAGCAGACTTTGTGGGAAGAGGTGCTTAAGATATTTGTGATTTTTATTTGGACAGTTGCATATGTTTCCTCTGATTCAGATCATTCTTGCTATCTGGAGAAGAATGGAAAAACCCCTGCTGAAACATCCTTTATAAATGCAGAACTTGGGAGGGGAGTGTGGTGTTGTTCCCCTTCCCAAATGGGAGCCAGGTGTTTTTGTGAAGCACAGACTGTAGTTGTGCCAAGATACAGTTCACCCTGTGCTGTCTCCTGTCCTGCTTCCCCAGTCCAGAGTAAGCACCACCCTCTGGGACAAGGCATCTGTACACCTTGGAGGAGCAAATATAATATTGGCACCAATCCTATACGATATATGTGATAATGTGCTCCCATCCACAGGGACATATTGCAGGGATTGGATCTGATCGCTCTCTCAGGAGAGATCTCACATGACTTACCTGTTCTTCTCCCTTCCAGTGGGAAATTCTTCTCTGTGAAACTGCCATCTCCTTTGGCACCAGGAGCCAAGGTCCGTGTATCTGTTGAAATGGTTTTCACGCATGTCCTGCAGCCCTACCCCACCCACATCACCCAAAGTGAGAAGCAGTTCGTGGTCTTTGAAGGAAATCACTATTTCTACTCGCCATACTTCACCAAGACCCAAACAACCCGAGTCAAACTGGCCTCTAGGAACGTGGAGAGTTACACCAAGCTGGGCAACCCCTCCCGCACTGAAGACGTGATTGAATATGGCCCCTTCAAGGATATTCCTCCATACAGCCAGGTAAATGCCTGTGCAAAGAGGTTGTGGCTTTGCAGGGAGCATCTTGTAAACATGGCATCCGCATCTCAGAGGCTGGAGAATGGGAAACAGAAGCTTTTGTGTAAGAATCACAGGTCAAGCCTGAGTTAGCCCACGTGCTCCAGCAAGGTGGTCCTAGAACAGACATGATTGCTGACTGTTGCTTGGTGTCCACACAGCAAACCGAGCCAGAAAACCAGCATGGTTTTGGCAGAGGTGTATTTGTGATGGGGAAGGTGGCATCTCTAGCCCTCACGCCAGACGTGGGGTGTGACCTATGAGTACAGTCCAAGTACCTGCGTGACCTGGGCTGGGGTGGCTCAGACCTTCCTGTGCGCCACCTTCACTTCTCTGTAGAGTCAGTGAAGGAGGCTTCTCTGGGACATGGAGACAGATAATTATGAGGGAGGTCGCTCCTTGCTTCAGGTCTAATAATCTTTTTTACTTGTTAGGACACTCTGAAGGTGCACTACGAAAATAACAGTCCATTCCTGACCATCACCAGTATGACCCGAGTCATTGAGGTGTCTCACTGGGGGAACATTGCGGTTGAAGAGACAGTTGATTTAAAGCACACAGGAGCAGTGCTGAAAGGACCTTTCTCCAGATACGACTACCAGAGACAGCCAGACAGTGGCATCTCTTCTGTCAAGTCTTTTAAGGTTGACATTTTGCATAATTTTTCTTTTTTTACTGTGTCTTCCCTCTTTCTTTTATTCCCATGGGGAAAAAAAAACTATACTGTTATCTGTTGCCCTTTCTTTGGTAACCATACCCAAGTAATACAGGAATACTGAAGCTCTGATCTATTTTCAGAGAAGGCTCGTACTAGATGGGCATAGCTGTTGGAGGTAGAATTAGGGCTTTATATGCTTTATTGCATCTGTTGGCCAAAAAACCTACATATACCAGTGCGTGTAATGTTGCTCCACACTCCCACCCCTCCAATCTTAGGGACCCTCTTAAAACCCTTAATCCCTGTGCTGACAGCTCTTCTTTCTATTTTCCACTCTGCAACAGCCATTCATTCCATCCCCACCCTCTTATTTTCAGACTCGCCTTCTCTGTCATATCCTCATCATGTTGAACAGTATTAATTGGAAACTCACCCATTCATTCCTTGCTCACAAAGCACTCAACAAGAGTTAAAGCTGTGGTTCTGCTAAAGAGATGTGGAAAATATTATGCATTTTCATCTGAACCAAAACCTTTCTCTCTGCTTGAAGCATCCAGGATTGATTGTTGGAATTCTCTAAGGTGTCACAGCCAAACAGAAATCTCATTTTGCAGAGCGTAAAGCCAAGCAAGCTCAGTGAGCTGGGACAGCGGGTGGGAGTGAAAAGGGAGTTGCTGTCCTGGTGGGCACAATGAGATCCCTTGCTGTCTGGGATATTTGAAACTGGGCTGGAGAAATCACATTCATTTAGAGGCCAAGTGCTTTTAGTGCTGGCAGCCACTTCTGTAGCTGATTACTTAAAATAGCACAATTTTACCAGTCAGTGCAACTGAATGGCCATTTTGTCATTTCTTACACAGGAGTGCAGTTTCTCAATGTTTAACAGCCATTATTGGTTTTGCCACTTTCCCTGGCAATGGTTCCTAGCTGATGTACTGACTGTTGCCTCTCTCTCTCTGTACAGACCATTCTCCCGGCTGCCGCTCAGGACGTCTATTACAGAGATGAAATCGGAAACATCTCCACCAGCCACCTCCTTGTCCTGGATGACTCCGTGGAGATGGAGATCCGTCCCCGCTTTCCGCTTTTTGGGGGATGGAAAACCCATTACATCATTGGCTATAACCTGCCAAGCTATGAATACCTCTACAATCTTGGTGAGTGGCACAGAGGAAGGGAGTAAGAAATCTTCTCTGCATTTAAAGGTGGTTGCTGTATAGAATTCAAAGCTGTAAAGAATTCAAAGCTGCGGTACACTGCCCCTTAGCAACAACAGTTGCTAGCTATTATTTCTGGAATATGCAAATCCCCCTTCTTTTCTGTGCTTCCTTCAGGTTTTTATAGATATCTGGTTAAAATATACTTGTGTGAGCTGGTGCCCCCTGCTGCACAATGTACCCATCCGAATTCTGCTTTTGCTTCTCTTGAGCTGAGCTTCAAGGTTGCCCCTTGTTCTTTGTGGAATTGTAACCACCCTCTGGTCTGCACTCTCTTAGGTGATCAGTATGCCCTGAAAATGAGGTTTGTAGACCACGTGTTTGATGAGCAAGTTACGGACTCTCTGACTGTCAAGATCGTCCTGCCAGAAGGTGCCAAGTAAGTGTCATTACTCCTGGCTTGTTACTGCAAATTATGCTGTGCTGGTGGCAATTCTCCAGCCTGCTCTAAAAGCCTGAGGACAGTGAAACAAAATCATGACTGTGCATGTAGAGGAGACCTTGGAACACAGCTTTGTTTCCTTTTAGAGTGTCTTTTAGACTGCATAATTGGCCTTGTGCTGGAGGCCACAGTTGGTCAGCCAAGCCCTAGGTTACATCATCTCAAACAGTGTAGAGTCATATGGGACTCTGGCTTTATCCACAGGAATATCCACGTGGACAGCCCCTATGAAATCAATCGTGCTTCAGATGAGCTTCACTACACCTACTTGGACACTTTTGGACGTCCAGTCATTGTGGCACACAAGAACAACCTGGTGGAGCAGCACATCCAAGATATTGTGGTGAGTGTAGCATGTGTCTCTGCATGGTTTGCCAGGGCAGTTGCGCCTCTTCTGAATTCAGTGGCACGGTCAAAACACCCACATTGGGTTCCAGAAATAAATACCTGCTGGACTACACAGCCAGCTCTGCTGCTGCCTGAGGAGAGCTCTCTCCCATAGTATCGTGGGTCATTGCTCAGTTTCAAACTTCTCTCCTAGGTTCATTACACCTTCAACAAAATCTTGATGCTGCAGGAGCCTCTGTTGGTGGTTGGAGCCTTTTACATCTTGTTCTTCACGGTGATCGTCTACGTGAGGCTGGATTTCTCCATCACTAAGGTGCTGTATGGGGAAAAGCCCTGCGGGAGTGTTACTGGTTTACTCAGCTGATGGTGGGAGAATTAATATCAGTAATTCTTCCTGAATTTTTCCTGACGATGGGATATCTTACTGGATGCTTAACTGGAGCCCTGTTTTGATGCTCCTCCAGGGTTTGAACTGGTGAGCCAAGGCTAACTCAGGTTTTACCTTCTGTATGAAAAGAAATCCATTCCTGAGAAGCAGGGATGTCTGCAATTCTTCTTCAACATTTTCACTTACTTTTTTGTTACTTTTCTTACTTAACTTTTGCTACTTCACTTTTTGTTTCGCTTGTTTGTTTTTCACTTTACTTTGTGTTAAGCTGTGTGTTGGGCCAGGCCAAGTACTGAAAGGAGCTTGCCCTAGTCAGTACTTGCACCGTTTGCCTAATTACTGTCAGTTGACTTAATTGCAAAGGGAGTAGTTCCTGTGACAGTCCTGTGGCAGATTTCAGGCATGGCTTGATGCAGATCAAAGTTACAACTTCTTTGATCTTCCCTTCTGTCCTCTTGCAGGACCCAGCTGCTGAAGCCAGGATGAAGGTTGCCTGCATCACGGAGCAAGTGCTGACTCTGGTGAACAAGAGGCTTGGGCTGTACCGTCACTTTGATGAAGCAGTGAATAAATACAAGCAGTCACGGGACATCTCCACCCTGAACAGCGGCAAAAAGTCTTTGGAGACGGAGCACAAGGCCCTTACAAGTGAAATAGCCTCCCTGCAGTCTAAACTGAAGACAGAAGGTTCTGACTTATGTGATAAAGTAAGAAATTCTAATACCTTTTTTTTCTTTAAGCTTTCCTACTCTTGGCTCTGAGGTATTCTAGGAGAGTTTTAATTTGGGGTTTATTTTCTGCAGCCTCTGAATATGGCTTGATCCCTGCTGGGGGGTGTGAAGATCAGTGTGTTGTTTTTGCAGTAATCTTGGATATGCAGCCTTGTAAGTGATGCTGGTAAACAGCTGCCTCTGCTGTTTTTTAAACAGCCTTTGAGTCAGCTGCACGAGTGCAGATTGATTCTATTGTAACACAATCCTGATGCTCCTCATTGAGCTCATGGCAGTGACACTTAGGCAAAAATGGAAACTATCAACATGTTATTGGCTCTGTCTCTACTACTGACACCAGCCAAACCAACATCTTCTCCCTCATATCTTTTTTTTCTTTTTCTGTCCTTACACATGTGAATTTGGTGCTGACAGAATTTTGGTAACATGATGCTCCTCAAGGGGTATTTCTCTGTACCATGTTGAAAGCCATGGCATGGTGAGCACACACCCACTGTCCTTTCCATCCTCACTGTATTTCAACACTTACCTGGAACAGGCACTTAACCCCAGGTGAGGGACACTGTATTCTCCGAGGTCCATTCAGCCAACAGCCACCTTGCTTAATCTGTTATTAGCTCAAGAGTCGCTCTGTTGCTGCAGATCTGTTTCTCGTGCACCATGAACATTAACTGGAGGGACGCAGCTTCCAGCTGTCATAGTTGTGATTTAGCTTGAAGCTTTTAAAATCTGTCATTAAACACTCTTTTAACAGTCACTGCACCTGCCTCCTGCCAGTATGGCTCCTGGGTCCTCCGAGTCCCTTTATCTGCGCTGCATAATTACCCATTCATGAGATACTCCTCATAATGTGATGCCAGAGAGAGGTGATCACTCAGAAGGAATATTCAGGGACTGGAGATGTTTCCACTTAGCTCTGACTTGATCGTTTGCTCCAGCTTTACCATCGCTTCTGTTCCAGTTTCACTGTAGGAATCTTTTCTTGCCTCCTCTAATATTCCCTTTGTTTCTCACCCAATAAGGTAAGTGAGATTCAGAAACTCGATGGCCAAGTCAAGGAGCTTGTTCTGAAGTCCTCCTTTGAGGCCGAGCGGCTGGTAGCTGGCAAGCTCAAGAAGGACACGTACATCGAGAATGAGAAGATGCATTCCAACAAGCGCCAGGACCTGGTCACCAAAATCGACAACATTCTCGACGCGCTGTAACTCTGCTTCAGTGACCGGGCGGAGGGGAGAGGTGTGAAGGGAGATGAGAAGCCTGGGAGAGGATACATTTTGAGCCAAAAGTCCTTCCCAGCAAAATTAGGGGAAAAGTTGACGTGAAATGTCTGAAAGTATGTTTTGTTTCTAGATTTTTCTATAGAGCCTGTCTGCTCAGCAACATGTGCTGTGCAAGGGACCACGACATCATGCTGTTTGGGTAACAGGGTTTCTTTACCAGAGGTGAGACTCACCCAGGGTATAAAAGTCTCACTTTTTCAGTTTTCCCTGTACGGATATGCCCTGACTAAACGCGCACAAACAGCCACTCTGAGCAGAGACACGCTCATGGCAAATCTGAATGTCGCATCTCCAGAAAGAATAAAAGACGCCTTTGTTCTACTTTGAAATAAAACCGCCCCTGCCTCACCTTTCCGTGTTGTGCCAGGGTCGGGGGAGGCTGGGGCACCCATGCGGAGGGGCTGGTGGCCCTGTCCTGCCCACAGCCAGGTGATGCAAGTCCCTATGGAGTGGGGTTCAGCCCTGACCGCTCAGGCTTCCTCTCAGCCACGTGCCTTGAAGGCAGAGCTCTGCCACCACACAAGACCCTGACCCAGGCAGAGGAGAAAGCCAAGCCCTTGTTTACCAGGGGCTTGGGATCCCAACACAGAAGAGAGGCAGAAAACAGCAGAGTGGGCTGTGTGTCCCTCTGCTGCCTTTTGCTGGTACCCTGCCCTGAGCTGTGGGTGGAGGCAGCTGCCTGTGGGTGGACATTTCTGCAGGACAAGGGTGGTTAAATGGTGGGCAGTCTTCTCCATGGGGCACCCCAGCCACTTGCAGGAGGCACGCTGGGCCAGAGCATGGCTACACCAGAGCAGTTTGAGCCACCTTAGGGGATGCTGGTGCCCCAAGTGGCTGTGCCACAGTACCTGCACTGGCTGACACCCTGTGAGGCTGGGGGCAAATAAAGCCCCCATGGCCTGTCGCTGCCTGGAAGCACTGTGCCTGGACACACACAAGCAGCTGGACGCTTTCCAGCCCTTTGCCAGGCCACCTGCACAGCCTTGTCCATCTGTCCACGTAGCCAAGGTCTCCGTCACAGACACACTTTCTCTGCCCCTCACAAGCCCCTCTTGGATAAAAAAAATGTCCTATCCTTATGTCCATAAGGACGCCTGTGTCCTTCTGGGATGCTTTTCTCCCAGCTCCCTCCCATGCCTACAGACCTCGCCATGAACCCACAGCAGGAAAGGCAAGCCTAGATCTCCCCGATTCCCTGGGTGGGAGCTGTAGGGAGCCCTGAAACTGTGAGTCCTGCCTGACCAGAGTGGGGATGAACAACCCCTAAAATCAAATAAGTCACCATTAACCCATCGGAGCAAAACAGGCAAAGTACTTGGGGAGACACCGGGGGCATCCAAAGCCAGACAGGGGCTGCCTGTTGCACCAGGGGCCACAGAGGCAGGTCCAGGGGAGGAGAAGAGGGATCCAACTGATGATCCCAGAGACATCCCTAACTTTGCATTCCCCCTGGCAGAAGAAGGGCAGTGCCACCCTCCATTACCCATGTCCCACCTCTGCCTGGCTTCACAGCTTGTGAAGCTTCACTGCAGCTTCACAGCAGAGCTTGTGCCCATTACAAAGCCCCGCGGGGTTGATGGTGTGTCTCTGTGTCCCTCCCCATCCCAAGGCTCTGCTCCATCAGCACCACAGCTCAGCCCTCGCGGCTGCCGGGCAGCTTCAGATTCTGCTTCTTAATGGAAAGCACGGCTTCAGAAATGGCAGCTATTAATAGGCAGGATGAATGCAGGCAGCCCCAGCAAAAAAAGCCTCCGTTCCCCAAGGAGACCTGCCCCAGTTCCAGAGGCCAAGAATAAAACTGGCTGCAAAGAGAGGCGCTTTGCTCCTCTCCGGGCAGCTCCCTTCTGCCGCCCTCCCCGGGTGGATGTAGCCTCCCACGCTGTGTGCTCTGAGCCCGTTCTGTCCCCAGTGCTGCTCCTCTGGGGACAGCTCACCCACAGGGAAAGGGCAATTCGGGGCGAGCAGCCCAGGAATGTCCCTGCTCTGGGGCTTGGGGTGGGCAAGAGACCCCCCAGGGAGCAGGCTCTGGCTCCTACATGCTGTTCTACTGGGTTATGAAACGGGATGGAGACACACGTGCTGTGACATTCCCCAGGGTGAGTTTCATCCCCCAAAGTGGTCTCCCCAATCTTTGTAGCTGCTCCCCTGTGCCAGCAACCCCCAGAACTGCTGGGGGAGCCATAGTGAGGAGGAACCCCCCACCCCAAAGCACACAGCCTCCCCGCTAAGCCCTGCAAAAGGGGCAGCTGGGCATCTGCAGCCTACAACAACAGCCCACAGCAGCACGACACATCAGGGAACCCTTCCACCAAACACACAGGAGCAGAGTGACCTAGAAACCAGAACAATTTCTGGAATTTTACAAACTCACTCCTGAGAATAAACTAGAAAAAGATAAGGAAAACCCACAGCACCTACCAGGAGCTCAGGATCCACAGGAGCCAGAGGAGAGCCAGAG
>JAOQGH010000003.1:2901070-3084180 GCA_025769975.1 Gallinago jamesoni
GAGCCAGAGGAGAGCCAGAGTAACAGCACCTGATGGCAGCAACTGGATTAATTAGGGCTGCAGCTGTTCATCTCTGCTGAATTTAAAGGGGGCAGCCTCCAATCCATGGGTGGAGGATGAATGGGGAGGGTTGTTGGGTCAGGAGGGCAGTCAGCTGTCTGTCTCCTGCTGTCTTCCTCTTCAGATCTGAGGACTTGAGGGGATCTGACTTCAAAATCTCTCTTGTGGCTGGGTTTTCCAAACCATCAATGCATCCAAGGAGGTTTCAAAATGATCTCTGTGCTCAGACCCTAGTGGCAAGCAGAGAAGCAACCCCTCACTAGATGTGTGTCCCAAGGTGCCTGCTGAGGACAGGCTTTCTAGGAAGGAGCTGCTGCAGGGCAGCCCAAAAGGGTCCCCGTCTGCAGAGCCATCAGCAAGCTTCGTCTCTCCTCCATATGGCTCAGGCTGTGCTTGTTTGATCTTTTTGCATCCTTCAGCCAGTGTAACCATGCTGATCTCTCCCACCAGGACCAATCCAGCAGGTACCTGGCCAGGGCTGCCCTTGTTGGCACCATTTCTGGCTAGCTTTGAGATCTGCCTGAACTCCAGCTGCAGCTTTCCAAGGACATCCCTTATTTCTTCCAGGCTTGGCAGCTCATCAAGCATGAGAAACCAGAGCCAGCAGGTTCCCAAAGCATCACAGCCAAGATTGGGCAGGGATGTAAGCGCTACCACCAGGGAACCCAAGCACGAGGGCTCCTCTTTCCTTCAGCTCTGCTCATGGCCATCTAACCTGAGACCTGTGGGCAGGGGGAATCCCAAACTGATGGAGATGGTAATATCCATCCCCCTGCTGCCTCCAAAAACACCCAGGCATTCAAGAGGTGGCTGAGAGCTGCAAAAGGACCGAGCTTTGTTTCTGCTGCTCTGCACAGAAGCTTTTCTGGGCTAGGAAATTCACTTGTGATCTTGTTCAAAAAATATAGCCTGGGAAGGCTGGAAGGAGTAGGGTAATTGCAGAGCATCAGAAGGAAAGGAAGGCTCAGATAAAGGAGCACTTGAGACCCTCCAGCAGATTAACATCTCACGGGTAATTAAAGCTGAGCCCTGCTGGGACTCCGTGATTAGTTTTGCTCCTGTGCAGAGTTTGGAACCAAAAGGTTGGAAGGGCTGAAATTTGCCTCCACAGTAAAGGGAACAAAGCGAAGACAGAAGGGAAAAAAAAAAAAAGTATATGTAGAAGAAGGAAAAGGAAACCACACAAGTGCAAGATTTGCTGGTGAAAGCGAGCAGCCATGATTTCAGGTCCTCAGCTCAGCGCAGCCACCTGCCTCGCATGGGGTGGCATGAAGTTCTCCCCCCCCTCAAGCCTCCCCACTGCTCCCCTCTGCCTCCCCACTGCTCCCCTCCTCACCAGGGTGCTACCCACACCCCACGCCTCTCCTGGGTATCCTGGGCAGCCAGAGAACAACGTCTCCCTCTTTGACTTCTTGCTGATAGTCCTCCAAGTGAAATGACAGCGCTGAACAGCCTCCCAGCAGGTCCAACCCATCCTCCAGTGGATGCTCCAACTCGTGGGCTGGAGAGAAAATCGGGTTTTATAGTCAGGTGCAGTGTAACTCCCACCCACACCCTCTGGCCCTAGCCAGCCCCCCATCCATCCTCCGTGGGTGGGGATAGCCCAGAGCCATTTGTGTGCCATTTGTCTCCCCCTCCCCGTGCTGACACCTCCTCTCTGCTCCACAGGGGTCAACCATCTCATTTATTAATTTCTTTCCATCTAACCAAATACCACCACTGTGCTTAACTCGGAGCAAATCCTGCAGGTCTGCAGTTGGCTCTGGGAGTTGCCACGTCTCCATTCACCCCGAGGAAGCACACCTGAAAGCACAACCAGTTTAGTGATGCCTCTTCCAGCCAACCTGGTCCTGCCACTTCACCAGGAGACAGAGGTGGAACATGTACTGAGCACCACGAGAACAGCTGTGATTTAATACTACCCGCTGAGCTACAGTCTTGGGGAACGCACACCCACATGCACACCCTTGCACACCCGCTTGCACACCCCTGCACACCCCATACCAGCACAGGGGGTTGTGGTGAGCTCCCAAGTTAAACAGCATCCCTGCTCTGTCACCCTTCATCTGTCCACGGACCATCCCTGGCAGGCAGGGGATGGCAGCCCCTGCACAGCTCTGCAGATGGACAGACAGATTTCCCCACATGCTCTTTAATCATTTCCCTCCCACCATCCCCAGTGGGGCTGTCTGGCTCCCAGCCTGCCCAGTCTGGCGGCTGCTCAGCACTATCTGGTGGCTGTGGACCAGTGGCCCAGGGGTCATCCAGCTGGTTTGGGGTCACCGCAGGCTGCTGGCTGACAGGTGCTGGGGTATCTCATACCCCCTCTCACAGCTCCTACTCTTTCACCAGCTCAGGGTGGGCCATGTCTCAGAGGACCACGTCCCACTGGGTGGCAGCACCTGGAGGACCACATGTCATCAGGCTGCAGTGCCTAGAGGGACGGGAGAAGGTCCCCATGGCACAGGTGGGGCCCATGGGGTCCATGATGCCGCCATGGCACCTCAACGGCTCCGCCGCCACTAGAGGCCGACACCACCCAGGGAGGCCACATGGCCATGGTGGCCACCACAGCCTGCCCCAGCCCTGGCCCACCGCTGGCCCCGCCGCTTGGGGGACCCATTGCCCCACTGGTGCACGTGCCAGCCCTGGCTGAGGATGGTGGCAAGCATCTTTCTTTCTTTTTTTTTTTTTTTGGTTTAAATTTATTATTTTTTCTTCTCCCCCCCCCGCTCCTCCTCATCCAATTTGTCTTCAAGGCTGACACGAGAGAAAACCCCAAATGACAGCGCCTGCCCGGCACAGTTTTACCACAGTATCCTGAAAAAGGCATCTGGTGAGCTGATAGTGCAGGGGGGCTCCGGGCGGGAGCCCCTGCCGGAAGCGGAGGACTGGCAGCGGTTGAAGGGCCGATGCTTCAGCACGGGCAGCAAACAGGAAACGTCCCCTGGGCCCAGGGAGCTCCTCCGGGGCCACCCCAGGGTCTCCAGGCACAGCCGAGTTGGCCCACCCTGTTGGGTCCATGGCGGGCCCACCGGGACCCCCATCTTCCCCACCCAGCCCCACCACCATCTTGTGCTGAGCCATATATTGTGCCTTTGAGCTGCCTCCTCCTCCTGAAGGCAGTGGCCATGCACACCATGGCTGGAAAAGCATCGTCCGGACCATGTGGGCCTCACCTGCAGCGGTGGGTGAGACCCCGCTTTGATGGCTTTGGCTCAGGGGACATCCCCCATAAGTGCCACCTGCGTCGCTCTGGGTGGTGCCACTGCTGTGCTCGAGGCTCCACAGGCCATGGGGAGCATCGTCCTCCCATGGGGACATGAGGGCTGTGCATGGCGGTGGCCCATGTGGCACAGCCATGAGATGCATCGCTTGGCCAGCAGGGATGCAGCTGCGTCTACCCTACAGCCATAGGCTGCAGAAAGCTGACCTGAGCAAAGAGCAACCTGAGGGCACCCCTTGCCTCTGAGTTCAGTGTGGCACGGGGCACTCAAACACTAGGACCCCCTCCTAACACCTCCAAGGGCACAGATGTAGGCAGCAGAGAAGTGGTGAGCTCATGGCTAAAGCAAGAGACACACTGCGCATCGTGTTGGGTCCCTCCTCACCAAGAGGAGATGTTGGCCCAAGCACGTGGGCTCTGCCAGCTGCCTCCATGTCATTATGCCTCTGATCACCCAACCCTGCCACATCCATCTGCTGGGGGACACAACCTGGTCCTCTCTCCCCGTCCTTCCCAGTTCCTGGCTGTACGAGGCCACTGGGTGGCTGCGCAAGGCTCTGCCCTGGAGCTCATCGTTAGCATGTCTTTGCTCTCAGCCAGGTACACGAGCAAAAAGGCTCTGGGCACTTCTTACTTTCTGACTCCTGAATTGGTCCAAACTGGGGTGATCCATGGTTTGCTGGGCTTAGACAGAAGACCAGAGATGCCGGCTTACCAAATGTCCTCCCAGGGTGAATTTTTTGTGCTCCCTGCCCGCAGAGCAGCATCGTGGTGGCAACGGTTCAGAACGGGGATGGGGAGGGTGATGCTCACCATCTCTTCAGTAAACCTGCTATGCAAAGAGAAAAAGGGACTGGTGAAGGAAATGGCAATGAGTTGTTCCTCAGGGCCAGCCCCCGGGGGATGCTGCTCCTAAAAGCCAGGCTGGTCTCCTCAGGGTGAGGGTCACAGGTAACTTGCCAAAATCCCTGTATGGGTTTTCCTCCAAGGGTCATTTCCCAGCACACTCCTGGTTCATCTGGCTCCCCCGGGGGCTGTGTGGCAGCAGTGTGGCCCTCCTCACCCTGCTGTGGACTCATCCCTGTCCCCGTCCCGCCCCCTAGTCCTTGCATGCTGGTAAGGACTAGGACAAACCTGTTGCCAGCCACCAGGAACATATCTCTGTTCCATACTCTCTACTGCTGCTGGCGCAGGACCCCAGGCAGCCAAGAACACACCTTCCTGCTGCTCTGTGGACTGATGCTTTTGCCAACACATTTTTATTGTAACCTGTGCTACTACAGGAGATCCTACAAACTGGAGGCACTCACCAGGGGGCTGAGAAGGAGGATTTGGAAGGGGTGGTGCTGCAAGAGCAAATCCACATGGTGTGGGTTAGCAGCAGTTAGCAGGGACAAGGCGTGAGCTCAGGTATGGAGGATCAAGTGAGTACCAGCGCTGGGGGAGGTGAATTAAGAGCTAAAGCTAAAAAAAAAAGAGTAATAGAACTAGAGCATCAGAGTGAGCATCCTAACAGAGCTCACTGTCCTGCAGAAATTGGTCTCTGATAGCAGGGGCTGCTCTTTAGGATACATAAAACCTGGCTTGTTTGAAAAGGAACTGTTGGGACAGAGCCGCAGGGGCTGAAGAACTCAGCATCATCCAGATAAATGAATGTGTGCATTAATTTCACCCCTGAGTGTGGCTGCAAGTCTCCAGCAGGCGGGTGGATGGGAAAACCTCTTTGCTTTATCCTGGCCAACAGCCCCAGAGCTCCCTGACCAAGGGAACACCATCACCGCTGCAGGTGGCCAGTGCAGAGCACAGGCAGCAGCCAGTTCTCCCCACAGGAGGAGGAGGTGGCAGAAGCTGGGCTTACACACTGCCTGCCCTCCCTCCTCACCCCGTCCCTGATGGTTCCCGCGCCCGCAGTGCCCCCTGCCTTCGCTGGCACAGGCCATGGGGTGGCACAGGCCAGCTCTGCCTGCAAAAGTTGGTGTGGCCACTGTCTTGGGGCATCCCTGAAGTGGAGGAGCAGAGCAGGCAGGAGCTTTTGCTGCCTTTGGGACAGTGGGCAGCCATTCCACGGGGTGCCTCCCACACAGCAGCTTTATGAGCAGGCAACAAGTCTGCTAAAGATTTGTTACTCTTTGCTAACGACTTCCAAGTGGGCTTGGATTTTCATCCCCTGCATTCAGTATCCCTGTTTGTCGAGGAAACAAGCACAGCTGAGACAGAGGAGCCCCACACGCCTCTCAGCTCCCAGCTCCTGCAAGAGTCACCATTCACCGGTCACGTACGATGATTTTGTCACCCGTCACTGCCATTTGTGCCTGGGACTGTCTGCTCCCACACTGGCACTGGCCACCTCCAACTTCACAAACAGGATCAAGCATTGCTGTCACAGGAGCTCAGCCGGCACATGGACGTGTGCTTGGAGCCCCTCCATCCGCCCCCCCCCGCAGACCTGCAAGGAGGGGAGAAGGAAACCAAACTAGAAAGGGGCTGAGGTAGAAAACACCTCTCCCTGACTCTTCGCCCAGCCCAGGGGAAGGGAAGGTCTTCAGTTCCTCTTCTTCTCCTTCCTACGGTAGAAAAGAAGGAGCTGCAGCTGCTCGGGAGACGCTGCACATAAAAAGGGCCTCCGAACCCCCCCAGCCATACCCCAGGAGTTCGAGGTGGCGATTCCCAGGAGGCAGGCACTCACCCCCGTATCCCATCGCTGCCTCCCGCTCCCCGGGGTACTCTCCTGCCCGGCGGGGGGTCCCCTGTCCCGGCTCCCCGGGGCCGCAGCGAAGCTGGCAGCCACCAGGTGTCCCTGCAGGCCCGCGCTTCGCCCCGCCGCAGGGCTACCGCGGGGCCACCGCGGGGCCGGGATCGGCCGCGGGGACACGGGGAAAAACAGAGGCACCTCCTGGAGGTGGAACCTTGTTCCCCCGCCTCTTCCCACCTCGGTTCGGGGTTTTGCTGCCTCAGCCGGGTCAGCACAGAGCCAAACCCCACACTCCGCAGGTGGAGGGGGATGCAGGGTGGAAAGAGGAGGGATGCGGGAGGGATGTGGCATGGATGCTGGATGAGAACAAGGTGAATGCTGCCCCACTGGAGCCCACCTCATGTGGCTGGTTAAGCCCTGTTTTGGAGGTGCCTTTTCTTTAGCTTAACCTGGTGAGATTTTTGTCCGGGATGGTGCCATGGGTGGGTTTTGAAGGGCTGGATACAGCCCTAGGAGACATGCACAAAGAGCCCGGAGCACAGTGGGGAACAAGGAGGGAAGGTGATGCACTGGAGGCTGGGTAGGGACATGGATTGCCCCAGTCAGGCGGGAAAGAGTGTGTGACCCATTAGATATGAATGTGTGCTGGCAGAGCAGCTGAGAACAGAGGGCAAGAGAGAAAACCACCACTGGGGTCACCAAAGGTGATGGAGCAAAGGAGGCCTCCAAGAGGCTCTTGTACCTGCACAGCTGGTAGCTGCAGGGTCCTGGAGAAGCCATGGTGATATCAGGGGACCAGGCAGTGTGGGATTTGCTGGACAACCAGGCTTCTCTGTCAACTCAGGCAAGGCCGGAGCAGCTGATAGCAACGATGAGAGAAGCTTTATTCCTGGGGCCTTGAGCAGGGACCCACAAGAGATGTCCAGCAATATGGCAGGCAGGAAGCGCTGCTCATGTTGGTGTTCAGGCTGGGATGGAGAGGCAGGTCCAGGCATCCTACCTGCAGAGATGGGGGGATTTGCAGGACAGGGGATGGCAAGGGTGATGCACGTGCTTCAGGCAAACCCTTCATCCCTTTCTCTCTCCCCGAAGGCTGTAGGGGGGGGATGTAGATCTGCAGATGCAGCAAGGCTGGGAAAAGCAACATCTACCCCCTTCGCCCCCACAGTGCGCTCCAGTATCTGTTTGAGTCTTGTCCGCCTTAGTTTCCTCCCCTTTGACAATCTGACATTAATCTCCCCGGCGCCGCTGTCCTGGTCACGTTCATTTTTATCACAGTTCCGTTAGTGCCAGGCTGAGCTTTCCGGGCGCCAGCGGGGCCCTGCCTGCCGTCCTCGTGCCGGCACTGCCAAGTCCCCACCGTCCCGCTGCCACCAGTCTCCCCAGTGGGGCTGCCCCCACCCTCGCCGGTCGGAGCTGCTCACCACATCAGGATACAGAGCAGTGCACCAATTCCGGCCGGGCTTATTTCAGTGCTCTGGTCAACCGCAAGCGTGGCGGGTTTCACAAACAGGGCACGCCAGCCCCGCGCAGCCTAACGGATGCTCCGGCTGCTCCGTGAGACCATGTCAACAGCCAGGTCCCCTGCAGCCTCCCCAGAGTGAGCCCAGCCTGGATTTGGTGTCTCTGCTCCAGGCCAGCCATCCTGGGGCCAGGTGGGCACGAAACCTACGCTGTGTTGAGCCTCTTCGGTTCTCAGCCTGGTCTGCAGCAGTTCAGATAGCACTGGCAGACCACGAACAGGGCAGAGGCTCAGTGGTGTCTGCTTGCCTTCTTCTGGAGGCTCAGATGCATCCACGGTACAGCGCAGACCTGCAGACACCTGGCACAGCTGCATGAGCCAGGCTACTGCAGAGCAGGATGGTGCCGAGCCCGTGTGTGACCCATGCCGGAGGAGCTGGGCCAGGCAGGTGATGGCACGCGCTCGAGCTTCCCACCACTTAACGAGTTATCGGAGCTAACAAGTTATCAGAGATGAACAAATGCTGGTGCTGCGTGCTGCTGGGCAAAGCTGTGGTTTCAGCGAGGAGCCTGGGCAATCACTGCAGCTCACTGACGGAGCAGCTCCTTACATTGCTGTAAATGCCACTGCCACTCGGTTCCTAACCTCCCCAGCTCTGCTCAGGTACACCTTTCTGCTCAGTTCAATTTGGCAACTGGTGACTGAGGTTTCAGCAAAGGTCTGGTAAGAAGGAATGTGACTGAGCAGACACAAAAGGGCCTGGAAAAGGAAAGCAGCTCTGGGAAATCCCATGTACAGGCACAGGTTCCACCCTGCCCAGGGCCTGTCCCAGGGAAGCAGCATTCCCCACGGGTGATACCCTCCCCACAGCCCTGCTGCTGGGGCTGCATCCAGCCCATCCATGCCCCAACTCCACAAGGAGTTCTGGGCCCCCCACTCATGCTCACAACGACCATGTTTTTGGGCAGGAGGTGCCACCCAGCAGCTGGATGCCCGCACCACACTTTCTACAGCAACCACACTTTCTACAGCTGCAGTAGAGCACACAGTCACCCCTGTGGTGCTGATACAGGTCTCTGGGTGGGGAAGCCCTGGGGAGCAGCAACCCAGCAAGGCAGGGGTTGTTGCTTCCCAGGTTTTAGCTTCTAATTTCTCCCAGTTGTAAATTATTAAATAAAACCAAAACCAACAAATAACCCCTATGCGTGCATTACCTGTTTGCCTGCATGCCTCCCTCCCACCTTTTCCCAGGCTGTGCTGGTGACTGCACATATGTCCCATCCCATCATCCCAGGGGGCTTCGGCACTCCCTGATGGCAGAGACATTTCCTGCAAAAGAGCTGGCAGCCATAAGGGATGCTCTGTGCCGCGGCGAGCTTGCTCTGCCCCAAGGGACTGTCAGACTCCCGCAAATTCAACGTCTTGAGCCAAGTATCATCTATAAAACCAATAACTAGAGAAGCAAATACCTGACCAGTGACACAGGTACCTTCACACTGTATGAGGAGATACATCCCTGGGGGAAAGGGCTCAGCCCCTTTCCACAGCCAGGGATGGGCAGCACGGACCCTGAGGGATTCGCAGTGGTTCTCTGGGCTGTTTGCAGCAGAGAGGCACCAAGATCATCACCGCCATCACCTCTCCTATCTCCCCCTGCCACAGAGAGCCCTGCATCCTGCTTGCCTGCCTGCAGGACTAGTGGCCTTGGGGGTCCCGGGGCACACGGGAAGGGTGTCCTGGCAGAGACGGAGTGATAAAGCAGTAGCACCTGCCCCAAGTGCATCCCGCCTGCGTCAGGAGGCAGAGGCTGCTGAGAGACGCTCCTTTCACTTGTCATCAGCGCAGCTTCTTCTCTTCAAGGTCCTATTGTGCCTCTTTGAGCACATTTGGAAGTTTTGCCAGACTAATCTTGCCTGGTATCCACCCGCTCTGGACCTGAGAAAACAATGCCAGCCCTTAACTTTCTAATCCCAGCAGGCTGGGGGGCACCCACGCTTTGCTTTGAAGGCAGCCCTGCCTCAACCCATCTGCAGTGCAGGGCTGGGAGCCTCCGTTGTCATCCCCTGACAGTTCCAGGGTGCATCTCTCACCACTGGCCTGGTGCGAGTGTGTGGGAGGGTCAGCAGAGTCTGTTGGAGGGGGCTCTGTCTCCCCCTTCCCTCGTCAAAGCAAAACCCAGCTGGAGGGGAAAGGCTCCTGCAAGCCACTGTTGGCATCTGCCCATTGCCTTCCCTGGTGCCACAAGGACTGGTGGCTCAAGGAGGCTTGCAAGGGGCTCTGGCGCTGCTCAGATCTTGGTGGTGGCTAATCTGCCCAGCCCTGGTACTCCCTCCATTCCCCTCCTGCAGAAGGCCAGGGGGATGCAGCAGGTCCCAGTGGGAGGGGAGCAGGGCTGCACTGCCCTGCCAGCCATGGGGGCACCCTGGGGAGTGCCGCTGCCCTTGCCCCCCACCCTGCGAGGGACAGGCTGCTGGGGAGCGGTGGGGTGTAACACAAACAGGAAAACTGGCAGGGACCCAGCCCTCCCCAGCTGGGACAGGAAAGAGACGTGCTGGGCCACGGTCAGGGCCCAAGCCAGGCACATTGGACACTGCAACGGGGACACCCATGCACCGAACAGAGCCCATCTCAAGATGCTCATCCTACCAGGCTCCTCTCAGGGTCACCCCATCTATTTATGCCCCCTTCACTGCCCCCCTGGGGCTGGATGGCTCCCAGATCCCCTGAACCTAAAGACAAGGATCTGTGGCCACCCCTTGAGTGGGATGTTGCTAGGCTCAGGGTCCCAAAGGAGAACCAGGGGATGTGGATGGGGCTGCAGGAACCCCACACCTCTGCCCCGGGGAAGGGGCTGGCCGAGCATCGCAGGAGCAGCTCGATGCCTGCGCAGTGTCTCAGCCATCCCCTGGCTCTCCTGCAGAGGTTCAGCGGATGGGAAGCCAGGGAAAAGCAGAGGCCGGAGGAGGGAAAACATCCCGACGAACAAGAACCGAAGAGACATCCAAAATCCCCGGCTCAGAGCCTGGTTCAACAAGCCTGGGGGGTCCCCGGCCTCGGCCGTGCTCCGGAATGGGATGGAGGCGAGCCCGGTCCCGGGGCCGCAGGAGGGCACCATCCGTCCGCTTTTGCTCGCGGCCGGGAGCGGCGGTTGCCGGGAGCACCGGAGGCACAGCCCCGGCCCTGCTGTCCCCAAAGCAGCTGGGACATCGAGCTGTGCAAAGGCACGTTAAAGCTGCTTAAATCTAGAACCTGCTTTCTAATGCACAGCCCCCCTCCCTCCTCTTCTCCAGCATCCCTAACACCCCTGTTCCCCCACCACACACAAGGGGGAATGTGTGAGAAGTGGGTACTTGATGTTCCTGCACCAGTGACAACAGGTAGGAGGGCGCAGGACCCAATGGAGATGTTATCCAGCATCCCAGTGAGAGAAGGAAATCCCGCAGCATGGAGCCCCCCCAGTCCGTGAGGGATTCTGGTCCTCCTGGGGAGCAAGAGAAGCCTCATAGCCCTGGGCTACAACTCTTGCAGTTGAGAAAACATCAGTACTTTGAGGTTAGAAGCAACGAGGTTTGGTGCACACTGTAAGGAAAAGGCTGGGTAGCCCAGGCTCATCACCTTCTGGTGATGGGTGCCTACCACAGCCCCATGCTGAAACCCACCCAAGTGCAGTAGGGGCAAAACATTGCTGAATTCAACCCTGCTGGTTCCCACAGGACCCCCGCCAAGGGGTGCCTGCAGTCCTGGGTGTAACTGTGCCCAGGACAGGACACAGAAAGCCAAGGGAACAGCGCATCCAAGTACAGTCACACCTGACTAGTAGGAAAAGCAGCTGAAAGCCCACAATGGTTCCTAATTTGGGACTTCAGCAAACTCTTGGAAAACCCAATGGATGGGCTGAGGTCTGCTGTGTATTTTTCAAGGTGGAGATGGGGGAGCCTTTTCTGAGAGCCTCTCCAAGCCTTTGCCCAAGCCTTGGGTCCAACCCCTGCTCACGCAGACCACCTATTTCTCTTACAGGGGTAGAAAACAGCCTGGCCAAGACAAATCCCAGAAAACACCAGATTGCTGCCTAGGTTTCAGCATTTCAGAGATGGAGTAGGAGAGGAAACCATCTGACCTCCCCTGTCCCCTCCACAGGGTCCCCAGCACTGTCCCCAGCCCACGCTCACAGTGGCCACCTTCCCCTGCACAGAGAAGCTCAGGCACGTCTCCTGTCACCGTGCTGCTTGCCATTATTTGAAGCCCCTTGCCCCATCTGCCAGTGATGTGCCTCTGTCAGTGGCGTTATCCCCCTGTCAGCGCCCCGGCCGCCCCGCAGGTGTGAAGACAGGACGGCCCTTTGTGTGTGAGCCCTCCCCAGCCGCCCTCACCCCCAGCGCTGGGCTCCCTCCAGCCCTGGCACGCTCCCCCCGGCTTTTCATCGCCTCTCCTCTCGCCCGTCACAAAGGGCAGTCCTGTCCTGTGTGGGAATGGGAGCCGCAGTGGGGTGGCATGTGCCACACATCACCCGGAGGTTGGTCTCCATGGGGCTGGGCTCCCCACAGAGCAAGGGAAGCAGGAAGCCAGGCGCATCTCCCGGGCCAGCCAGGATGGAGGGCAGGACACAACCCTGTATACAAGGCTCACAGGGACTCCTGCATGACTCCTGGCGATGGGACACCTCCACACCTCCCACCTACGGCCATGCAGCCAGGAGACATTTTGGGTGTGCACTGCTCCATTACCCTGTGCAGGGAGCAGCCATGCCGCATGGGTAGAGCCCTCCATGGTGCTTCTCAGGGTGAGGAGAAACCTGCTTTCCACAGAGGGGCTTGCTCTCCATGGAGCTTTGCAGTACCAAATGCTCTTACCATCATGAGGGAACAAGTCTGACCTGTCCTCTCCTCCAGCTCTTCCTCTTTGCAGTTTCTAACTCATTCCATTGAAGAGTTTCTCCAGGGAAGACAGTGAGGCCGTTGTCATTACGTCCAATGGGGTGTTTGCCTGCAGGAGACTGGGGTTGGTTTGCAAAACAGAGAGAGAAAACAGGTTATATCTAAAGTATTTGCAGCTCTTCCTGTAATAGCAAAAGAACTGTTTGCAGCCCCTGACCTGGCACACGTCACAGCCCATGTGTTTGTTTGGTGGCCTTGAGATTTACACCTGGCCAGCGGGGACAGGCAGGGAGACCTTCAGTCCCAGCAGAAGAGCAGCCAGCGACCGTGCTGCCCTGGCTACCTGCCCCGCTCCAGGCCAGGGATTCCTGTGGGCTCGGGATATCCTGCTCCTTCTGTCCCAGGATGGCAGGTGCTGCCCGATCTCAGCAGGTCCCTGGCTCCTGCCTGTACGCACAGCTCCAGCCCAAGTGGCTGTGCACGTCCTCCAGCTGGGCCAACAGGCAATGGAAAGGGTCAACTCCTCTGTGCTACGGGCAGGTGACCTTGGGTGCTTTGCAAAGCGGTTTTTCCCCACCCCTTCTCCAAGTTTGCAGTGTTTGGAGGGACCGTTAAATATACAGTGATTTAAAAGTTTGTTTTGCAGCTCATCAGCTCCAAGTCGAGCAGGATTGACAGCCTAAATCCCACAGGCTGCAGGGGCTGCTTGCAGGAGAGTTTCCTGGACACGGGATGGAGGAGAGCTGGTGCTGCCTCTGTGCTCCAGGATTCTCCAAGAGAGCCTCACGGTGCTGCCAGTGCTGCTCACCAAAGCCCGAGAGCAGCCCCTCCATGCCCATCCAATGGCTCCAACCCAGCAGGATCTGCCAATGCGAAAGAAATAAGTGATGAAAAGATACTGGTGTGTCCTACACCCACAGAGAGCATCGGGGGTGTTCAGCCCTTCCAGGTTTGGCTGGGGAGCATTGCCCTGGCCCGTTTCCTCACCCCACACCGTGCTGCACCGTGCAGCCCTGCTCCAGTCTGGGATCACAGTCCTGAAGCGCTGGCACACGGTGGCCAAGAGGCAGCAGGACGAGGGGCGCTGGGTTAGGCTGGGGAAGGCTTTCTCCATTGTGCCTCCCCCCTCTCCGAAAACAAACCAGGCAGCTCTCTGCACTCTGTTCCCTGCTGCACTCTCCGCTTTCCAAAGCCCTTGCCAGACATCCCTCCGTGCCTCCCCTCCTCTGCAGGGCCCACGCTGCAAGCGCTGGCCCTTCCTGTCCTCTGTCCCGCAGATCATTAACTCGCTCCGCTCTCTCTCTTTTTATTTTTTTTCTTCTTCCCTTTTGAACATATCAGCCTCATGGAATCAAAGAGGCATTTCAGTGACTCAGGCGTTTCCCATTGCCCTATTCCAGCATCCTCTACTCTTAACGCTGAGAGCTTTTCACGTCCTATTTGGAACTGATAGGAAGCCCTTTCATTGTTTCACTACATGGATATTAACACTGATGAAGGAAATGCTCCATCTGATAACAGAACCGTTGAAAAGAGCACCATTTCCAAACGAGCAGACTCGGAGACAGTGCATTCCTGCAGCTCACACCAGCTCAGCACACTCGCCTCGGGCAGCCCCAGCAGACCCAAGACTGGCTCCCCATTATTTGTGTCCCTGCAGGCTGGGATCTCACATGAGGACCTCCAGAAAATGGGTTCTTCCTTGTCATGGGCACATGATGTTGCCCAGACGTATTCTTGAAATCAAGTTGGTATCTTCCAGGCTGTAAGGAAAAGCTGCCATGTCTCTGAGATGCTCCATCTTGAGTAGTCCAATGGCCAACAGTGAGGTCAACCACTGGCTGGAAGGAACATGACTCACTCAACAAGTCAAGGAAGAAAAGCATCCCACTTAGGAGGATGTCAACTGGCATTTAGGGCATTCTCTGAGCTGGTGTCAGTTCTACTTACCAGCTTTTAATGAATTAATCCTCAGGGCTCCTCCTGGGGAAAAAGCCTCTATCTGGAGCTCAGAAGAGAGCTTGGGGGTGGCTACAGAGGAGATCCAAAAACTCCGTCTCGTGCTCCAGCACAGCATACAGCCACCAGCGTTTCCATGGAGTTTTCCAGACCAATGACATTTCTGTCCTACCAAGGAGCCTGCACAAGAACAGGCAGCTAGTCAGACACCATCCCAGCAAAATACCTCTTTTCGAAGTGTTTTGATCATTTCAGGACTTTCTGAAAGCTCTCCCTGAGAGCTCTCCAAAGCTGGCTGGACACACTTTTTCTGTCACTCCTGAAAGTCATTTCCTCCTGTTGTAGCTGCCCTAATCAATTAGCGACCTATAAATAGCCTCCCTGATTACATGGTGACATCCGGAGCACATCATCACTGCCAGCTTCCTCCTTTACCTGGGGAGCAGACTTTTTCCAGAGCACAGAGGGTGGGTGGGGGGCACCCTCTGCCCAGCCCTTTTTAATGCTTCCCATGATCGAATGACTTTCCACTCTCTGCCCATCTCCTCCCACTCCTGTGCAATGGGACCAGTTCAGTTTTTAGCAGTTCAATGTCCTGGTACAGCACAGGAAGGTCCCTCTCAGGAGCACTGCTCTGAGCTCCCTTTGGAGCGGTGGTCACTCCTACACAGTCCTTCCAAAAAAGTCCATTACATCCATTCAATCAGGGTTGGTGCAACCATCCTGGAGGATGCTCTAGCTTCCAGAAAAGATGCTCAACACAGTCTCTGTTTGACAGCAAAACTCCCAATTCACTAGAGAGGCCAAAAAGAGAGTCAGGAAGCTTTGGAGGGTCACCCAGTGCAGGGACCATGGGGGAGTCTACAGCCAAGATCCAGCCTGCAGGTACCTACCTGGGACGAGCCTCTTCCCGTGCTGGTGGCACTCCCCATGTCTCAGGCAGAAGGCAACCTGTGGTCATCACTTCATGCTTGTTGCTGCAGGAAAGCCATCGCCAGCCATGTCCTCTTCCCCTGTCCAAGCAAAAATAATTAAATCCTATGTTAACAACCAAAACATTAATCGAAACATGGGACCAGAGAGAACGAGGTGATCGTGGCTGGCTGGCAAGCGTCCCTGCTTTTGTTGTCAGTTCCCTCTCCCAAGTACTGTGCAAACCCCAAACTCAGTGGGCTTTTGCTCTGCGCTTTTTCAGTAGATGAGTGATTGAGAAGTTTTGCTTTTGAGTTACTGCAGCAGCCAAGCTTGCCCACAAGCCTGGAAATGCAGGAATTCACTTTTTTTCCATCTATCAGAATATATATATAATTTATTTTTTAAAGACTCTACCGCTCAACTTTTGCCCGGCAGCGCAGCAGAGTTATCCCACAGAAACAGCTACCCGAGGAGCAGAGATTCAGTAGTTAAAACATTTCTTCTTCTTTTCTTGTATCTCGCCTCCGAAGGGCTGCCTCTGGCACCACCAGAGGAAGTTACCCAGTGTTTTGTTCTCGTAAACTGCCCCTTTGATCAGCTGCGATTTTAGCGGATCAAACAGCACTGAGGACATAACTGTAAATCCCGGGACACGCTATGACGGGCAGGGAAGTGGTGTCTCCAGCATGACGGCCATCACAGCCGGGAAACAGCCCCCCACCCTGACCCAGCCTGAAACCCCCAACGGGCATCTCAATTACCACAACGACCGGAGCCGACAGTTTGGCTGGAGCAAAACTCCTGGGACACGGCTCGATAGTGAGGGTCCTGCCCTGCTGGTGTGCTGGACCACAGGATGGGGGCTGTGCTGCCAAACCCAGGGCACATGGACATTTCCTGCACCGTCCTGGCCAGTGCTGACTGCTCCATGGCTGCTTCCTTTCACCCAGGTCCTTCCCCTCCTTTGGGAACTCAGAGGACTCCCCTACCTGTTATCTGGGGCAATTCCCACCCCGGAGCAGTGCAGGAGCCTTCTCAGAGGTACCTGACCCCACCCTGGATGGGGACACTGGATGAAAGCCAACCACAAGCCTCAGCAAACCATCCATGCTCACCCTCCCTGGCACACAGAGAGGAATCAGGTGGAAAATGAGACCCTCTGGAGATCAGGCTGTACCATAACATCGCACATTTTACATTTTTTTTTCCACATATAAAAAAAAAGGGGCAGGAGCTGAGCACAGGGTTCTTCAAGAGGGACCTGAGTGGTCACTACATCTGGTCTCCTAATAAAATATACACCAAATGAATATACACCAAACCACTGTAGTCCTTACGTCTTAAAAACAAGTTGGTTTGGGAGCAGCTGCCCCACAAAGCCAGCTTTCCAACTGTTTTGTGCCACAAAAATGCAGGCCCACGTAGAGTCTCTGCTGGCTAATAAGGGGTTGAGCACATATTGTGCTCTTTCCCTCTGTGGTAGCACTAACAGGCCCTTTTATCTACCAGGTGAGCTCTTTGCACACACATTCTTAGGAACCTTGGAAAGCCCAGAGAAATCTATGGGACTGGCACAACCTGAACTTTCATGACTGATGTGTACAGAAAAGTGTGCGTGAGACAGTCAGGTGTCTTGTGCCTCAAAAAAAAAGGGAGCAGAGGTGAAATGGATGGGACCAGCCAGCATGGGAGACAGAGCACAGTCCCCCTCCATTCAGCCACCATCCCCTCCATCAAAAGGACACCAGCTGCCACAATCTTCTCAGCTACTTTATGCCAAAATCTCAGGCTGACAAACGTCCAGGACTTCCAGCTCATGGCTTAGGGAGCTAATCTGGCCCACTTTGGTGCTTTTCTTAAATACCAGCTGCTGAATTTGGGGAAGCTTTGATTTGGTTGGAATTTATATTTTTTTTTCCAAAAAACAAGGGCGTTTTAGCCCTTGGGATTACAGAAAAAAAAAATATCCCCCTCTCTGGCTCCAAAAAGCAGCTGGCAGATGAAAACATCATCCGAAATGTTCATTTTTGTCAGATTTCTTGATTTCTGGTCAATCACACCAACCACGCAGAGCAAGGACAGCTTGAACCCTCACTGGCAGATGCTTGAGTTGGGCAGGGAAATGGGACATTACCTTTGGATAAAAGCCTCCACAAGATAAAGGCACACAGTGTATGAGCCAGGGATGGTGCTGGACCAGGCTGGGTGGGAGCCAGGGGACAAGGCTGCTCCATCAGAGGGATTGCCACAGAGAAGGGTGGCTGCAGATGTACAACAAGGAGGCTGCGTGCCCTGGGGCTGCCCACTGCCATGGCCAGGGATGAGCCCTAGCAGGCCCTTCGCCTCTCGGCATGGACCAGCCTTAAGCATATTTCCACACAGCTGGAGGGAAACCCCAGCTGCAGTCCTGAAAAATAACAAATAATAAAAGTGGCTGTGAGCAGCAGCAGGGCTGGCAGGAAACATTCCCAGTAGCAGCTGCTTCCTGAGTGCGACATTTATTTGATCCCCTGGCACCATCTGGGCCATGCCCCACTCTTTGTTTTCATTAAGAGTTTAGAAAAACAATTCAGCTTTGACTAATTGCTCTTTAAGGTCCCAGGCTCACCCTTTCTCCTCCCCCCACATTTCCTCTCCCAACCCCTCAGTCTCCATCCATGCCCTCCATCCCATCCATCCAACCCCAGGCTATTCCCTTCCACCCGTGCCACCTAATGCCCATTTTCTCCACGTTTCCAGAGGTACCTGGTGTCCCCCAGTGCCAGGCAAGACAAATCTTCATGTGCAGCTCGCCATGAGCATCCTCCTTTGCCTGCACCAACGCAGCAACACATGCCATGATGTGCCAGGTGAGCCCTGAAACATCCCTCCACAGCGATGTGCTGGGTTAGAAGAGCATGTTCCTTGGCGAGGAGGACAAAGCGGATTGCTGACAGGTCAGCAGCATCACCCAGGACTGCTGTGCTGTGCGCAGATACCTCCCAAATCCTCTGGGCGAGGAGCTGCCGGTGCCCTGCCCAAACCCCTCGCAGCCCTCTTTCCACCCAGGGGAGGCAGCCCTGCGACCCAGCCCGGAGAGGGAGCCTCTTGTGTTGAATCTGTATTTTCCACCCTGGAATAATCAGAGAGAAAAGTATCAAGCCTTGATGTGAAATCCTTGCTACGCCAGGAAGGGGGGTTGTTATTGCACAGGACTTGCGTGTTCCCTCCTCGCCCCCTCACCCCGTGTCCTCACCTGATGGCTTTAGCAGCGTTCGCAGGGAGGACGAGGAACCAGAGGAATTCCGGCCCCCTAATTACACTTGCTGGGAGGAATTTGCTTTTGCAATATCCCCGCTGAGTTAACCTAACAAGCATGGAGACGAGCCTTTCTTATTTAATTAGCGGCTCCACCGTGAAGCCCCCTCCACGGCACGCACAGGTCGGCTCCCCCCTCCTCAAGGACCGCGCCGGTATTTGTTCCTCTCGTCTCACCCTTTGCCCTTTGCAATCCTCTGCGAGAGCTCAAAGCACTTTTACGCCTTCCTACTCCCACTTTCCGGTCCTAAAAAGTGTTCTTGGGCCGGGGCAGCAGCTCCGTTTCCTCGCTCCTTCCTTACAAGCGCTTCCTGCTCCTTGGCTGCCCGCGATTATGCGGGGCTCACCAAGCGCTGGGATTTCCTTCCCTGGAAACCCAGCCGGCTGGGCTGGGCTCTGCTCCTCTCTCTTCTCCTCTCGGGCTGGGGAACTCGTTACTCCAGCCCTGCAATCTCAGCCGGGAAAGCGGCCGTGCGGGAAACCGCAGCCACCGGCCGCCCTCCCGCTTCCTACGGCGGCCGCTCGGCAGAGGGATGACCCCCTCTGCAGGGGGGGAAATCGGCCAGAGGAGAGCTGGCATTGGGGTTATTTTGGGGGGTTATTCATTTTATTTTAATTTTTTTTTTTCAAGCAAGTAGGGCTTGCTGCTGAACCGAGGTGGCAGGGACACGGGGATGGCACTCACAGGGGCAAGCTGCTCGGGAGCCCTCAAAGCCCTGGGCTGCGCTCGAGGGGCTTGGTGAAGCTCCTCGGGTAGAGCTTGGCTTTGGAACAGAGGCTGGCTCACCCTGATTCCAGGTGTGCCGTGAAAGGTAGCCAAGGCAGCAGAGACACTGCTGGTGGGCCCGGCTTAAGCTGGCAGGGTGAAACCCCAGCGTGGGGACTGCCAAGGAAAAGGCACTGGAGGTTTGGGGGCTGAACCAGACCCTCCCGCTCCATGGCAGAGCTGTGCTGGAAAAACCCCCAGCAAAGAGGTTTGCCCTGTTCACCAGGGTAGTTAGAATTGTAATAGAATGATAGATAACAGAAAAAAAAAAATACATTTTCTGGGCCTAGAAAATACATGGCACTGGCCTCCCAATGTTGGCTGGGAATGTGATGTTTTCCCCTGCTGGGAACTGTGGGGCGTCAATTGCTCCAGTTTATACTCCTAAGTCATGTTGGCATGTGTCAGCTTCAAACAGGAACACCAGGACGCTCTCCCTACCCAAAAAAGTCGCCCTGTGGGAATTTTCTCACCGCCTGTACCCATCCGCTTTTCCCCTTTGCCAGCTGTGCCAGCCCAGCTCCAACGGGGGGACTCCTGCAGCCACCCCGCAGCTCACACTGCCACTGCCACCCCTCAGCACCATCCACCCCTCAGCTGCCAACACTCCCAACACCCCCAGAGGGAAATCCCACCCGCACGCTGAAAGAAAGGACAGGGCACAGAGCAGCAGTGTCACAACCAAAGGCAGCGGTGGTTTCTCATGGCTCCAAGATGCCAGATGAGATGCCGCCAGGACACGACCACTGGATGGACTTTCTAGTGCAAGAGGAAACTTGGACATTAGCATCTCGCAGAGGATTGAACTCACCTGGTGGGCTGTCAGAAGAGAACAAAATCAGCAACCTTCCTGGAGACATGCTGTTGTGCCAGAACAGAGCCTGGGTTTATTTAATCACCACATTGATTAACGGAACTGTCTATGGATATAAGCAAGGGGGGAATCACAGAGATCTAGGAGGAAAGCAAAGAGAATCACAAAGATTATTAATCAGTTGAGGTCTTTCCAGCTAACACAGAAGCACCTTGACAAAGGAAATAAGCCAAAACATAGGTGTGGAAGAGGTTTTGGGAGAAGAACCCAAAGTCTCATTCTCCTGTCTGGATTGCAGGCAGCAGGGTAGGCAGGAGGAAATGGGGAAAGCCCAACTAGAATGGACACAGTAACAAGCCCCTCTCTTGCCCGTGGCTCTGCCATGGGCCACGTGTGGGTAGAGGAGAGGAAATAATGCCATCCTTTAGGGATAGTTCTGTTGCCATCTGCCCTGACACTCAACATCACAGGCTCCTCTGGGGCCAAGCCCCAGGAGATGCAGAGCAGAGGTGCCCTGCAGGCAGTGTGGGTGAATGGCATGGAGGAGACACACTGGGATGAGCCTCCATCCACTGGTTCATCAGAGAGGAGCAATGGGGCACCACCACGGAGGCATGAGGCTCTGTTGGCATCTCATTGCCATGGGGCACTGCTCATTTCCACACCGAGGTCACCCAAAACATCAGCTGTTGCAGTCAGCTCTTGTCTCACCTTGGCATAACCACCTCCCCACTGGGGTATGATCATCAGCAGAGGTACCACAGCCTGGACCTCTGCCTGGAGCATCCTCAGGACAGCTGCTGGCTGCATCCCTCGCTGAGGACTGAAGCCACCGCGCACGGCTCTGCTCCCCCCCCTGAGAGCAGGGTTCCTGCAGCCCCGGGGCCGCATCCAGCCCCTCGGCAGGCACTGCTCGGGGCGGAGGCACTCCCGGCACACCGCAGGAAGCATGACACCGCTTTCCAGCGTGCAGGAATGCCGGGCGGCGCAGCGGCCAGCTTCCTGCTGCCTGCTGCACGCTTCCTGCTCCATCCCTGCTCCCTGCCACGGCCCCAGCCTTACTGGAAACCCTGAGTGCTGCCCAACACTCCCAGTCTGGCCACCAGCACCGTCCAGCTGACAAAGGGCTGGTGAGAGCCATGGCCTCACTTTCCCCCTTCCCCTCTGGCTTGTGTTGCTGCTGGAGCACAGGGCTTGTTTTCTTTCCATAAGGATATGAAAGGGAATAGGGACAGCAAAGGCAGAGGGGAGGAATGACACACACCCTGGCAGTGGAAGATGTTGTCAGCATTTGAGGCCGTGGAGGGTGCAAGCCAACCCATCTTGCTTGATGCCCAGGCTTTTGGGGCAGGTGCTCTCCATGGAAATCATCTGGCATGTTCTCATCTGATTTGCAGCAGCCAAGCAAAGGGTCTACCCCTGCAGTGTTTGGGCTCGCAGAGCTGTGCTGACTGCCTGGTGGGAGCACAGTTCTTCATTCCCCTTGCCTTCCAGCCTGCTCTCCCTCCTGTCACCCAGACCACAAACCCAGGCTTCCCCCAAGGGTACTGGCTCAGTCTCCTCCCTGCCCATTGTATATCCATCCCAGTCAGGACCAGCAGTTTCTTGCTTTTCAACATCCGCCTCTGACCATCTCTGGGGGATGCTATATACTTCTTGGAACCCACCTTATCCCCAGAGCTTCTCAGAAATACCACAGGTCAAATCTCATGGCTTCCAGCCCAGCTCTATTCACACCACCTGGTCTCGCCTTGACCCTCTCTGCAGCAGAGACATCTCACTGTTGGGTCCCCAGAGGGTCCCCTCTTCAAAGCTCAAGCCTCATCCCCAACATTGGTCCTCTCCCTGCAGGGCAGCCCCAAGCCCCCTTGCCCTTTTCTCCTTTCACCCCATTCTGAGGATGGGTAAATTCATCCCACCTGCCTTCTGGGCATGCCCAGCCCTTTCTTGACAACATGAGCAGGAGTCAACCACACGCTTACACCCCACCACGGGCATCGCCTGACTGCTAACCATCTTCCCCAGGCCAGACAGTGGTCACCCAGCTCTGCCATGAAGCACCAGGGATGCCAGTCCCCAGCCAGACACCAAATCAGTGTCACTTAAAATGCACCTCAGCTGGCTGGGCAGGAGCGTCTCACACTGTACTAGGCAACCACCTAATCTCCCCAGAGACAGTCCTTCTAGGCTGTTCCTGTTCAGGCGCTGATAAAAATCTGACCAAGATGTTTTCAACAGTAAGCCAGGAGTGATTACAAAGCAACCGTCCCCTACCCTCCAGCTGGGAAAGCTCAGCCTAGAGTTTTCTTTAGAAACATGTGGATTTTTATTTTTTTTTAATTTTAATCTTTGGTGCCAGCATGACCTGTTGGTGGAGGAATCCCAGAACCAGCTCCCTGGGACTAGGAGGAGGAAGAGGGATGGACTGGAAGAGAGTCAGAGCTCTGCTGTCCCCCCTACCAGCCAAGCACCATGGTGGCACTTGGGCAGCAGTGGGATGGGAGCAGGGACTGCCCCACTCAGGCCCACCTCCAGCAAAGCCAGGCAACCTCTTTGCCTTTGGGAAAGTGGCAGAGCTCTGCCCACACTAACCCCCACGGACAAGAGTGGGGAGAGAGGGGACGGCAAACCAAAATGAAGCAGTAGCTCCTGAGGTGGGTTTTCACCTCTGGCTCAGCACAGGTCTGGCTGCCGTGTAAGAAAACCCAACGCAAAGACACCTATTGGGCATGCCAGCAGTGCCTGCAGCAGGTCCGCTGTGTAGAGGCCAGAGACTCCATCTCCATTATGGCCCATCTTTCTCCACCAGACCCTCACATCAATGGTGTTTGCCATGGCCCCATGTTCAAGTGCTGTGCCTGAGGGCTGCATGCTCATCTCTACCTGCTCCTTCTTGCCATTGGCAGGAGGAGACTGAAGCAGTGGAATGGCTCTCCAGAGGTGTGAGCATTCCCATCCCTGGAAGTTTGCAGGGCTGGATGGAGCAAAGCCTAAGGTGAGCTGATCTAGCACCAGTCCCACTTTCAGTCTGGACCCTCCCAGGAGCTGCTTCCATCCAACATCTCCAAGACTGACCCTTCTCTCCCATGGTCATGCAAGCTGAAGCAATGCCTGCTCGGGACCTGCAGGCAGAGCTGCTTCTGTGATGGATCCCAGACTCACATTTTCAAGCCTGGAGAGTTTCACCAAAGACCTGCGCTGCAATAAAATGAGTTAAACTATACTCCAGGTAATCTTGACACCCTTGGCTGGGGAGGTATAACCCAAACCCATCAGTACGGAGGTGGGCACTACCATCAGGGCAGGCAGCACCCAGGCAAGACAGCCAGCAGCAGCCACACGTCCATGCTGGACACTGCATGGTCTCCAGGGCCAGGGCTGCCATGTACCCATACAACCCTTACTGTGGCATCAGCCTGAGACAGCTACATGGTACCAACACCCATACTTGCTTCTGCAGCTCATGGGATTTATGTCCGCAGCTACCCATTAATTAAAAAAATCACCACCACCAAAAAAATCCTATCACAGAAAGATTATTTGGCACGAGGGTGGAGAAGATGGAATTTTTGGCTGGAGGACTTAAATACCTTCTCTTTAGAGTGCTGCCAACCCACAGCACAAATGTGTCAGTGCATGAAAACCATTCTTTGAAATTCAGCAGGCTCATTAGGCAAAGGCATTAAGGGTGAAAATTGACCAAAACCACCCTGGAAAGTAAATCACATTAAAAAACAACATAAAGAAACCACAACTAAACAACCCACTAAAAAGACAACAACAACAAAAAAGTCCTGGATAAACTTGAGTGTGACAGCAAGATCCCAAGGAGAACAGAACTGGCCCAGCACTGGGATACAAAAATCTTCCCCAAGCAGCTCTGTCACTGCCACTGTGAGTTTGGCTCAGCCTCAGGGTTGGACTCGGTGCATGCCATGACCGTGGCCTGGTTAAATAAAATATTTAATTAGCTCTTCAGCTGGCAGAGAAAGTATCACTAGCTGATCTTGAGGAGCAACAGGTACTTTAAAAAAAAAAACCCAAACAAAAAACAACAGACTTTTTAATCCTTAGAGCCATAGGGAAATTACAAACCAGTCACTTGACGATCAGAGGAAAATTAAAAGTCCAACTTCAGTGACAACAAAAATAACCCAAAGTCATGATGTGCAATAAACAGCACGGGAACCAGAAGGCTCTTTAAACAGGTTTTTTAATCTCCTCTCCCCTCTGCTCATAATATTGCCTTTATTATTTTCTGATGCAGCGCCTGATTCTCACAAGTGCAGCGGATGCTGACAGCGGGGTAATGGAGCGGCGGCAATTTCTGCTGGGCAGACCTTGGGGATTTAATCTGCCTGTGGAGACAGAGAGGGTGAGAGGCAGCTCGGGAGGAGAGGGTGAGCCGGGCCAGGAGGTGCAGTAAAGCCACGGTGATAGAGAGCCTGCCACGTGGAGTAGGGTTCATCCGCGATGGGTGAGCCATGGATGTGTCTGCCACTGCTGCTGGGGTTGGTGGGGAAGGTGCCCCAAGGACAGGGATGGATAAGGGTGGTGAGGCCAGTGTCCTGTGGCACATTGCCCAAGTCTACCACAGCTGAAGGTTACCAGTCCATCCTCACAGCCCTTTGTGTTCTTGCCAATCCAGGAGACCCAGATTTTTTTGTTGCATTTTGTTGCACTTGTGCACTTTGTTGCACGAGTGTCCCCTTGTAGCCAGGTCGCCGCTTGTTTGGGAAGGTGACTAGCAACAGCCCCAGAGAACAAAGCTGCAGGATGGGAGGGGGATGCCCCATCACAAGACCAGCCATTGCCTTCATGAGGCTCTCTGCATGTGGGCAAGTAGAGTCCTGCTCCTCATTTGATGTTGCTCATCCAAAGGCTTGCCTTTTAGTTTCAAGAATCCAGCCAACTTCATAGGAACAACGTGGATGCCCTTGTTCCTGCAAACACCTGCAGAAGCCCTTCTCTCCTCTGGCTTTGAGTCTCTAGAGCATCCTCTGACCTGCACAACATCATCTCCTGCAAGGGAGATGCCTGGGGTCGCCGGCTGCCACAGCTCCTTGTCACGCATGTTTGCTGGTGTCAGATGTGGTGGCACAGGCTTGTCCCACACTAGGACAGCCTGATTGAGCACACTGCACTGACTGCCACAGGGAACAGCCTGGACCATAGAGCCCATGGGAAGGTCTCTGCTGGGTTAAGAAAAGGAAGTATGTTGAGACCTGAACAGCGGCTTTCATCCTCCCATCCCACATCTGGCCTTTCAGAGCTACTGTAACCATCATCTCTGCCATGTTTCCCTGCTGAGCTTTGCATGGTCACTCACAATCACCCAAATTTTGACCACTGGCATGAAACCTGCAGCACTGACAGACACTGAAGAGGAATATTTAATGGTAGAACATACGTGGCAATAAAACAGATCTGGTCTGAACAGCAAAAGGTGCCGGAAGAGAGGTCATATCCCATCCGCCCACACAGAAGAACACCCATTGCAAGGGAAAGCTCTCCTGGTGCCTACAGCCCCTGCACTGCCTGCCTGTGCCCTTCTGCCTGACAGCGGGACACGTGACTGCGGCTGGAGTGATGGATGGGGCCGGAGTCTCTCTTTAATAGTATCTCACAGTGGTTTCCGTAAGTTGATGGAGATTGCACAACACTACCAACTGCCATGCCGGATATATTTTGCAACCAGGGCTTCTATGCCACATCTGTAGGATGATATGCCAGAGCCTTCTGAGGAGGTCTGGGGAAGTTTGAGCACAGGAAGAAAAAAAAGAAAGAAAAAGAAAGGGAAAAGAAAAAAGTCAACAAACCTCTTTCCATAGCAGCTATTTTGGTGAGGCACCCTGGGGTGAAGGGGACTGGCACCAGCCAGCTTTGGAGGCACAGCAGCTCAGCAGGCTTGCTTACAGTTCTGCCCACCCCCAGCAGCTGTGAGAAGGTCCGTCTCTCATGGGTGGGTGGTAGCACACCATGAAACACCCTGATGGGAGCTGCAGACACAGCCTGCGCTCACCAAGGAGTACCTGCAAGACAGAGCTTGAGGTGGCACCAACCTCTGGGGAAGAAGGGCTGCTGAAGCATGATTGGTCAGCTGCTGAGGGTGGCTGCAGGCCACCCTAGCTGGTAGCCCTGGGAAGTGCCATTGCTGTCAGCCAGGTTTGGTGGCTCATGTTGGAGGGTGCAAACTCCCATGGCCTGAGCCCATTGCCATAGCTCATCCCCTCAGCCTCTTTATAGAAGAGCAAGAAGGACTCCAAGATACATGGATTGGGATGGAAGATGTTGGTGAAGACATTCAAAAAGGGACCAGGTCCAGCTGGTACTTCATGTGTCCTGGACACCTCATGTGTCCAGCCACTCCACAGCAGAAGTCCACAGCAGTGATCCAAAAAAAAAAAAACGTTGACTCTCAACATCAATCTACACATTGTCATCATATCTCACATGCCTCAATGGTCTTAGAATACACAGCACAATCCCAAACACAACAAAGTAGCACATCCCACAGTAGCATCCCCATAAAACCACCTTCTCTGGTAAATTTTTGGGCCTGGCAAAAGAGACCATTAATTCCATGAGATTAAGGAGACCAAAGAAAGAGGACTCCAGGACCACTGTGTTCCTGAACTCAGATGCGCAACCATCAGCTCCTGAATTTAGGAGAAAAAAGAATCTCTGAAACAGAGGGCCCAAAGGACACTACAGATCGAAATAGGCCATGGGGAAAGAAGAACCTTGCAGAGGCAGGACATCAAAGACATGGGAAGGGCTTCCCTGTGCAACAGCTGCCCCTCAGTGAGAGGACTGGGTGCAGAGGGAAGCATGGAGCCAAGGCTTCAAAGATACTCAGGGGTTAAGTGGCTGAAAATGAAAACACTGGGACACTTTTTCAGCCTGCACTTGACAGTGGGGATGAGATAACGTCAGAAATGCTGAGCAGAGAGCATCTCTTGCAGAAGATTGATTATGCCAGCAAGGAACAAAGCCAAGACCATAACTTCAGCCTCTGTCCCCTTGGAGATGAGCTCTGCCACTTGCAGGACCCCTACACGCCGACCAATATGGGTCCAGTCATGGGCTCCCCATCACTGTTTACATCATCCCACTGCCCTGTGCTGGATCTCCGTGCCGCCAGCCCAGGACTGGCCCAGCCATGGAACAAGCAGCTCTTTTGTCCCAAAATCTAATGGGTTGAAGACACTTCAAGCATCAACTAGGTCTCTCATGTTCTGCCCAGGTATAAAGCACACTTTATTAAAAAAAACCAAAACAGTAAGGCAGGACTTACAGGTAGATCTGCTAAGGACTCCCCAGGTCTTTTACAACTTATCTATTTTCCCCAGCTCTGCCAACACCTCAGTCCTACCCAGGCTCAGACCTCCCAATGAGCACAGCTTGAGCTTAGTCAAAGAGCAGAGAGGTTATTAAGCAGAGGCGTCTCACTGCCACAGGATGGTAAAGGTCTCATTGAATTGTCTCTTGCCCCAGGGCAAATGCACCCAAGAAGCCACTTTCACTGTTGCATGAGGGAAAGGCCACATTATGCCGTTTTTTGTCTCTTGCTCTGGAAGTGTTCCTCAGCAGCAGTCTGCACTCCAGCTGCAGCACAGACAGTAGCAGCCCAGGAGAAAGCTTGGGGTCTCCCAAAAGTGCCCGTTGCAGATGAGTCCACCAGCCAGCACGGCTGCAGGACTGCCTGCCCTCCCACCAGCTAGCCCAGCAGCCGCCTGACCAGCCCCTTTCCTCACACACCCTCTTCTTAGAGACAGCTAGAAACAATTCCCTTTTCCCTTTCTCAGGTAGGGTCTGGACTCCCAGATGCTCACACCAAGCGGTGGCTTCACCCACTCCTTTAATTGTGTTTCTTCTGGTGTCTCCTGCTATTTTGCAGGGACCATCCTTGTTGTGGCGTTACCTGCACTCACCCTCAGCTCAGACCCAGCAGCACCCCACGCTGGGTGCCTTTCCCTGCGGATTTGCTCACCAGCTTAAATCAGACACACTGGAGTCCTTGCATGCTCCTGTAACCCTCAGCTGCCCCAATGGTGCCTCGGTGGCCTGGTTAATCCTGACCAGACCACCTGTGCCTGCATCCTCACCTTTTAGGTGCCTCGGTACCAACTTTGGACAAGCAGGTATCTAGCTCATGGGGTGAAGTGAGGCTCCCCTTTCCCCTCAATTGTAGGAGTTAAACAAAACTGGGGTCATCCTTCATGCCAGAAGTTTTCCTCTCCTTTTGAGGAACCATCTGGGAACATGCAGGCAGCAGAGCTGCCTGCTCCCCCCAAGAACAAGCACCATCTTTCCTTGATGCCTCCTTGATGCCTCATCCAGCCTGATTTCATCCCGTTCAGAAGCGCAGATAACCCAAACCTCAGTCACAGGCTGCTCAGGATTTGCTGCCCAGCCCTTTCGCCAGAGGCCAGCCCTTCTCAGCACTGCCATGCCAACGGTCCCCATCACACTCTCCTTACCATGCCACCAGCAATACCCACTGAGTCTATTATTATCTGTTATTGCCGCTTCCTGCCACCCTCTGGGCAGGTTAAACAGTCAAAATGCTCCCTGGAGGAATTGGGCTGAAAGCATAAGGACTGTGCGTGTCCAGGGCACAAGCATCCAGATCCACTTGGGAATGGAGACCACAGATGGGACCCATGATACAGGGAGTGAGGACGCTGGAGGAATAACATGGAAAACACTGCCTTCAGGTTTCCATACACACCCTCACTCTCAGGGGACAAAAGAAAGGGAAAAAAAAAAAGGAAAGAAAAAAGGGAAGGGAAGGGAAGGGAAAAAAAAGTATCTTTTTCAAAGCAAGGATGTGGTGAGGCCCAAACAGCCTCCCCTGACACATGAGCCAGGATGCAGAAATGCTGTTTTTTCCAGGAGGAAAGCAGGGATTTTGCTGTCTCCTCTGTTTAATGAGGAATTCATCTTACCTCTCTGCAAGTGAGGGTGGCTCAGCAATGCCAGCACCACAGCTCCACATCCCTGGTCTCTGCCCCGTGCCTCAGTTTCCCTACCAGTAAATCAAGTCGATGCTCATCTAGGGCAGAACCACGCAGCAAGGCTTAATCTGTAGCTGTAAAGACCTCGACACTTTCCACCATCCATCAACATCTAGAAGTGAACACAGGGATTTTTGCAGTGCAAAGAGCAGGTCCCAGGCTCTGCCCTTTGGGGCTCAGACCCTCACCTCCCCTCCTTCCAGCAACAGGCTCCTTTCCCTCATCTCCTTCCTGCACAGGCCAGAAACAGAGCCAAGCTAATAATTCAGATGACAGAATTAAACTGATCCTGATTAGAAAAAGCCTTTACCCTGAAGAGAGCAAAATCTGGCTCTGTGCTGCCTGTAATCCAATAGTCTCCCACGGCCGCCCAGCAAACCCGAAACCTGCCTCCAGGCAAAGACACTTTGTCTTGAAACAAGGGGAAGTTAAATGTGTCTTAATGGGAATTTTGACACGTTTTGCTTTGATTTCGCTAATGTTACAAAAGTAGCTGTTAGAAAATATTCCAGCCCCCCCATGAGGGCCTGGGTCCTCATGTGTATGGGCACACTGCCCAGCCGGGCCCTTCTGAAAGGGGTGGTGGCTGTGGGGAGAAGAGGTCTCCCTGCCAAATCTCTCCACATTTCCCTGGGTGCAACTATCTCATTATGGGTCCATCAGAGAGCCAGGGACCCTCCAGCCCTCCCCCAGTTTGCAATGACAATTGTGGGGCAGCCAGCATCAGGGTTGAGACCTGTTCTTTTCCACCCATATGGCCAAAAAATAGGCTGAGGGTCCTGGGGTTCCCAGGATGGTGGGATCTGCCACTGCACTTGGTGGGCACTGAGGATACAGGGCTGCATGGTGGGCTTCCCATGGGATCCACAGAAACACCATCATGAGATGCAGAAAAAAAGGATGCATGGGAATTTTTACAGGGGGAGATGCTAAGCCAGCACCCGCCTGTGAGACCTTTCAGGAGGTCAAGACAGGCTGTCCCCCACATGCCCCAGGGCAAATAAGGACCATTCTCTGCTTGTTTCCACTTTACTTGCACTATTCAGGTGTGATAGGGTGGTCACTCCTTGCAGGACTGACACCAGCTCTGCATGGATATGGCATTGACCAAACAGCAGATGCTGAGCCCCATAGCTCCCATGTCCACAGGCACTGCAGGAGAAACCCCAATGGGGGCATGGGGACATAACACTGCCGTACGCTTGAGGGGGTGGGAGTGGAGATGCCCCTTTACCCCCATGGAGCCTCCTGGCAGCCTCACCTGGGGTTTCCCCCCCCTCACATTTTCCAGCCCTGGGCAGAGCAGGGTTGGATTCAGCACAGGCAGGATGGTGACACGAGCACATTAGTAACTTCCTGAGGTTTCAGCTATTTCTTTCCATTTGGCACCAAAACAGCAGCTGGTGCTCCCCTGGTCCTCAGTGACTTGGGGCTGGGGAGACCTCCTATATGTTAAATGAACCCCAGTGACATCCCAAGTGCATTTAACCCCGAAGCACCTGGGGAAAGGCACTGGGAGGGGGGCAGATGCCTCCCACAGCGAGGTACTAGGGTATCAGTAAAACCCTGGGGCAGCAGGAGCAGGACACGCTCTCCCCAGCACGTGGGACCTCCTCCTCTCCTCATCTGTGGGCAAGAGCATCGCTAACAGATGCAGTTTGGATCTTAACTTTGATCCCAACGAAAAGCACCATGTAGCTCCTGATCCTGGGCACTTAGTGAACACGAAGCAGGATTTCCTTGGCTTTCCAGCCCCGGTTCAGATGGTGCTCACCTTGTTGGGCTTGGAGCACATCCCTGGCTGAGCACTGGGGTGGAGTACTCAGGTACCCACTACCAGGCTGCCGTGCAGACTGAGCTAGGAGGAAGGGGAGAGAACCTAACAAAATCAGGACACTGTTAATTTTAGCAAGGCTGAATGCAGTTACACAAACAAACACACACACACACGGGGCTGCAGGAGGAATCTCTATGCACCGCCTTGGAGATGGTGTTTACTTCCAGCAGCTTTTCCCATTCTTGCTCTGGTGGCCCCATCTCCGCCCCGTCTGTTGCAGCCCACATTTGTGAGCTATTTTTTGTTGTTTTAACGCAATGCTGCAATTCTAACCCAGAGCCTCAGATTGTCAAACAGTTTTTCTTTTCTTTTCTTTCCTGCAGAAAAAAAATACAGCTGAACTAATTTGATGAAAGGGGAAAATAAAATGTAAGCCAGACTAAACACATGCAGTTCCTACCTACAGCCAGGGCCCAGCTTCTCCCAGGCCAAAGTCAACACACGTCAATTTTTAACATGACAGGGCTTTAAGAGGGAGGTTTAAGCCCTGGATGAGAGGCGGCTGGAAAACATTAATAACAAGGTCTGTCAATTAAAGGCAGGCATGACAAGCCACTAAGACAAGGGCTGGGGGGTTTCCCTTCCTCCCCTTCTCTGTTCTCTTAATTTGGTGAAAAAAAGAGTGATTTATGAAGAAATCCATCCATTCGTCCAAAAAAAAAAAAAAAATGCAGCCACATTACCAAATGAAGGATGGGCTTTGTTTAGGAGCCTTGAGAACAGTCCAGCAGGCAAAGGTTGAGATCAATGGGTTAAGGAAAGCACTGCCTCAAGGGATGCTCCCAGTAGCCCCACTGATCTCAGTGCGATTGCTCCCAGTTCCCCTGTACATGCTCGGGAAGATCAGCAGCCCATCCCAGATCTGCCTCATCCCAGAGCACCACCATCCAGAAGGATTTGCAGTTACCACGCTGAGCTGTCTTGGTAGCAATGCCCCTGTTGCACTGGAAATTACTATTTTGGGCTCTGGCAAAGAAAAACCCTGCTTTTAACCGCCCCATAGGAAGCATCTCTATGGCTTTCATGGGCTGGGCAGGTTTCTGTCCCAAGCCACCCACTGAGTTCCAAAACAGCCAGGAAAAAACAAGGGAAAGAGGCAGAGCAGCAGCAGCCCAACCAGCCTTTGGAAATGATGGCAAAAGCAAGTGGGAAGATCAGCAATGGAGGGGGGTATTTCAGTTAGAGGGTGGAGAGAGAAAGGACTTTTCTCCTAAAGTCCAGGAAACATCCACTCACCGTGCTAGGAGGAGGCTCCCGAGAAGCAGTGTTGGCTTTCAGCTGGGGGGAGCCGGTAAAGATTCAGCCCAGAGGGAAACAGCAGAGATTCATTTCACCTTCAACACCTAAATAAATACTGCATCCACAGTCACACACTCCGCACAGTGTGTACCGTGCCGGTGTGCATTACACATCCACACAGCACAGGAACCGGCTGGTGGACCAGCTCCAATATCCCCCGCTGCCATATCCTGTCCCCAGCAGCGGCTCGACCAGATGCTCCAGTGGGTCTTAAGAGCCCACAGTAGCCAAATACGACCTGCTCTGCCTCCCAGCATCGGCAGCTTTAGTCTCTGGAGGGGAGAGGAACTCCTGGAGACCCTCAGATGTGGGCATCCCATCTACCCGCTGACCTGACCTGACAGCTGCCTGTGTGGGGCTGGAGCAACATGCTTTGAGGGGCTGCTCAGAAGAGCAGGGACTGTGAGGACCAGGGGTGCAGGACATGGCTCTGCTGCTCCATGTGCCACTTGCCAGAGTGCAGAGGGTGCGCCAGGCTCAAGCCCTGCTCTTGGGTTGTGTTTCACAAAACCTCCTTCCAACACTCATGGGGTTCACTTTGCAAGGATGGGCAGAGCCAGCCCAGGTGGATTTATTCAAACAAGCCCCAGGCCTGGCCCCTGAGGGGGTGAAAGGCTCCTGGACTTTATAAGATACCATCTCACCTCTGTTGGGTGGAAAACAAAGTTTTTGATGCTCTTTTGCTCAGGGGCTTGTCACCATTAAGGACTGTAAGAGCAGACCAAGACCAACATGCCAAGAGAAGGCAATGGGGAAGTCGAAGCTGGTGCCTTCAGCTGAATACAGAGTAAATGCTCTGAGGACACAGTAACCCTGCTGGAGAACCTGTCCCTGAGCTCCTGAGCTGCACACAACCACGCTGGTCCTCCCCACTTGGGGCACACCAGCCTCACTGCCCAGCTTTGGCCACCACTGTGGCATTGCAGACAACTAGCCCAGGCACAGACCACCCACACTTGGCAACCCATAGCTGGGGCAGGTGAGAGGAGCTGATATTCTACAAGCCAAGCCGGGCACTCCCGTCCCAAGGAAACAGCCACTTTCATCACAAAAATCATTTGAAGGCAGAGCTCAAGAAGCCTTCAGCCATCCCTGCTCTGTGCCCAGAACTTCTGGGAAGTGCTTCATCACCACATCCCAGCACCAGGGCCCAGGTGAGACGGCTGCTGGCAGCACCGGCGGTGTCTCCACCAGGCAGAGGCTGGAAAACACCAGCCTGAACAATGGGAGCACCTTGGCTGAAGTCAATAGCAGCTGCCTGTGCTCCTTGCACTAATCTTTTAAATCATTAGCTCTGGTGGCTGCTACCGAGCCCCCCTGCCACCCACCCGGGGTGAATGCCGGCTGTCGGCTCGATCCCAGCGCTGCGATTCCTGGGACAAAACGGGAGCAAAAGCGTGTGACAAGGGAGGACCAGGGCACAGGTAGGCAGCACCTGGGACAATTTATGCCTTCACAGCAGATATATTGCTCGGGTTTTCTGAGATACGCTGTCAGCCACAGCTCAGTGGACAACAGCTGGGAGCAGACTGATCCGGAGGAGCCAATGGCTCTGCGGCCAGCAGAGACTATCCGTACATCTCAATCCCAATGGCTGCCGGCTGTCACCGGGCTGTCACCGCACCCGCACCCTCCTCAAGCACACAGGTCCACTCCCAGCCACCTTTCACGTGTGCTGCTCTCATCATTCTCCAAATATCCACCACAGCCTCTCATGCTGTCCTCTTCCTCCTCCCCTCCCAGGCAAAGCAGCCCCTGTTCCCTGCAGTATCACTGAGCAGGATCACACAGTACAAGGGGGGAAAAAAAAAAATATTGAAGGAGAGCCCTTTTAAATCAAGTTCACGCCCTGCATCAAGAAAGGTTAGTCTTCCCACTGCCCAGATAAAGGATACAGATGTTAAACTGATGTCACATTTGATCTCAGCCAAAAAGCCAAGAGGGTTTAAAACATTCATTCATCTCAAGCTGTAAGCAAAGCTTATTCTCACTAATCTCGATAATTACTCCGCTTCTTACGAAGGAGCTCACAAGGAGCAGCCATGCAATGGCACAGTTTCCTTCCTGCACGGGACCCTGCTCAGAGCAGGGATCAGAGATTTGTGAGAAATTCCCTCTTAAAAGAGAGAATCCAGACCAGAATGCTGCACTGGATTCAATAGGATTGCTCCAGACTTGGAGCAGGATCCGACCCCAAACTCTTCCCACTCATGTCTTTGATCTGAGAGCACTGGGGTTGCTGGCGTCACTATAAGACAAGGAACGTACAATGTCATGAGGGATCAAGAGGACTAAAAATCAAACTCCACAAGACCTTTTCAGATACAGCAATGGGGGCAAAGATAAATTAAGCCTTTCCAATGAGGTATCAAGTGAACAATTAGCAGAGAAAAGCTGCCCACGAAGGCCTGATGGAGCAGAGCTTGGAGATTTTCTTCCCAGAGACGTCTGCTAGAAACAGCCTGAAACATTTCCATTTCTGTTGCCTTTTAATAGCAAGGTCAGTTCCTTTCTTCCTACCCTGACATCCTCCATCAGGGCCTCTTTCTGGGAACTCACAGCAACGCACCAGATGTCACCCAGAGACAGAAAAACAACCAGGGGCCAAACTGGGGCATTTCACCACTGCCCTGAATCCCAAACCACACGGAGCCAGGCTCGCCGGGAAGGGGGAGCAGAGAGCATCCCCTCGGTGGCACCGCCAGCCCCCCGAGTCCCTGGGGCTGGAAGGAGCCCCTTCCTCCCAGGCATTAGCGGCCACCCTGCTCCTACAAAAAGCCACATGAACAGCAGCCCCACATGCCTCCAGGCTTCCCCCAGCAGTAACCAGCCACTGGAAATTATCTAAATATTTGCAGCCCTAAGGAGACTTGTTGGTTTTGTTGGTTTTTTTTTTCCCCCATTTTTGCTCTGGGTTTGAACAGCGGTCAGCACAACGCCCAGCAGGGCTCCGCAGCATTCCCAACAGCCTCACCAGGCACTAGCACACAAACATCCCAACGTGCTGGAGGGCAGGGACCCTCCCACTGAACTCCATCGCAGCCCCCCTGTAGCACCCACACTTCCAGCAGCAGGGCAGCTCAGCCTCCACCTACCCCCCAGCAGCAGATGTCACAAGAAAGCCAGAGCCAGGAGAGGAGAAAGCCACTACCACCACCCCAAGAAGAGGGTGCTAGCACTAAGACAGAGGAACAACCATTTTTAGCTGGTTACTAAGCTACTCCCAGATTTCTACAGGCTTCCTCAAGGCTACAGACCCCAGATGTGCAAACACCACATCAGCTGCTGCCTAGGATGGCAAGGATAAAGTAGGGAAGAAAAGAAACCACAAGACTTAAACCAGAAAACTACCTTCATTTGGTGATGCCGTATGCTCCTCTTCAGACCTCAGGCTCAGGGCACGCTTTCAGGCTTCCTTTCTTTAGTACAAACCCTGAGACTAGAAATATGGCCACTAGAAATAGAGCCAAGAGAGATAGGACCTCAAAATCACAGGCTCCAAGACTTCAAAACACATAGCTTTCCATCAGCCCTAAAAATGCATGTGTCTGCCCTCCACTGAAAGGAGCAGAAGGAAGCAAAACCCAACAGTGCAGGTGTGAGCTTTTATGGGTGCACAGGTGCCCCCGGTGAGGAGGTCCCCAGCTGAGGAAGCCACTCTGGCATCCCCCTCCCAGCTGTGCTACGAAGAGCGAGGGCTGCTGCCTGTTTTTGGGAGGTGGGCAAGGCTCTGGCCACTGCTGGGCAACACCAACCTGCAAACAGCTTATTAAAAACACCTTTGGGTACATGCAACACCGTGCGGGTGTGTGCCCTGTGCCACCCACCTCACCTGGCTTGGGGGAAGCCAAGGCAGTGGGGGGTGGAGGATCAGGGCTGGGATTTGTCTCTGCCCACTCTGGCTCCTATCCCCGACTCCCCCTCTCTGCAGCAGGCGCGGGTCATCTCCAGGGACAGCCTAGGATACACCACCCCTGTGAACCCCCCGACCTGGCCCAACCCGGGCTGCTCCGACAGCATGGCCAGGGCCACTGGGACAACCCTGTGGGACTCCCAGGGGGTGGAGGGATGGGGAAAAGAAGGAAAAAAATAATTCTTCTGCCACGCACCAGCTTCTCCCCTTCTGCACATATTTCCAGAGCCTCTATTTTTCCACATTAAAAGAGGCTGGAATGTCACGTTGCAGCAGGTACCCGTGAACAAAGCCACAAGTGTGGATGGCTACATGCACAAATTCTGTCCCCCCAGGTTTTTCCAGGTTTTCAGGAGTGACCTTGGAAAAAGAGTGAGCCGTAGTTCTTCATGTCGTGGGCAATAACACGTTTGTCACCATTCAAACTGTCTGAAGGCTGCCCAGGTTTTACTTTATGGCATTGCTAGGTGTCACCAAGACCCAACTGAATTACGTTGCCAGCTCCTTCATAAAGAAAGAGAAGTGACTTTGCTTTCCCTCTCCACACCACACTGGAGCCCGGAGCTTGGGGGAGCAACTCAGATTTGTTCATTACTTTTTTCTTTTCTTTTTTTTTTTTTTTTTTGTTTGTTTTCCTTTCTGCAAGCGTGTGATAGCCGAAACTTGCAGGTGAAAGGCTTTGAGCACCTCATCACGACACACAAATAAATAAAAATATTTAATCGTCGCAGGAATACATACATACAGCCTCTTGAAATGTTTGCAAGCCCGTAGCAAAACTCTATTAATTCTTACGGAGCGGTCCCGTCCCATCCCGCCCCAGGGACACCTCCCGTGGGGAACCCCGCGGAGCCTCCCGGGCACATCCCGGCTCCGGTCTCGGTCCCCGGCCCGCCGGTTTGGGGGCTGGGGGATGCTAAAGAGGTGGGGGGCGGCTCCAGAGACACACACACACACACACACACACACTCCCCCGGTCCTGACCCTGCACCGCCGCTGTCTCACCCACCTTAGCCAGAAGGTGACGCCGTCCGCCTGCAAATTGCTCCCAGCCCAATTAGGCAGCCGGTATCGGCTGCAATCACGGCTGCTGATAGAGATAAATGGGGAAGGCACTATCTGCCCAACAATAGTGTGGGGGTTTTTTTAAAAAAAAAAAAGAAAAAAAAAACTGGGGGGGAAAAAAAAAAAAAAACAATTGAACTTTTCATCAGCTGCTAATCATGATTTTTTTATTGCTTTGCTTAGCATTTTCTGGGGAATAAAACCTCAGAGGAGCCCAGTCTTTTGTGGAAAATGAAAGGGCATATAAAAAAATGAATGTACATGGATTCTAAATATTTCAGGTTGTATGACTTTGTGTTTGACCTTAGCAGAAGATGAACTAATCCTGCAATATAATAGACTTTCATAGAGATATGGAAAATGGCTGCTTTTTTATCTCAGTTGCCATGGGAACCATCAGAGAGAAGGCCTAGCTGAGATGCAATAGAAGGTTATTAAATGTGTGCTTGTGTATATTGGAAAAATACAGCTTTTTGTCATCTTGTGTCACTCATAGGTCTTTAATACGTAATGTTTAGGTTATTAATAAACTAACACAGGTCCATTTTTTACGGGGAACAACTGTGAATACAGCCATAAAAAAATTAGTACAAGTTGAACATTTGCAAAACTCCTGAGCATGGGCAGGGGCTGGCTGGGGCTGCTGCTTGCCCACAACTTCCCATGGAAGTTTCTCTCCCCTTCCAGGCAGGGGAAGGATGAGCTTTGCTGGACAGGCAAAAGGGACACGGACACTGTGGATCTCCTGTCCTCAACCCAGGAATTGCTGGCCCCCTGGGCTGGGGGTCCAGAGCAGCACAGGGAATGTGTGGGTGTGCTGCGGGGGTGGAAAATAAAATGTCCCCTTGTCTGTTACCTGGGCACCAGCTCAGGTGCTGCTGGGTAAAGAAGCGGGGTGTGAGAGCTGAGGGGACATCTCTCCCTGGCTCGGGGCTGGGGGATCCCATGCTCTGGAGCTGGGGACTGCACAGCCAGGCTGGGAGGCACTTACTGTTATGGAGGGGAAAATTAAAAGGAAAATAGAGAATAGAAACCAAGAAAACCTAGGGGAGAGGCAGAAAGGGAGAGAAAGCAATGGGGAAAGAAAGAGAGAGAGAAAGAGAAGAAAGAGAGAAAGAAAGAGACAAATTTCACACTACCTCCAGGAGTGAAGAAGCACTCTCTGTGGGGTTTATTTGTTTATTTTCTCCCCCAGAATCACCAGTTGCTCCCCAAACCTGGGCTGCCCCAGGTGCCCTGTCCTGCCTGCAGTTGGGATTTGGTTCTGGGATCACCCAGAACCAAAGGGGATCACCAGCTGGGAAGACAGTCCCAGCCCCTGGGGGACCCAAGGGACTGGCCGGGCTCCACGGCTGGGCTGCAGGGATTTTGGGGGAAACAAGCTGGAGGGAACAAGGGAGGCTTTACCAGACTGGTTCAGCTGAGACCTCTAAGGGCTGGGGAGGGACTAGGGCACAGCTGAGCCTAAAAGTGGCTTTCTGGAGGAGCAGGGGTGTTGCCACACACACCCCTGGAACAGCGACGGCTTGTGGGTGTGGGGTGTGGGTTAATGCCACCGTGGGTGCAGGAGTGAGTGCGATGGCAAGCGGGTGCCCGGGATGATGTTCACACCTCTTCTCTTCTCCCTGCAAACCCACCAGCTTCCCAGCGGAGCAACCCCGAATTCCCGAATGTGCCGTGTGGCAGCACAGCACCTTGCAAGGTGTGTTGCTGTCCCACCCTGCTCCCCCGGGTGGGTGACAGGCAGGGCACCCCCTCCTCGCCCCACAAAGCACACAAGACCTGTGTGTGCTAAGAGCCTCGGGGGTGTCCCAGGCCCAGCCGGGGGCACCCCGCATGCACAGCAGCCCCGCGTCCATGCATACTAAGTAAAGCAAGGAATACATAGATTTTGCCTATCTGCCGATCAAACGCGGAGATCTGCTCTGGTAAATGATGCATTAGATGCGGTGGCTGTATTTGTTGTGTGAGTTTTGAAAGGGTTCCGATAATCTGGAAGCGAGAGATAAGGAACACCATTTATTCAGCAGCACTTTGGAACCAATTTTCAACCCTGTTCAACCCCATTCTCCAGCAGCCTCCAGGAGCCCAGGAGATAAGGATTGGGCTATTCATTATCTTCACAAGGAACAAAGATTAGCTAGCAGAGATGAAAAATTACCCCTGGATAGTAATAATAAGGAAGCGAACCTGGAGAGTTGCTGAGCTTATATTCTCCCTGCTGCTGGTGCTGCTTCTTCGCTTTTTAAATTCTCTCCCTCTCTTTTTTGTTGAATCAATATTGAAAAGGTTGGTTCTTTTTTTTCTTTTTTTTTTTTTTCTTTTTAAGGGGATAAAAAAAAAAAAGAAGCCTTCCCTACTGTCTATAATATTTTTCAATATGCAGAATATGGTTGTTACCGTGGAAGAGAGCGGAGCACACAGCTCTGCCTCCCAGACTTTCAGATGACATCTTTAGTACGAAAGCTAAACAGCAGAGGAAAACATCCTTCTTTTCCAGCGGGCGTGAAGGAAAAAATGCATCCCTCCGCCCCTGCGGCCCCAAAGGGCTCTGGTGGCACCTGAGGGGGTGGCCCTGGCCCCGGGACAGCCCGGCCGGCGAGCGGGCAGCGGCGCCGTGAGCCCTTGCTGGGCAACTGCGCCTCCGCCGGTCTCAGCCCCCCCGAGTCCCCGGCGCGGACACCCCTGTTTGTCCCCGTTTGGGGAAAAATCTGCAGGCTTCAAACCCCGCTTTTCCCGTAGTTTTTCCGCCTGGGCGACAGTCCCTCGTTTTCGAGTCGTTCCGAGCAGGGGCGATCCCAGGGCGCGGCTGGCGACAGCGTCTCCCTCTTCCTGGGCACAAGGGAAAAAAAGAGGGGGACATATATATATGTATACATTTTAATACCACATTCTTTTGTATTTTTCCCCTGCATAAATCTGGCGATGTATCTCCTCTCAGAGGATGAAGGGTAATACAGGAGGAGTAATTAAAACACTTACTTTGGAAATGGGCTGCGTGGGGCTGATAAGAATTATCTGCCGCATATCAAGGACCCTTTTTCCCCCGGACCATATCACAAAGACAGACAGAAAATGCCAGCAGAATATGATTCTCCCCCTCCTTTCCCCTGCTCACATTTTTACCTCCATTATGATGATAATTCCTCTCCCGCGAAACTTTTCTCCTTCCCTTCCCGAGCCGTATTTCGTTTCCCCGCTCCCGCAGGGCCCCCGCCGGACGGTCCGGCCTTTGTCTCTCCGTTAATATGGTTTTCCCGCAGCCTCGGGCGGGGGTCTCGCCCGCTCCCCCCACGGAGAATCTCACCGCACCCCGCGGCGCCTCGGTGCTGCCCCTGCGGCCCCCCGCGGCGCTGCCCCCCGCCGCCGGCCCGGGAGACAGCCACCCCATCCAGCCACCGGGGGCTCGGCGAGGGGATCCCCCCCCCCTTCTCCCCCAGCCCCGCACACACACACGCACCGGCAGGAAAATACCCAGCAGGTGAAGATTGCCAAGCCGGGGCTGGGGAGCGCAAACATTTCCAAAAACATTCGTTCTAGCTGAATTTCCTAGTGGTCTGCGAGGGGTGTATTTCACCCTCTCTTTCCTAGCTGCGGCAACGACCCGCCGCGTAACGTTTGCTGCCGCCTCTTCCAGCTTCTCCGCTGCCTCTCTTATGTGCAGGTGCACAGCCCGAAAGACTTGAGTTTGGGAAGGGAGAGGGGGGAGAAGAAACACGAGGTTATACAGAAGCCCGGCTGGCCAATGCAAAAGAAAAAAAAATAAAAATAATCTAACTCCCCGCCCTCCCCCCAAAACATTCCCTTCACTAGGGAGTGGAAACAAAATTAATACGAATAGGAATAATTTATACGAATAACTGATCCTACAAAGCGGGTCCCCCCCACCCGACCTTCCTTGGGATCCGATGGAAGAAGCGGGCGGCTCGGGAGAAGACGGGGCTGGGGCGCCCGGTGCAGCGGAGCCCGGTTTCCCAGCGCCTGGGATGTGAGTGGGTGTTGTTGGTATAATATCAATTCATTTAAAATATGAAAGTCAAGTCGCGTAGACTGTGACAGCAACCGTAACAAAAGGTGCAAGCAACAGACAATGTGATGTGCTTGTACAGATATTGTAATGATGCAAATGAAGTGGAGGGGACGAGCTGCCTTATTATGTACATAAATACACAGAGGCTCGCTGTGCCATCCTTGAATGCAGGAGAGTGAGAGAGAGAAGGGGAGGGAAAGAAGGGAGAGAGGAAAAGAGAGGGAGGGAGGGAGGGAGGACGGGAAGGGGGGAAGGAGGGAAAGGAGGAAGGAAAAAAAAAAAAAAAAAAAAAGGCTCAGCTCGAAAACTGCTGCCAGTTTTAAGCAGCGCGCACGTCGGGCAGCCCCTCCGCCGGCATCCGCGCACCCACCGCCCCGGCAGAGCCGCCGCTCCCGGCGCAGGCAGGCAGGGGAGGCTCCCGGCGGCTCCGCGGAGCAGGAGAACCGGCGCTTTCCAGGCACCGGGCGGAAAACTGAAAGAAAAACGACGAACGGGCGAAAGGCAAGGTAAGGGGATGCGGCTGCGCGGCTCTGCGCGGCCCCGGGGGCTGCCGTACCGCCACCGCGGCTCCGCCGCCGCGCACCGGGATACGGGTCCCGCTGCTGGAGCGCATGGTTCGGGGCAGCTCTCCCCGGGGACAGACCCGGGTAAGATTTTGTAAAGAACGAAAAAATGCCCCCGGCACGCCCGGACCCCCCGCGGGCTGTCGCCTCCTCCCGCCCGGCCGGGGCCGGGGCTGCCGGGCTGATCCCGGTGCAGCGCCCGCCGGCTGCCTCGGAGGCACCGCGGGGGCTCAGCCCGGGGGCTGGTGGCGCACCCGCTGCGCTCCCCGCACCGGCACCCTGCGGGGAGCGGGGCTGCCGGGCCGCCTCTGGGTTTGAGGTTTGGTTTTCTTTTATTTTCTTTTCTTTTTTTTTTGTTTTGTTTTTCCCCCCTTTCCCATTGTCACCGGAGTAATTATTTAAATCTCCATCTTGGAAAAGTTGCATTTCACCTAGGGCAGACACTTCCCAGAGACAGGGTGTGCAGAGCCCCGCGCCCCCCCCTCCCTGCTCCCCGCAGCCACATCCTATCTCCTCGCTCCCATTGTTGGCAGATTTGGGCATTAAAAAAAAAAAAGAGAGAAAGATGCGAGGGGTTTGTTCCGCCCCGGGAAGGCGGCAGGGCCCGGCCCCGCTCCCCCTGCACCTGCCTGCCGGGGAGTCCTCTCCGTCCCAGTCCCGTGCGGCAGCTTTACGGGGCTTTGCATGATTTAAAATTATCCAGCCACATCGGGGACCGGGCCGCTCCTCTCCGCGGGCTCTTTCACACACACACACCCCTCCCTCCTTTTCTTTTTTTTTTTTTTTTTTTTTTTTTTTGGTGTTGTACGTGCAAATTTCCCCTTTTTATCCTCCTTTTGCTTTGGGGTTCTGAGGCTGGAAGGCAAGGAAAAAAAAAAATTAGAAGCAACCGCGAGCGGAGTCTGCCTGGATTTGAGGCGATTTCAATAAGAAAAGCGATTCCACTAAAGGGGGGGGGTTGCGGATTTCGGTCGCGGGGATTGTTCTCCCCCAGAGCACGGGGCATCTTTATTAAAAGCAATTTTTTTTTTTTTTTTTTTTTTTTCTTGGAAACCTAAACCCCGGCCTGGTTCAAGCCCCGCAGATCGCAGGGGAAAGGCTGCGGCGGGTGTGGGTGCGGGGAGCGGCCGGTGCCGGTGGTGAGACGAGCCCCTCTCCGGGCTCGGTCCCTCCCCAGCAAAGTTTTGCCTGCAGAGAAACAAATCAAACCTGCGGGATCGTCCTCTTTGCTCCCTCCTGCAACAGCCGCGTCCGAGGTTGTCCTCGCAAGAAAAATAAAATACAAAATAAAATTAAAGCAGGCTCCTGCGAACGAAATCTCCCCCGGCAGCGCCTGGAAAAAAAAAAATCATACCTTTTTCTGGAGAAAGGTGTGCGTGTGCAACCCACCCCTTCACCCCACCCCCCGCACGCCGTTTTCTTTGGAAACTTGCACATAAAGCTTTTTTGTGGAGAGGTTGGGGTCGACTCGGGGCTTTTCCTCCCCTTTATTTGCAGCCGAGCGAGCCGGGGGGGCGGCGGGCACCGGAGAAATTGCGGACAAAGCGCAGGTGAAGGCGTGTGCGGGGGTAGGGGGGGAGGCTGGGACCGAGGGTTCCCACTGCGGGGGACATGCCCCGCATGCGGGATGGGGGGATAGCGAGAAGGCTTCTACAGTACTTACAAAAAAAAAAAAAAAAGGAAAAAAAAAAAAAGAGAGAAGATTAAGTATTCCGTGATTTATTCCCCGAGCCTTCTCTCTCGCTCACTCTCTCTTTTGTGTTTTTTTTTTAAATGCAGCTTAAATAGGGTCTTGTGGTTAAGAGGTAACTGTGTCATTTTATAACCCTATTAGCAGCCATTTATACGTACTAGTAACGCGGGACTGGGGGGGCACCTGGGGAGAAGAAAAGCAAAGTAGAGCCCAAACCAGAGGAAGGAAAACACCGAAACAAAAAAAAATAAAAAAGGCAGAAAGCAAGAATTTCCCCTCCCCAAAATATCACGCCCAAGGAAATCATCAATCCCGGGGGGAGAGGCGGGGGGGGAGCTGCTCGCAGGGACCGGTGCTGGCCGCCCCCGGGCAGGGGGGACACTGCGGGGCTCTTACCTGCGAGCCGCTGGCACCGGTCGGCCGGTCCTCTACCTGCCGTGGCCCACAGCCCACGTCCCGCGGCCCCGGTTTCTCTCCCTCCATTTTTTTCTTTCTTTTCCCGGAGTTTTTCCTGCCCTCCCTGCTTGCGGACGCCGCGGGCTGCAATTCGGAACGGAGCGGGGTTGGGGGGTGGGGGGGGCGATGCTTCACGGCCGCCCCGGGAGGTCCCGACCCCCGGGTCTCCGTTCACCGGGAGGGAGCGTGGTCCCCTGGAGGGTACAGACGGGGAACCCCTGTAAGGGGGGTGTCTGGAGGAAAGTACCCCGGGGGGTGGGGGTCCCACCCAGCCCGGCTCCGTTTGGTCAGGTACACTTTTATTTCCTAAAGATCGGGGGGGGGAGGAAAATAATAAAAAGAGGAAGAAACCCCACTCCAGGGGTGTAAATAAATAACCTGCGTGCACGGGAGGGGGGATTTGCTTTCTGCCTTCGCCTCTGCCCGGGCATAGGTGTCAACTCCATCACCGGGCACTGCTAACTGTTGTTAAAACATGTCCTCTCCCCCCTCCCTTAACGATATGACATCACTTGTCAATCAAAACAAAATAACCAGTTGTGCTCCCAGATCTGGGAAAGCTTCGTTAAAAAAAAAAAAAAAAAAAAAGAGAGAGAGAGGGGGGAAAAATCGCAACGGCAATAACAAAATAAAGTTAATAAATCGGAGCCCATTCTGTCGGGGCGGGGGAGGGAAAGGGGAAAAGAAGGCGAACGCGGTGGGGGGAATTACCGGGAGCAGGGCGCGTACCGGGCCCGGGCGGACCCTCTCCCCGGGGGCTTGGCAGAAAATTGAGGGGAGAGCTGCTTAACCAGCCGTGAGAAGCGCGCTGCGGAGCGGAGCTAAGCCGCTCGCCTCCAGCAGCCAGCGCGGGGTTGCTGATGTTCCCGATGGGTGAATTAATTCAATTAAAAAAAAAAAAAACCAACAAAAAAACCCCCAGCCGTGCCGCCGGGGCATTTAGCGGCCGAGATCGGAGCCGGCAGCCGGGTCGTCAAACGCAGGCGGCGGGGACGGGACGCGGCGGGGTAAAAAAAAAACCACCCAAAACCCCATATAATAAAATAATAAAAAATCCTGGGAGCTGCCCGGCTAGGAAATCTCCCAGCTCAGCCACGGGAATTAAAGCACTCCCTCAGCAGAAACCGTCCATCCCCGCTGGAAGGGTCATTTATTTTGCAAAGGGTTTTAATGGGAGGGGGAGGGAGGTTTGGGTGCGAGGAGAGGCGCCGGCCGCAGTGCCAGCAGCCCGGCGGGGGGGAGGCAGCCAGACCCCCGGCCCGAGGCGGGGGGTGGGCGCCGGGGGGGGAGGAGAGATGGTGTGTGAGGAGGGGGAGCCCGGCCCGAGTTCAGCGTGGCCGGAGCCGCTGCCCGCTCGCCCCTTTTGTTTTGCTTCGCCTGCCGGGGTAACCCGAGCCGGGGGCTTCAGGGAGCCCTGGCCGGGCAGCGCCGGGGTCTGCCTCGCCATAAATCAAGCCGCCTGATTAATCTTTACAATTTGTCTTTTAAAACAAACACGAACGAATTATCAGCTCGTTAACTGCGATTTTATCACCTGCCTAAAACAAACAGCCCACCCCACTACCTCCCTCCCCCCCCCCCCCAAAAAAAAAAAAAGAAATCGCGGCCCTGTGCTGATGGCAATAATTAAAACATCCATATTAATTAACAAGGGCATAGCGAGGCGCTGGGATCCCAGCGACAGCGGGAGGGACCCCCCGGGCATGGTGTGCCCCGGCACCTCCGGGCTGCGAGTAGAGCGAGGCGCTGCGGGGACCTACCTGCAAACGCCCGGGTTTATTTTATACTTACTCTTCTTTCAAATTAAAAAGAAAAAAAAAAATCCGTTTTGAGGAGATATTTAGGTGGTTTTGGTGTGGATGTTTCCGTGCATGTAGAAAGATAAGCGCTTCGGAGGAGAAGCCGGATTTTTAGAAAGCTCTCCTGGTTCTCTCTGCCTTTTAACTTTTCTTTTTCTTTTTTTTTTTTTTTTTTATTTATTTTCTTTGTTTCCCTTTCCTCCCTGGCACCTCCGGCCTAAGGCACCCGGGCCCCGCTCCACCGCGGGCCGGCAGCTCCGCAGGGCGGGGGGCACTTGTCCCCCTTCCCCGGCCCCCGGCCCCTCTCCCACCAAACCCGGCTCAGCGCCCGTCCCCGGCCTGCCTGGGCCAACCAGCCCGTCCCGGGAGAAGCCGGCTCTGCCGCCCCTTTCGCGCCCGGCAGCCGACGGAGGAGCTGCCGCTCGGCCCCGCCGCCTTACGACCCCCACTCCCCCCCCGACGGCGGCAGGAGGGGGCGAGGGGCGCCGCGGTCCCGGCGCCGCCGCGCAGCCCCGAGGGCAGGGGGCCGGGGGGGGGGGGCGGGGAGAGGGGCAACCCGGGCTTTCGGTGCAGGAGGTCGGCAGAGGAAAGGATGCGGGGAGGAGGAGGGGGGGCAATGCCGGCTCCCTCTGCCCCAGCCGCCGCCTCCCGCTTCCCCGCTGTAGGTCCCCCCGAGGGGGCTGCGCTGGGGGTCCCCTTGGGGGGGGGGGCAGAGGTTTGAAGGGGACAACGCGTGGTGGTGAGGGAACAGTCAGGGAGAGAGCCCCATGTCGCTCCGGCCAGACGGGCTCCGCAGCGAGGAAAGGGAGTTTTATTATTATTACCGTCATCATTATTATTATTATTGTTATTATTTAAAAAAAAAAAAAGTTCATTTCCTGGCGAATTTGGCAGTGGCGGGTGACGTCAGAGCCCCGGCGTCGTAGTGACTGGGGCGGCCGGGCCAGGGGAGGCCGGCTCCGGCTCCCAGCCCCCGGCGCTGCCCGCCGGGGGGGCGGCCCTCGGGGCAGCAGCGGCATCCTCGGGGTCGCCCCGGTTCCCCCCCGCCGCCGTTGTCCCCTCGGCGGGTCCCGCACGGCACCGACCGGCTCCTGCATCTCCCCCGGCCGCGCCGTCGGGCTGGAGCCGCGACTGCTGCCCGCTGCCCGGCGGGCGGAGGGGTCGCTCCCCGCCGCCCCCTGCCCCGCTCCCCGGGCGAGGGGGATCCCTCCCCCTGCCTCCAGCTCGGAGGTTTAAGGGATCGCGACCAACGCTTCCCCTTTCCCCCGAAATCAGCGGCTGGGGAACGGGAGGGGAACGCCAGGGAAACGGGACCCGCAGCAGCGCCCGGCCGCGCTCTGGGGAGCTGGTTGTGATTATTTTATTTTATTTTATTTTTCCCATTAGTAATAATTTCTGCCCCCAAAAGCGTACGGGTTTATGTGCACCTTCGGGGATGGCAGAGCCCGATCGGCGCCCCGGCTGCTGCCGGGCTGCGCTGCAGACTCCACGGAAAACGCCTGTTGATTCCGGCTGCGCCTCCCCTGCCCGGCCCGAAGCACACAAGTGATTGCAAATACTAAAACCGTGTTGGGTTTTGGTTTAAAAAAGTTTTAAAAAAAAGAAAAAAAGAAAAGAGGGGAGAGAAAGGAAAACCGCGGGGTTGCGGCGCCGCAGCCCCCATCGGGGAGGCTGTAGCCGATCCCCCGGCTCGGCTCCCCGTGGCCTGCCCGTTCGCTGCCGCAGTCGCCAACAAACCCCAGCCCGGGCCCGTTCCGAGGGCTGCAGGCCGGGGAACCGGGCAGCATCCGTCCCTGCCCCGCAGCCTGCCCGCCGCGGCACGGAGGGCAGCGGGGCCCGGCTCGGAGCCTGGCATTTATTTGTTTTTAATTATTTCTCCCCTCCCATTCACTCAGTTATTTCAAACTAACGTGATGGCAACAACCACGCTGGGGTTTCTCCCGCTCCCGGCTGCGCGCTACTCTGCCAGATTTATGGGGATTTTAGTGTATTTATCTCCCCGGTGCCGATTTCCATTCCCCCCTCCATCCCCCGAGCATCCCGGCGGCGGCGCTGGGAGCCGCGGCCGGGAAGCACCCAACGGAACCGGACCCATCGCCCAGCTCTTCCCGCACTCCGTCCTCCCTCTCCCTCCCTTTCCCCCCCGCATCCCTGCACACCCCGGCGGGACCCCCCTATTTTGCCGTCCCCGCCCCGCAGGGGCGTGCAGAGCCCGGGCGGGGAAAGCCCCCACGGAGCTGCCAGGCGAGGATGCTGCGGGCGGGGGGAGGGGAGGGGGGGGCGGAGGAGGGGGTCTGCGCTGCTCTCTTCCCCCCCCCCCGGGGCCGGCTCCGTTTGGGGCCGGGGGTGCGGTTTGGGGGCGGTGTGGGGCGGCAGGATTGGCTGGCCCGGCCGCCGGCCCCGCTCGCCCCGGCCCGTCTGCGGCGCCGCGGCCAGCTGGCGCCAGCGCTCATATAGGATGCGCGGGGATGGGACCGAGCCGGCCAGAGCAGCGGCTTTGCCATCTGAGTAACACCCTCCATCCAGCCTCCTCCCGCGCTCGCTCTGCCTTCCCCCGCCCTCCTCCTTCCTCGTTTTTGGTTTGTTGTGGTTTTTTGTTTGTTTTTTTTTTAATTTTTAAATTATTATTATTTTTGTCTCCCCCCCTCCCCGCCCCCCTCTCCTTTCTCCCCCTCTCCGCGGCACTCGCATCCTCCGAGCAGGCATACATCACCACCCACCCCGCCGAGGCACCCTGCCTCCCGCGCCGGGTAAGTGTGGGGCGCGGGGGGGACACTCGCTGCTTTCGCTAAACACCCTCTTCTCCCCCCTCTTCTCCTTCTCTCCCCCCCACCCCCTCCTTTCTCCCCTCCTTTTCCTTTTGTGTCAGCCGGAGTTCTTGCTAGACCTACGCTGTATTAGATCTGCCGTTCTTCCTATTTTACCCCGCTTTTGAAGCCAGCTGGAAAAACTCCTGTTGACGTTTGTAGCGAGGGCCGGGGTGGGGGGTGGGTGTGTGTGGAAGGAAGCTTTTTGCCTCTTTGTTGTTTTTTTTTTTTTAATATCTAGTTTGGGTAAAGAGTTTGAAACGGGATCTCTGTTTATTTTGTGGGGCAATGAGCAGGAAGGGCGCAAGTCGAGGACTTTTGGGGGAGAGGATATTTTTGGAAGGGGGGGGGGGGGAGGGGCTCTGCTTCCCCCTCCCCATCCATTTACCGCTGGGAAAGGCAGCCGGCGGGGAGCCGGCCCGGCGGGCAGCGCACCCCGGGGCCGCCGAGCCGCTAACCCGCCCGTCTCTCCCTACAGGTGCTGCCCCGCCGCTCCCCCGGACCCGCCGCTGCCGCCCCGCCGCTGACAGAGGGACACGCTAACGCCGGGGGTCCTCCCCCCGCCTTCCGAGGGCGCACTCCAGTCAATCGGCGATTTTTTTTTCTTTAAAGGAAAGTCACCCCGGCTCCTAAAAACCCACCGGCAGCTCTAAAAGCCACCCCACCCCCCCGCCGCTCCCCGCCGAGCGCCGCTCGCTCCTGGTCCGGGGGTGAGTGGGAGGGGAGGCCCGAGGCCATGGAGGTGGCCACGGACCAGCCTCGCTGGATGGCCCACCACGCCGTGCTCAACGGGCAGCACCCCGAGAGCCACCATCCCGGACTGGCTCACAACTACATGGAACCAGCGCAGCTCCTACCTCCGGACGAAGTCGATGTCTTCTTCAACCACCTGGACTCCCAGGGCAACCCCTACTACGCCAATTCCGCCCATGCCCGGGCCAGGGTCTCCTACAGCCAGGCACACGGTAAATCCGCACCCGCTGCCCTCCTCTGCGCCCCCAGCCCATTCCCCGTCCGCGCTCCCCGGGCCCCTCCGTGCTGGTGCCCGACGGGGAGGCGAGGAGATCCCACCCGCGGGCTGCTTCGGTGTGCCGGAGCCGGGAGGGAAGGGAGATCTAAGAAAACAGGATAGAAAGGGAGGCACGGGTGGATTTTAACCCTAGAGATAACCGAGGACTGGCGGAGGGGAGGGAAAGAAAGGGGGGAGGTGAGAGAGGAAGGGGAAATAGTGTGTGCGGAGGCTAAAACTTCTCAGACACGGCTACTTCCCGGATGCAAAATACGAGCCGATTCGAATCGGCGATGGATTGTACTTGGGGGTGCTTTTAGGAGCCGAAGAAAGCGTGTTGACGGTGCATAAGGGGGTTCGCAACTTATTCCCGGGGGTGGTGCGGGAGGAAAGGGAGTGCTGCGATTCCTGGGGGGCTGGGTCCCCCTCCTGCTGCCCACTGCTCTTTTTTGCTACATCCCTCGGAGGGGAAGGGGAGAAGGGGGCTGTCGCGCCAGGCTGGCTGCTCTTTTCTGGGTTGTGAAATCTCTCCCCATGCCCGGCTCCCCTCCGGCTGCCCACGGACTGAGGAGCTGGGGGACTTCCCACAGCCGCTCCAGGCTGAGCTGCCCCACGCTGATCCCAAACGCTCTTGTGTTCCTACAGCCCGCCTGACGGGGAGTCAAATGTGCCGGCCTCATCTTATCCACAGCCCCGGGATCCCTTGGCTGGACAGCAGCAAGGCGGCACTGTCTGCCCATCACCACAACCCCTGGACCGTCAACCCCTTCACCAAGACACCCCTGCACCCCTCGGCGGCCGGAGCCCCTGGGGCCATCTCGGTGTACCCAGGCAGCAGCACCTCTAGCACCGCCTCCGTCTCTTCGCTCACCCCGGCCTCGCACTCCGGCTCCCATCTCTTTGGCTTCCCCCCGACCCCTCCCAAGGAAGTGTCCCCGGACCCCAACTCCACCAGTGCTGCCTCCCCTTCATCCTCCGCCGGGGCCCGGCAGGAGGACAAAGACAGCATCAAGTACCAAGTGTCGCTGTCAGAAGGGATGAAGATGGAGAGTGCCAGCCCGCTCAGAAGCAGCCTCACCAGCATGGGGGCCCAGCCCTCCACCCACCACCCCATTCCCACCTACCCCTCCTACGTGCCAGCTGCCCACGACTACAGCAGCAGCCTCTTCCACCCCGGCAGCTTCCTGGGGGGCCCCGCGTCCAGCTTCACCCCCAAGCCGCGAAGCAAGGCCAGATCCTGTTCGGGTAAGTGTTGTACCCTCAACTGCATCCCCAGGGTGGAAGGGCCAAGTTGTGATTTGTTTCACTTGACTGTTTGGGGGTGCTGCGAGGCTGGATGCTTGTGTCAGCTCTCTTTAGGACAGAGGGGCAGGTGGCTGCTTGGTCCCACTTTTCTGGGTTTTTAAACTAGGACATGGAGCTTCTGCCAGGCTCCTGTGCATGCCAACACAGCCCCAGAAGCTGCTGAGCCGCTGAGCACTGGCCTCAGGGCGTTCAGATGGGCTGAGGGACATGGGAACCAGTGCAGCGTGAGCCAGCAGACTGAGTTGTACAAAGAGTCATTTATATGGGGGGGGGATATAAATGTTTCTCTCATAGAAAAAGCTGGTCCCAGCCACCCGAGGGGCTCAGGCCTGACCCTGCTCCCCCAAGTCAGTAAAACCTCCCCCTGGATTACACTGGGGACTTGCTAGCGATAGATGTTTCTCCCTTAATAATTTCCCCGTCTCTTCACTGACACGAACCAAGGCCCCAGCACAGGATGAAAGCGAAACTGACCCGGCCGGTCCGCTTCGAATCACAGAGGGCCCTATTTCCTTCATGTTTTACAGGAGCAAAAGTTCAAATATAGTTTACATACCAGTGCGAAAGACTAAGGTGACCAGTCATCGCCAACTTACTCCAGCCTAACTTGAACTAGAAAATAATCTTTTTTGTTTCCTCTCCCCCTCAACCAGACATATCTCTCCTTCTAAATGAGTGACTGCAGACCTTTCCCGTCTTTACAGCCCTTCTTTGCATTTCTTCCTAAAAGTGCAGTCCTAAATCAGCAAATTAGGAGACGGACTAAGTTTTGATCCTACTTTGAAATCACGCTAGCTGTACAAGTAGACAGAAGAATTAAGGCAATTTGTGTAATTCTACTAACCTTCCTGCTTTAACATCCTCAGCCATGGAAGGAAATGAAACACAGTATATTTGGACTGAGTTTAGATAGCCCTTTAAAAAAATAAATGCTTATATATGCTTTTGTGAGTGTATTCTTCTATATCATTGCACATCTATGCTTATGAATACACCATTTTTACAGTAGACAATAATTTAGAAATGTGATCTCTTATGAGTTGTTTTGCAACAAAAATATCAGCTATTTTACAAGCTTATCAATTCTGTTACAAATGGCTCCTCCGAGGGGAAAAACACACTCCCTCTGCCATTATTTAGATGCAGTTGCTACTATGTATATGTATTTTTCAGTAGCGAAGAAAGCAGTAAGTAAAGGCAATTAGCAGCGCGAGACTCGAGTTTGGGAACACATTCAAGACCCAGTTCCTCAAAGATAAAGGGATCTCGAGTAGCTTTTAAATTTTTGCCCTGTAATTGACGATGATTTTATTGGATGGGGGAAGCTAGGAATTTTTGTTTTGTTTTGTTTATTTGTTTTGTTTGGTTTTACGTTGAGGTTTTTTTTTTTTTTTTTTCTGTAAGGAAGCCCCCTGTGCAAGGAACTGGGGAAAGTTCGTGACCACTCAGTGTTTTTGTAGGAAAACTAAGACTCACGACACGGCGACTCCTGCAGCTTCCTGCCCTAGGAGGGACAAAAGCTACCAATGCAGAGCCGCAGAGCTCCCCTCATTTTTCACTCTAGACTGTGTTGTTTAAAAGCCACCCACTCCCTAGATTAAAGGAGACACAAGCCCCGCTGAACTCGACATGGCCTGCTTCAATTATTAGCAAAAAGAATTTCCTCTCCAGTTAAATACTGTAGGATTTGCATAAACTATATTAAGAGAGATTTCTATATTAAGCAGACCTGCCCTCAAACCATTAGAGGCAAATGAACTTTTAGTAGAGAGCTTTCCAAGGCAGAAACACATCTCTAGGAGTTACATGCTGGGTTTTAATGGAGCCATTCTACAATGTCGTGTTTCTCATGTTGTGCTACTAAAACCAGTAATGAAGCAGTAATAAGGTAAACTGCTCCCTACCAAATCCAAACCGTATCGTTGAAAAATCACGGAAACTGAAAAGAAACCAAAGCCTGTTTTTTTTTACACCAATTTCCAGAGTGCGTGCTGAAACTGAACATTCTTAAATATTAGCTTTAACAGCATTTTTCTGCTTTTAGAATAAAAATAATGACTGAGCCTTTGGCATTCTGTAACCATTCCCACTCTGCTCGGCTTTTACTTTCTCATCCCATAGCATTTGCACCAAAAAGCAAAGCACAGAACAGGAGGTCTTTTTGCTTAGATTTAATTCTAGAAAACCTTTTCCTTTGACTCTCTCTTTAACGTGGTGTGTGTGTGTGTGTGTACGTGTGTATTTGTGGCAGGAGAACAGAGGATCTAACCATCTGAGTGCAATAGATATGGGAGGGGAGCGGTGCCCAGCACAGATTAAGGGAGTTCTCGTTACTGAGACGATAACTTCCATCTGACACAATAAGAGTGTCACTCTTTCTCACCTTGCGGAGAGAGCTGCCTGTTTCTGATCATGACATAAAATACTCACCAGAGTCTGGGCGTTCTTGAAACACTGAGCTCCTTGCTGCATGTGCTGTAGATGTCACTGCTGTCTGATTGTGCTTGAATTAACACGCTGTTTTGACTTCTGGAAAATGCCTAAAGGACAATGCAAAAAGCTTTTGTGAATTTGTTTTTAAAGAAAGAAATCCGGTTTCTTCGTGTTTCCATTTAGAAGGCAGAGAGTGTGTGAACTGTGGAGCAACTGCTACCCCTCTCTGGAGAAGAGACGGCACCGGGCATTACCTGTGTAACGCCTGCGGGCTCTACCACAAAATGAATGGTCAAAACCGACCTCTCATTAAACCTAAGCGAAGGCTGGTAGGTGTCTCTATTTCTCCTGGGTTTGGGGATAAATTAGGCAAAGGGACCACCCGCAGGCACGAGTCAAATGTGTTATATCTGCTCAGCCCCCGCACGGAGCCAAGCTGTACTGTACAAGGGGGTCAGTCACGTCGAGGTCACTGCTGTGCCTGGGGGCAGATCTCCCCCCAGCCCTGGCGTCCCCCGCACAGACCACCGTGCCGCAGCCCACCGAGCACGCCTCTGTCCCCAGCCTCCCTGCTGCTCACAATACACGCGGGATATCGTGTATCCATCTCCCCGTTTATCCTTGGATGACAGCTTTTAATTTAATTCCTCATTTATTTGGCCTCTTGGGATGTTTTGGGCACATACTGGGAGCGAAAGGGTTAGGAGTATGCATGTCCTTCCACCGTGTACTAAAAAAAAAGTTCCAGCTCCAAAAAGCAAAACAAATCAGATGAGTCAAAGCTACTGCTCCCTACTTAATAATTATTTGTATAAAAGCTATGAAGTAATTTTTGCTCTTATATTCTCTGGCAATATTAATATTGGTTCCCTCCCCAGACAATCCCCTACTGTTTAAAAAAAAATCCTATTATTTTTCCATGGAGTCACCTATACTTTGTATTTTCATTTGAGTGATTTAAAAAAAATGTCCTTTCTAAGCTCCTGGTAGTAGTTTCCTATCCGGATATCTGTACGTTAAAGATAAGGAAACTTTGTGTATCTGTTTCCTGACTCTAAAAGCTTTAGAGAGTTTCTATAGGCAAGCCTTGCCAGTCATGCTTGCTGTTTTGAAATTTCTAATACACTCTACTCCACAAATAATGCCTAAAATGCTAAGAATAATAAATATATTTTTTGAAGCTTTGTGATTTATGGTGCCTAAGTCTCTTAGCTATTCGTGGGCACGTTTCAATGAGGTTTTGGAGAACAGAAAATTGGCATTACTGCTCTAAACACTGGGATGGGATACAGAAGATTTCTGTCATGAGTCAGAATTCCAACTATGCAAGCTTCTTAATGACTTGCCTTCTAAAGTGACTGACATATAGAAAAATGTTAAGACAACAGTGTAACATTATCGTCTCTCAGGCTCAAGTGCTTTCCAGTCTGAATGGGACAGGCCATAGAGTTAAGCAGCATAGTTGAGTATCAGTAAGCCATCTCAAATATGCAAACACAGGTCTCCACCTTCCAGTGTGTTGTTGGAAGACTGTTATACTTAACTCTCTGCGAGGGGTTTGGGGGACTCTAGAGAGTTTTTCTTTAGTTAAGTTGTTTTAATGTTTTGTTTTAATTGATTTACAGCTTTGTTTATTGCCCCTTTTTCCACTGTAGTTTGCTTGTTTGCTGGGGAGAGGAGATGGCCATCTTAGGGAATTTGTTCATCTGACACGCAATAGCAAAGCGATCGTATTAATAATGTCAGTGTTTGGAAGTCTGGCATTAATTGTGTTTGGGTTGCATGAGTGTACTTGCAGTAGGGGGTACCCCCTCTTTCTGCCTTTGGCCTGTTCTCACGGGCGAGTGAGGGACTGAAATATATGAGCCTCCCAGGGCCTGACTCTTGCCTTGAGCTTCTGAGCCGTCCATCAGCTTTGGGAAAGTTAGAGGACCATGGTGTAAATCAGGAGCAAGTGAGGACAGAACCCGATTGCTCCTCTTTTTCGAGCCGGGTTGGTCTGTGCTTCAAGCGGCACCGGCTCCCCAGCAGAGCCGGCCAGCAGGGAACCACACAAAGTTCTGGGCTGGGAAATCCACCGCTCCGTGCTCTGCTCACAGGAGATGCCCAGCACATTAATGTGAGCTTTGCTGCTGCCTCACCCTACGGCTCTCAGGGGCTCAATGGCAAAAACGTCCAGGGAGCAAGGCCCCAGGGAAATCGCCACGATTGATATGCACTAGAAAGTAAACTCTGCTGATTTCAGAAAAGAAAATACCAAGTCTTCCTGCATTACTCCAATTGCACAAAATGGACTGCACTTTGACCACTTTCAGAGGCAGGGCTGAAGCTTTCTAATACAGAATTATTTCCCAAAATATGGGGTGCAATTAGTCCAGCTATAACACTATACGGTCGCATGCTTGCACAAAGAACGTGTTATTGTGGGGTCTGCTAGACAAGGGCCCATCCAGAAATTACTGGCTGCCTGCTGTTCTACTTTTCCTGTTCTTGTTTTGGGAGGTGGTTGAATGTTTTGGCATTTTTCTTTCCCCCCACCTTGGTTTCAGAAGAACAATAGTTTTAGAAAGGGTGGTGGATTTAGTGGGGGGGGGGGAAGGTTGCTTTTTTTGAGAGGGTTGTTTGAGGGCTTGTCAGCCAAGGAACTGAGTAGGGACAGAGGCGGCAGACGGGTCAGCGGAATCATTGCTGCAAGGCATGAAATTTGGTTTGCTAAATATTTAAAGAAAGTTGGAGCCAGTTTTGTTTTCTCCCTTTCACTTGTAAATGGAAACTGAATTTTCAGTGATGGCTCTGATAAATACTGCACCCAGTTAAGTAATGCAGTTGGTCGGTTTTCTTTTGTGTCCATTTTTAAAGGGCCAGAGTAGGGGTAAAAATCACATTCTTTAAGATCGTTCCCTCTTTTCAAACCCAGTCAACACTGGTACAAACTAAATTGGTCATTAAAAAAAAAGGGCAAATGTATTTTCATGACAAGTTCTAGAATCCTGTAAAGGAAAAATTTGAACAAATCAGATGTCATTTTTGCCTCTAAAACTTTTATTTGTGGAGTTAGAGATGTGTTGTTTCTCTCTGTCCCATACACACACAGTGTCATGGGGCTTGAAGCTGCAATTCCGTATAATAAAATACTTGAATTTAAACAAAAGCCTTGTGGCCATAAATGTAAAAATGAGGGGTACTTTCCTTCAGCCCCTATGCTCTATAAAATCTTAGTAACTGATTCTACTGAACCTAAATTATTGAGTCCGACTTGACCTTTCTCATGATCTCCCTTCTCCTGCTGATACATTTTTAATTTTCTCTTTCTTTTGGTTAGTCAGCGGCTAGGAGAGCAGGGACTTGTTGTGCCAACTGTCAGACAACCACCACGACCTTATGGCGACGTAACGCAAACGGGGACCCAGTTTGTAATGCCTGTGGACTCTACTATAAATTGCACAATGTGAGTATTTACTCATCTCATGTGTCGCTGCTTGCCTGGCTGGGATTGATGTCTTAACTGCATGGTGCACACTAGGCTTTTATTGGTTTCAGGGTTTTGGTTGTTGTTTTTTTCCTTCCCCCGTCTCTAAGGTTCCCCTGGGAAGTGACAGCCATTCTTTGTCAGCATAGTGATGCTAAGTTCAGTGACATTACAATGTATGAGCTTGGCTTCTAACGCTTGGGCAAATCAGGCAAAATAGAGCCACCACACTTGGTTTTTAACTACGCATGTTTTGTGTGGTGTTTCCCCACAGAAACACAGAGACCATTTGGAATGGGCTCTGTGCAAAAATGAATCCCTATGGGGCATCTTCCTTTTGATTTTTTTTTTTTTTTCAAAATAATTATATCTAAAGCTTTGTTTTATTACTATTTTTTAAAAGAAATTAATCTTTAGCAGGAATCACTTGACATGTTGGAACGTTATTTAAACTGTGAGTAACAGAGGTTACTGTTACACGATTGCTCATGTCTTTGGATTGAATTTGGGTCAACGTGTGCCTCCTAGTTTGATCTCTTCTATTAGGAAATGAATGAGGGCTGAGGGTAAGCCTACGGGAAAGAGAGTCATCAGCTGCCAAATTCAGTTCAATTTGTTTTTCATGTCTAGGGGTTTTTTGTGTGTGTGGTTTTATTAAACAAATCAATATAAACAAGTTCTGCAGAGAGAAACACCATTTTTTTTTGGCCAGAAAAAGGTCTCCATCCAGGAAAAACACATGGGGTCTGTCCAAATATTTTCATTTTTGCACAATAAGGTCATTTTTGTCTGCATGAGCCTGATTTTCTCATTTCTTGCAGGTGAACAGGCCTCTGACCATGAAAAAGGAAGGAATTCAGACCAGGAATAGGAAAATGTCCAACAAATCAAAGAAAAGCAAGAAAGGCTCTGAGTGTTTTGAGGAACTGTCCAAGTGCATGCAGGAGAAATCATCTCCCTTCAGCGCTGCTGCCCTTGCTAGTCACATGGCGCCCATGGGGCATTTGCCACCTTTCAGCCACTCTGGACACATCCTACCAACACCTACCCCCATCCACCCATCTTCCAGCATCTCATTTGGACATCCGCACCCATCCAGCATGGTCACAGCCATGGGATAAAACCCAATGACCAAGAGACCCACCCAGAGATTAAGAACATGCGGCTTTGCCTAAGATGACACCGAGTAAGAAAATGTTCTGCCAAGAGGAGAATGTAGGGATGGCAAAACGGGATCTTTGCTCCCATGTGGTTTAACTCTTAATGCTGGACTAAAACCTCGCAAATGATGGGTCTTCTGCAGAAATATGTAGTGGTGCCTGTAATGCACTTTGCCCCCTCAGGTATAAGGAAAAAGAACTCACCTGTTCGATACTTAATGGTCCAGCAGGAAGCAAAAGGTGGCAGAAGCTGAAGGAAAAGGCTTGGAACTGGCTTTCCTTTCTCTCTTTGTTATTACTGTGAATATTGTAAAGAGATATAAGCAGCCTCCCAGGATGGAATCGGCTTACTGGAAGCCAGACATGCTGGATTTCTATCGTGGACTCTGTTTGGGATGGGGAAAAAAACATAAAAATAAAAAAGGACATCTTTATAAAAATGTAATTTTTAAAATGAAATCAGACACAAAGTCATATTTATTTTGCTCTTGTTTTCCACAAAAAGCCTCAACCTTCTGATTGCATGTTTTTGTGCTGTTGTTTGCAATGGTAAGAAAACCTGCCTTCAAAACAAGCTGGGGAGAGGGGGGATTAGCTCCATCTATCTTCCATACCAAAATCTCTACTAGAAAGGGTGGAAAGGCTGGGGAGGGGGATTTTAATGTGCCCAAGATGGTGATTATTTTGCCTCAATTTCTTTGTTCTTCTCCCTAACATGAAAAATTTATTTAAAACAAAAAACAACAACAAAAAAAAACCAAAAACCACCCCCCTCTCCCAACTACCCTATTATTCCTCAAAACAGAGAGCTAAATCAGACAAATTGTTGGGGGAAAAAAAACTCTCGGGAAGGCAATCCTGCATTAGCGAGGCGTGAGATACAGGTATTTATCAACTGTGTCACAGTTAACTTCTAGCACAGCAAAAACCATCGCAGGGCATAAAAACATCCAACTCGCAGACTTTAGAGGTTGAAGCATTTTGTTCTGTTGTGTTGGCAGCTGTCGCTTAAAAATGCAGATTAGCTGCTTGGGTAAACTTACGGCAGTGTGGCCACCACGTCCACACGCAGCCAGCCAGCGCGTGTGCCGTCTCAGGCATCCAGGCCCCGGTGGACTTCACAGGGAGGAAGGGCAGAAACGAGGTTGAGATCACTGGAGAGGGGAAAGAGAGAGACAATCAGTTTGAGCTTCACACATCCGTCAAACCCCAGACACAACGACAGCTGATGAGACGAGGGAAAACATCGTTCTAATGGGAACGTCCGTTTTCCGTAGTGTATTTTATATGAAAAAAAAAAAAACAACAAAAAAAAAGAAAAAAATGAAATCTCCCATTATTAAACCATACTGTACGTAAATGACCGAAAACAAAGCTATTACCAATGTGAAGTGTATTCTATTGATTGTTATGATCTGATGCCTCTCGTGAACACAAGCTCCAGTATAACATACAATGTACATACTTAGCTATACTTCTGATGAAAAATGCCCCCATGAACAGAGGGGTTTGATAATGTAAACCACGTAAGCTTAACTCTGTGACAAGCTTTTTATTTTTTTTTTTTAATTTTTAACTATTTTGTTGTTGGGGTTTTTCTTTTTTTTTTTTTTTTTTGGATCAAGCCAATTGTATCTTTACTGCAAAAGTCCTGCTTTAAAGAAAAAAACTGAAACCAATAAAAATGGATGTACATCAAATTTTATCCTAAACATGTAATTCAAATATTTGATAATGAATTAAGAACCAAGCAGCCATGAAAATCCCGCTTTCCTCCTTTTTCTGGTCTGCGTAGGCATATAGGTGCACTTTGTAAAGAAGTGGAAATTATCAGGAAACTAAATTGGTTGGGAGAAATCATAAGAATTTTTAGTCTAGGGAGGTAAAAAATTGGGTCCTTTCTACTTATTACCTTTTACAATGGTACAGTTGTACATTATTTGTATCCAACTCAAATTTCTCTAGGATTTGGGCAGGGGGGTGGGGAAAGGATGTGGGTGGAAGACAGGGATTACTGATACAGTTGACAAAGTGCAATATATTGTCAGTCACTGCAGCATAGACAACAGCAGTCGAGATTTAAATTATTTTGTACTTGTATCAGCATAAAAAAATTCTGCAGTATTTTCTGTTTTTATTTTATTTTTTTTATTTTGCTTATTTTTGGATTAGTGAACTAAGTTATTGTTAATTATGTACAACATGTTTATATATTGTCTGTAAAAAGTGTATGCTTTCCTCATATTCCTTCAAGGTGAATATTGCTAAGAATAATAAAATACCTTTTTTTTGTCAAAGTACCTGTGCCCGGCTTCATGTCATAAAGGCTGCTTTTAATAGGGAGAGAGGAAAAATTATCGTTGTCATTGTTGCCAGTAGAATTACTAGCTTAAACTTTATGCAGAACGGCCTATTGATATTTCAAAAACCTACCGGGGTAGGACAAAAAAAGTAGTTGGTGAATGATTTAGTATAAAAAGCACAGGTACAAAAGCTCATTCTCCGGTGTTGTTTTGGGGTGACAAGGTCAGGCAGTTAAGTGTGCTAAAGTTTCTAAACCAGTTTAAAAATCTAAGGCAGCAGCCACATTGCAGATGATGAACTGCAGTTTCTCTAGGTTTTTTTGTTATTTTTTGCATTGTTTCTTTTAAGTGTTTGGAGAAATATTTTTCAACTAAAATCAAGTTTTTAAAAGCACCGTAAACACGGAAAAGCAGCCAGCTGCTTAATGGGTTTCAAGGCAGTGCCTGTAATAGACTGGGCAAAGTTAAAGTTCTCTGTACTTTCTTGCACTGCTCTGACAGGCAACACCGTCAACCCAGAAACCTGTTTCTTACCATTTGGCATCATCACTGGCGTGCAGGGAGCAAGGAGGGATGGCCAGCCCAGAGCTGCTCAGTGCTGTCCTAGGACCAAGGGGTGCGGCCGTGGGTGCAGGGGGTTGTACACGTGGGCTGGCACATGGGGATGGTGAAGAAGGTGCTTACCAGGCAGCTCTCCCATGGCCAAAACTCTGCGGCTGCTTTTGTCACACGGTCGAGTCTGACCCACACAAGGAACTCCTTGGGACCTTACAAAGTGAAATAGAGTCTTGAGAAGCACTCCCGCCATGTGTAGGGGTGAGTACTGCTGCTACTAAAGCAATATTTTCGAGAAAACTGCTAATGAACTTTGGGTTTCCTCCTTTGACCCCTAGGAGTTGTGTCTCACTTCTGTGGAAACCAACTTGGGGATAACTCCTTACTCATTAAGAAAAAAAATAACTTCAGTTCCTTTTTCAGTGTGTGTGTGTGTGTGCAAATTCCAGCCCTTTCTATCGCTGCTTCTCTTTAGCCGTGCAGCCTCCTCCCCAGCCCTGCTCACGAGTGGCGAGGAGTTGTGGCAGCTCTAGATGTGCTGAAGAAAGCACACACGACCGGGACGAGGCCTTCCCGCATCATTTCAGACGAGTTAATCATCTCTCCAACTTGTTTAGCAAGGCTTAGTGCAAACAACCATTAAAAAAAAACAAAAAACAAAATAAAGGCAGTTTATAGCATACCGTGCAAGCTTTGTTTAAAAAGAAACATGTTCATTTTCAGACAGGTTTAAAACAGGGTTATAAGTAAACTCAACCACTCTTCCTCCATATTTGAATAGCTGCGACGAGGAGAGAACAGGAGAACTAAAAGCATCACTTTAAAATAATTTAGAATAATCAAGCTATTTGCTTTGGTTGCATGTTACACACCCATCCAGATTTTGATGAGGGTTTACCTTGGTGTTGCCTCTCTGCAAGCATTTTGCCAGGTCAGTTCGATTCGCTCACAGAATCAGGGCCATAATCCCTCCGTTTGTCCGGAGGGGTGCTGCAGCCCCCCAGCACTGGGAGGAACGTGACTCTCCTGAACAGGGTCTTCAGCGGTTCCTGCGACACAGATAACAAATAATCCCGTGTTTGTCAGGTGGCACTAATCTGTGAAAGATCAAACCATCTCTCTGCAATGTGTGTATCGTGTTTGTCTCCAGACATTTTGCATAGCGGAAGAAAAACAAACAGCAGGGAATGGAAATGGAGCAAGCGTGTAAAGTTCAACATAAAGTGTAAGCACAGAGTAGATATTGAGGCAACAAACTGGGATTTTCGGTCCTTTCACTACCACCAAACACTGGGGGACAGGCTTTTTGTGAAGGGGGAGCCCTGACATTACTTGCCTTTGGTTCCTGTTGTTGGGATTATTGTTTTAAGCCGTGCTTAATTGTCATGTCTCCACGGCCACATCAAAAGCCAAGAAGATTAGGTTACAGGGAGTGTTTGATGTCAAAATACAAAATAAATAAAAGGAAAACTGAAAAGGTAGTGTATTTTCCATGATGTCTACTGAGGTTTTTGCCTCAAACATATCTTTTTTTTTTCTAATTTTGCAAAGGTTGCACTTATAGTGACAAGATTTCATTTACTTACTTCCAAGTGACTCCGCTGCTTTCCTGCAACAGCTCAAAAGGGTTAATATCCCCTCTTTGATGGCAAACATGGTATAATTAACGCAAACTTCTTAAGTATCCTGGTGACCTGTAGATGGCCACATGAGAATTTTGTTATTTACTGACTTGCCAAACGTTTATTGCTTATAGCAGGACAAGTGGGAAGCAGGCATTAATTTTGATGCTGTTATCTGTGATTGTGTGTAAAGTTCATAGCAGAGAGTGCCTATATGTCAACTGCAATTAAACATTTGCCTTTTTTTTAAATGAATTTCATGTTGGTGCAGGGGATTGGACTGGCAGCTTTGCAAACTGAAATCCTGCCCATCCGCAGAGCAGGCGTGATATAGCCAGACACAGGACAACTTCCCCTTACCTGCAGGCTGCAAAAGAAAACAGTCTGGCGCCATGGAGCATTTGATCCTTGGCTTCTCCACGGAGACGGTCAAATCAGTACCAACTGTGGCAGGGCACAGAGGGAGATTGTGTGGTGTGACATCTCCCCTTGGAAACCAGCCTGAAAAACACCAAAAATGAAGCCAAAAGTGGCTATCAGGTGAATATGTTCATTTATCACCAACCTGGACTGGATTAAAATGCGTGACCTAGAAGTAAAACGCTTTGTTTAGGCCAAGTCCCTGGGCCATCTGGTCCTTACAAGTAAACATTTCTAAGTGAGATTAAGTGACTGTTCTTTAAGCATGGTGATATGAGTGCAAACCAGGCTGCTCTGGATCTGACAGATCAAACCTCAGCATCAGAGCAGCCGGCTAGTGCCAATTCAGAGGCACCATTTGCTTAAACAGCTTTGGGTGCAATTCTCCGTGGTGCCGGCTTTGCAGTCAGTCCCGATTCAGTCTGATGTGTCCCTGTCAGATCCAGGGCTCAGATTGCACCGAGGTGCTGCTGGGAGGTCAAGGACCCCATCAGAGGAAACTTAGGGGAGAAACTAGAGTAAGAATTACACTGCATTTGCACTAAGGACTCAGTTGCATTTCTGAGCACCGAAAGCTTGGCTGAGCAAAATGCAATCACGGGGTAGGAGATACCACAGAAAAAACATCCAGCAGGTAGTAACTCAATAGAGAACTAACCCCTCCTTCAGGGAAAGGCTTCAACATACCGCTGAGGGAGGGAACTGCTACTGTTTGGTCTATAAAAACTGAATCAGGGAAGTATAACTTTAACTCAGCCTACGCAGCGATGCCAGGGAGAAAACGGCTACCTGCCTGTATCCTGCTTCCCTGCCTCTGTGTGGTTCTGCACTCTGGACTGCAGGGAGCTATTTGGAGGAAAGTTGACTGTCTCAGGAAGGTCAAGAGCATGTGTAAATCATTTGGAGTTGGGCCTATCTATGCCAGGGATTGAACACGGACCCTTGTTTCTCCTAAACACTTCTGTACTTCACCAAATTCATCCCTGGTCTTTTTATTTTCCTCTGGAACTTGATTCAGCTCCTGCCTGCTCTCAGTCAGGCAGAAAGGACATGGCAGATTTCTTTACCTGCAACACAAGAGCATTATGTTCACTTCTTTGGTTGTGATTTTTTACCTCTTGATTCTTTCATTCACTTCCACCTGCCCACATTGCCATTCTGAGAGCAGGTTATACTGCTAAAGTGTTCAGGACATGCCTGGAAATCCTTACTGGATTTTTCTGTAAAATTCAGATTAATTTACCATCTCCTGCTGCATTTCAGCCCATCTGTTAGTTATTTTTCTTTTCTATTTTGTAGATCCTTGTGAAATTTGAAAGTAAAAGCACTTCATTCTGAGAATTAATCTGTTAGAAGAGAACTAGAGGAGCAAAAAGGAACAGACCAAAACCATTCACGTAACCTTTGTGCCCACAGGCACTCTGAGCTGCATACTACTTTTATCTATCCAAGCACAACTCCCACCAACACAGGGACGATGTTCTTCATGACAAAGCACATCTCAGACGACAGACCCTTGCCTGACTGGTGCCAGGACTCACCCCAATCTCTCACACACTCGCTTTCAGATAACAAGCAAAGTTACAGCACTCCATGCCTCAGTTTCCCCTTGCAAAGTAGGCACAGAAAAGACATGACCTGCCCTATCAGCTACGTACAAGTGTTGACTCGCTCCAGCCTAGCAGACTTCTGGGCAAGTTCAAACAAATGTCAGTGTGTGGGGTGTACTGATAGGCACCGGGAAAGGGCACAGCACTCTCCTCTCTAGGTTAGAGGCTCCTCCCTGCCTTCGCTGCAGAGCTGTTGCACTGCCGTTAGCCTCTCCGTACAGCTGCCTGTGGCAAAAATGACACATTGGAGAAATTAGTCATTGGAGTGTATCACCCGACTGCTCCCAACTGCTGCACAGACACACACACACACACACACAGAGTCCCACGCATACACACGCACGCACTGCCTCCAGCCCCGGACCATTGTGAAGCAGCCCTTTCTTCATCTCCCATGCTGTCAGCCCCTGACCTTCCTTTCACATGCTCTAATGGTCACTAGAAAACTGCGAGAGAACACAGTTGCGGTATTAAATAGCCCTAATTTGTCTCCAGGCCTTTCCCCTCCTCCCCCCACCTCGGTCTCCCGCAACTTAACGCTTAAACCAGCTGAAGTTTACAACAAATCAAAGCCTCCCTATAGGCCCAGATTGTCTAAATACGGAAAACAGGAAGTGAGTAACCTTCAACGGGAAATTGTTCATCCGATGGAGGCCAAGACCCAAGGCCCGGCGCTTTGCAGTCCTGCCCCAGCGCAGGCAGACACAGCATGTACCGAATGGACACCCGGCCTTTCCCAGGAGGGAGTGGTTTAGGGAAACTTTTGCTTCTCTCGCGGTGGCGTTGAGACTGCTTCAAGAAAGGAGATGGTGTTTGCGCCTATGCAGACCAGTAGAGCGGCAGTTTGGGAGGGTTATTTTTAGGAAGACTGGGGATGGGATGGAGAAGCAGACAAGGATTGGAGGAGAAAACAGAGAAGATGCATGAGTTCAAACTAAAATCACCTCTAGCTTCCTACGAAGGTGAAGATGGCGAGAGAGTACTGCAAACAGCACTGGGCTGCTTCCAGCACACCAGGGCGGGAAGAGATTTCGTGTGACAGCCCACTTGGTGATGAAAAGGAGAACACTTCATTTCCTAGGCAGAGAGAATAATAATTTATTTTTGTAGAGTAACTTGCCTGCTTCCCCTCGCCAGGAAAGATCCCAAATTATTTTACCGGCTGTTTATCTAAGGCTTATATTATTCACTACTGAATTGCAGCCATTACTGGGGTGGAACACAGCAGCTGTTTAACAACTCAAAACAATGCCCCTTCTCTACGGAAGGTCATATTAAAATCCTCTCTAACTGAAGGTGAACTTCTTGTTACGTGCCACATCCACTGGAATAAAGCTTTGCTCACAATTACGCTTCTGCTAGAATCACAAAACCACCGAAGAAACTAGGATGCACAAACACATCCAAGCGTGCCCGAGTCCTTCCAGTCCAGCTCTGGAGAGTTCTAATGAACCACATACCACAAAGTGGTCCCTGGCTCACAGATATCTTTCTTCTGACCCTCTTGGGGCCTTCACCTATGCTCATATGCCACTTTTGCTCTGGGTAGCTCATAGGATAGGCACCAGCAACCAAGCTGGACTTGGGAAATGGACAGAGAAAAAGAAGGCACAGTCCGATTCGGAGTTTCTCGCCACTGTTGAGGAGATATGCGTTGCCTGGTCCTGTCCTGGTTCCTTGCCCCAGGGCTGGGAGTGCTACAGATGAAGGATGCTCCTGAGTAGATATGCACACATGGGACTGCCAGTCTCCAGAGGACATTCATGCAAAAGGCACAGCTGGAATTAGACCTGCCTGACTGGGATGCTGCCCCTCTGCAAAGACTGGGGCTTGAGAGAAATGTACAGCAATGGGTAACCATTGGGTTTTTTGAGGAGAACCAGTTAGAGAAGAAGCTTCTAGTTAGACGTCTTTACAGCATTTAAATATTGCTCTAAATTTACCTTTGAAAAATATATTTTAAATACTGTTTATAGGCAGAAGTATTTTCCCTCTTGCTCCTCTAGTCCTTTTCTGCAATGATGTCCCCAGATTTATCCCAGTTTATGTAGGTGAGTAAAACTGGACTTGTAGCATTTGCTTGACAGAGACTTTCTCTCTTGCATAAAGATGAAGTTTCGTTGGTTGTTTTGCTAGCAAACCAGCTGGCTGGGAGAAAGATGCTCTTAATCAAACAGCCTCGCTGCCTCTCTGGGGACAACTCTGTCTTTTTTCCCATCACAACAGGTTTCCTCTTTGTTCTCTGGTGGGCAGGTGTTGTCCCACTGGGATGTGGAAAAGGGCAGGCTCTGATCCCATTAAAGATAGCCCCATTGGTAACAGATCAGAGGGGCATCCCTAGGTTGTGGGAGAGTATGCCTGTCTTGCTTCACTGGCTGGTGAATAATAGAGCTGGCTCTCAGTGACACTCACAGGGGTTTTAACAGGAGTCCTGTTCTCCAAAGGGACAATGAAAGGGAAAGGAACCCAGAGGGTGATGGCTGTGTTTGGCATTGCCAGAAACCACAGCTGGTTCTGCAAGTGATGGGAACGGAGATGGTGCTTCTATCCAGGAAAGACACAAATGAATGCTCCCCCACTGCATTATGTTCTTGCTTTACTCTCTTTCTCTATCACTTCCACAGCAGGCTGAATTTAAGTGATGTGGAAGTGAATTTTGCTCCAGCGCAAGGTGAGAGACACACATAATCCCAAAGATGAAAATGCTTCTTTAACATCTAGTCTCAGCCACCCCTTGGTCCTCCCATCTTGGGGGTTAGAGCAGCTCTGTTCTGACTTCCTGGGAAGAATGACTGTGCGTGTGGGCTAATGCAGGTCAGGGAGCTCCAACCACATCCCTGGCCTGGATGAGGTGACTGAGGAACAAGGGCTGTGACTTGCCCTGTGGAGCCTGTCTACCTGCAGTCCAGACATAGCATAGAGTATCTTTTCTTCTGCTGACCTTGTGCTCAGAAGAACTGAGATAATAGCAAGGATCTCCAGTGCATTTCCTTCTTCTGTGCTTTCTAAAGTGAGCCAGGAGCCAAGTCCACTGTGCCCAGGAGCTACAGACTCCTGAGATCTAGAATAGGTTCTATACCTGCTTAACTGAGAGGCTTAGTGTCTCTGCCCACTCAGTTAAGGCAGGGTTTACCTACCTTGCATAGGGTTGTAGCAATCCAGTAGCTTGTCTTAGTGCAGGCCTTGGACATGGTCATGTCCCAAGAATGGAAATTTGAAGCAACATACATGCAGCAGTCAAAATATGCAGCTCTGACTGCAAAACATGCCATAGGCAAGTTCACAAGTATGCACCAGCACTGTGGGCCAGAGATGTGTCCAAATGAAGCAGCAGCTCTTGCAGACACTATGTCCAGGCACAGGCTCATTGAATTTCTATTCTCTGGCAAGATCCCTTTGGCCAGTGTTGTTCCAGCTCCAGCAAAGTTGTCCATGAGGGACATCTGCTCAGCAAAGGACCTGCATGCTTGAAAGAGTTAACCCTGAGTTCCTGACTCAATGCACAGGAATGCAGCCACCTCCGGTAGTCTCACTCTCACCAGCCTTGAACACCACCTTCATGGGAGCCTGCACAACTCTGAACTCAACAGCAGTTGCGCTCTGTTGTGTCAGAACTGACAAGAACAGAGGTGGTACATCATGTTAAGACAGATGGCTGTAGTTTAACATGCTCGTTTTACTTTCTTCCTTAGTGTCACATGGCAATTACACCCCTTTTGGCCTATGCACCCTGTACCAGTTAGACATCGTTTCTTCTGCATCCTCTTTCTTGGTGCTCTCTTTCTGATGTTTCGCTCTCCCATTTACACCCTTGCTGAATTTACCTCTGTGCCTCACAAACCAGCCAAAGCCCTTTACTTTTGCTGCAGTAGGGCCTGGGAAGACTGGTCAGTCTCCTTGTGAAGCCAACCACTGCGGGCCGCTCCTCCACATAATCCAGCCCTGCCACTGCTAGTCCTGCCTGAAATCACCGCCTCTGCTCAGCATTCCTCCAGACTGCTTTCACTTTTAGCTCCCATGCTGAGGGACTCTTCATGTACATGTATGTATGTATTTATACACACACCCTCCACCACAGAAAAAGACCTATTTTGCAAGGTTTAATATGCTCTGAGTTCTGCTGTGGACTCTTCCTCTTTTTTTTTTTTTTTTTTTCAGCTGTGGTTTTAGGGCAGGCTTTGTGGGTTTCAGAGAGTCCTTGGATGCCTTGGGAAATGTTCTGCAAAAGCGGACTTTCTCCCCATGCATGCATTCTGCACTCCAGCCACCAGGTCCTGAAATCTCCGTGCACAGGATATCCCCTATTTAGATCAACACAAAAGCTACTTGCCTTTCAGGCGTAATTTCTGATTGATACTACTCGTTGTTTCTGATTGATACTACTCGTTTATGCCTGCAGTGTCAGGCAAAGAAACAGGAGAGCCAGCAGGATTCTCTCTTAACGTCAGCAGCAGCTCTACCTGAGCCACAACACAGGATGCCCCAAACTGGCTAAGAAACACCACCTCACAGCTTTGCCACAGATCCGGAAAGAATAAGATCTTACCCAGTACCCTTAAGGTCTCCATCCATGACACAGGAAAAGTAACACTATTACCTCGTAGAAAATAAAGGAGAGCCAGTAAAAGTGCCAAATAACTGTGAAACAGAAACACTCCACCTCTCCTGTATTTGTCCTAGTTGCTCATGAGGGAAAGTAACTGTGGTTTAGGAGAGTTGAGGATTAGCCTAACACACCGGGGTACCGCCTGCTGCTTTAGTGGCTCCAGCTCATGGTTTTGTGACAGGCTGGGTGCTTGACAGCAATATCCCTTTGAAATGCCACGTATACTGCTCAGGGTTTGGAAAAGCCTTGCTCCAGCATAGGGTAATTGTCAATATGCATGAAAACAAGCTTCCTGGGGTTGGCTGGGGGCAAGAAGGGGACAACTCAGGGAAAAAAAAAGTGCTTCAACCACAGCACAAGGCATGCCTGTGCTCCTAACCAGCTAAACAGCAGCTTGGCCCCATACGGTTAGAGCAGCCTTGAGGTGACTCTGACAGGCAAAGAACACAAAAACGAGGGGGAAAAAAACAACCCAACATCACAAAGCAGCAGAAATGTCTCACAAGCTTTAAAAGCACAGTTGTTCAGCCTTTCCTATTTGTATGGGAAGCGGGAGCCATGGCTTCTGAACGTGGAGCTGGCAGGCCGCATAGGAAAGGAGAAGGAGGCGAGATATGTGGCTGAGGAATTCGCAACCTTCGTGTTCCCTCTCTCCCACCTCCTCCTCTCACAGGAAATGAAAGAAACCTCTTTTGTGGAAGGCGGATAGTAGGTGTGCAGGCCTGAGAGTGTGCTGGGGAGCAGCCGGGCTCCTGGCCGGCGTGTGAGCGTGTGTTTGCTCGCACACCCATGCACGGTTACACAGAAGCGCTCAGGGACAGCCCAGGGCCCTTTCTCAGAAGTTTCCTCATGCGTGTCTGAAAAGGTGGATCAGGCAACGGAAGTGGCAAAACCACCAGCATGCCCAGGCCCCAAATGACTGCCTTTTCACTTTTTTTTTTTTTTCTGTAAAGCGGGCCCCCCCCAACTTCTTCCTCCTTCCCTCCCCGGCTCTGCCTTGCTGAACCGCAGCAGCAGAGCCTGACACTGGCGGAGAGCAATGGGTGCAAAAATTGTCAGTGGCTGCTGTGAAGTCTGATGCTGGAGGCCATGGCTGGAGAGGGCAGTTGGCTGACAGCTCTGGCAGGACCTACCTGATGCTGGTGAGGGAAGAACCTGAGGAGGGAATGCACGCTGGCATGCTGCCTGTCATAAGCATCCCTCCTGCCTGCTGCCATCCTGCTGTCCAAGCTGCACAGCTCTTGCCTCTATGGAGGTCCAGACCTGGGGCAACATAGTGGGAAGGAGAACAGCAGCTAGCAATACCGTAAAAATGATGATTTGGTTGTCTTTCCCCTTCTTCAGTCCTCACTGAGCTGGTTGCCCTTTGACAGGGCAAGTGGCACAGGCTGCTGGGCTCAGGTGGCCCTGTTCTCATGGAGATGGTGGCCAGGCCATGCCTTCACCACCCACCCTAGCAGCCTCCTGGGCACTGACACCACACAGGACAATCTCCCCTGTGACTCTCCTCCAAGGGGTTCTCTTTTAGCCTCTGTTTCCACAACAACAAGGACAAAAGAATGGGCTACTTATCACCATCCCCACCCTCCAAATTACTCGATGTACCTGCACCGCCTGGCAGATGCTCCTTAGGGTGTTCAGGCGGAGTTTGCAGGAGGGAAAGGAAAAGCTTAGCTGGAGAATTCCGCTTCTGTTTACACATCCTTGTTAGCCTTCTTCCTCTTGCCATGGTTGCTCCTGAGGTGGGTGTTAGCAGCCAGCCAAGGAGCAAGAAAGTGGCCCAGGTCCCCTTCTTCTGCAGGCTAAAATGGCAGTCAGGGCAAGCTGCCTCAGGCCTGTGATGGCGAACGGGACTCCACTGTCCCTCACGGGCTCTCATGGCCACAGTCCACAGCCAAACAGTGTCATCCCAACCCCTAGCGCCTTCCCCTCAGGTAAATACCCTGGACTCTCACCGTGTGCCACAAATTTGCTCCCTGTGAGGGAACACTCTAAGTCCCAGCTGAGCCCCCATGCAGTCCCCTTGGAGATATCGCTGCTAGCACAAGACGTAAAATGCATCAGAAGAAAATAAAATCCACTCAAAGCCATCATGGTAAAGACAAACACAACTGAGAGACTCAGACTAGGTGACCTTTGAAGGTCCCTTCCAGCCCAGATGATTCTATGATGCTATGTAGGAAAAGCTGGGGACTGAAAGGAGCGAAGGGTTGTCTGGAGAGTCCCATTGGGAAGAGACGCCGGGATGTTATAAAGACCCAAACTCTAAAGACAGTTTTGGCACCACGAACCAAGATCCACCTTTCTGAATAGCACTGAGTCCACATTCAGACCTTCTAGTTTTCTGGGTCAAAAATTAACCCTACACAAATACTGTTTTTTTAAAAAGACATCATTTTTACTTTGCATGTTTTCTGTGGAACAAAAGGTATTAGGTTAAAGTAATGAAGTGCCTGAGAAGGTGGGGATCTCTGAAATAGAAAGGACAAATTCAACATGGATAAAAAAAAATTAAAAATCTCGTAGTCTAAAAGGAAAAAGGCAAATGCGTTGAGGGGAATTAAGAAATTGGGGAAGTAAGGTTTATGTGAGGTGGTCCCAAAATTTACCCATGTGTAAGGCAGACAAGAGTCCTTACACGCACATTAAGTAAGGTGGGAGAGAAAAAGAAGAGTAAATAAAGAAGAATGCATGAAATAAGTGTGTGCAAAGCCTGCTCAGAGATCTAAGGATTAAAAAGAAAACCTTCAGTAGAAATGGAAAACAGGGAGGCAACCAAACAAGAATATTCAGTCAGTTAAGGCTTGCAGGGAAAAGATAAGGGCAGCAAAAATGCAGAATGAGTTAATTATAGCCAAAGGGATTAAGGAGAATAAGAGGCCTTTTACAAATATATCAGGGGAAACAGAAGCACTAGGTAGAAGGTGGGTCTGTTAATAATAGGTCAGAGTAGGGAAGGAAAATAAAGAAACAAGGGGACAAATCATGCCAACAGCAGTGTAGGCATCTTCCTGTTACCAGCCAGTCCGAGACCTCCAAACCAGCATGACAAGTCCATTGACCGGGACTGGTTTCAACCCAGAGACTCCCCATCCACAAGGACAGAGTGGAGCTGCCATGCACTTATAGCTGCCGTGAGTATGGAAATGTGCCACGAGTCTCCTCACGCAGTGCCTGGCACCTTCCCTGGAGACATCAATATATTTCCAGTCATTTAATTGCCTCAGCCCGGCTTTTTGCAGCGTGGGAGGCTGGAGAAAGCACATACAGAAAGGTTAGGCCACAGACTCAGTGCAATGGCTTTGGAAGAACAACTAGTTAAAACTCACCAGTGGGTGACAGACTAACTGACCGACTAACTGTGGGGCTTCTCATCAGGTCTTGTGCCTCAGCTTGGCTATTTCCTCTCTGTCTGCCTCGCTCACTCCCTGAAAGCAACAAGAATTAAACCCAGTAAAACCCTTGGGACTGAAAGCGGGGATTGGCAAGTATTAGAACTTCATAAAACTTGCATCCCACTGGTTTGTGGGCCAGATTCTCACCTCCTAAGAAATTTTGCACAAGAATTTTAAATATTTAAGATATGCATACATTCCTGCCACCAGGATTTTGGCTTTCTCCCTCTCCAGAAATAAGGTTTGGCTCCAAATCCCAGGTTTCCCTCTCAGTTCCTATAAAAACAAGAGGCTCAGTTAGGAAAACTACAGCCTATTTGTGTTTTCTCGAAGTCAAAAAGGAAAAAAAAAACCATCGGGAGATAGAAACTGTGTCGCCCCGCTCTTTCACAGGAGGCAACCCAGGGCTCTCCTGCCTGCCCCTGGGTGCATTTTGCGTACTGGAGTCTTTCCTTGAACAAGACCCCTCAGGCACCCTCCAGCCCCCATCTGCCAGGGAGTCACACAGAGAAACAAAGGGCCAGCTCCTTTGTCCCAGGAGACAAGGTGCCAACCTGCCTGTCTCTGTTTACCAAAGGGAGGGATGTTAGCAGGGTGAGAATGGGGGGGCTGGGACCATGGCTGGGGCGGGGGCCATTTGTCCTCTCTTCCCGGCTCTCAGGCGCTTTCCCCTCCCTGCTCTCTCCCTCTGATTTTCATGTCTTGCCAGCCTGGCTTTTTGAAATGCTTAAGGTGGTTATTTAGGAGGCTGCTGATTAATGAATAAATAAATAAATAGATAATTAGGCTCTATTTCTGCAAGGAAAACTAGGGAATGGCCTCATAGCCCGGAACTCCTGTGAGCTCATTCCCTACAGCTCCATCCACCAAAGGTACAGGGTGCTTTGACCCAGGCATAACCCCATGGTAAGGTGGATGCACACACACGCAACCAGACCTTTGCTCTGTGCTTGCCTTTTCCTGCATCCCTACCTGCCCTCCTACAGAGAGCGAGGAGATGTCCTGGGACAGACCGGGCAGTTATATCAGCAGTATCAGTCAACAGACTGGTTGGGGGTGACTGTTGATGACTCACTGACAGTTTTCACCAGCATGATTTTCTACCAGGATGTATCCCTGACTAGGGGGTTGACCCATAATAGTTTTGATCAGACAGGAAGGTGGATGAAAGCCCTGCACTCACGGAGGCTCTCACATAGAGTGCATCCCTGCGTACACCTGCTGCACATGCTGTCCATGACAGCAGCATGCCCCCCACCCCCCACCCCAGACCACACCTTTGCACACTTAACTGCATGGGAAATGAACAAACCTGGCCGCAAGATGCACAGGACACTGGTAATGGACTTTCCTTCCATAGTTATCCTACTTACCTTGGAGACCACACAAATGACAAAACTCATTGCCATTGTTGACCTCCCATTTTACCTGTGTTTGCACATCACAGGGTGAAGTCTGTCTCCCTGCTGCTGTTGCTGCTGCACTTTCAACTCAAGTATGTGAAACTACACAAGGAAGGAAAGGTTAAAATAACAGCAGGCCATAATAAAATAAAGGGAATATACTGTGCTTTATAGTTCTTCCCCTGACACCACCAGTTCTTTTACTGGCATGATGTCTGTTGGGTGTTACATTAGAGGGAAGACTCGAGGGAGTTGCTCAGCAGGAGATTAAAGGAGCTATAATAAATAAAACTATATGCTATTGTTTTGTATTGTGTGCTCAGTCTGATGAATGACGCACGGGTGATGCTTCTACAGGCAGGTATACATATGTTTCCCCATCTCTTGCTATATCTGCCCAGCAGTGTCACACCAGGAGCCCTTGTGCTTCCTCCATGCACTCAGGGGCACAAACAGGAGCTGCAGGATTGCAAGAGCATTGCTGCTTCCTGGGGTCAACCCCTCCTGGAGCAGGGAAAGTGTTCACTGGCTCTTCCGACTGTTCCTCCCGGCCACGGAGGCTTGCTGTGGGAGACCTAACATGCCCTTTCTTTTTCTTCACCTCCTATGTCTCCCAGCTGCCCAGGAGATGGTTTATAAAATACAGCCAGAAGGAGAGGTGGTGTTGGGGGGGGGGGGGGGGGAGGGGAGGGGAGAGCCCAAGCCAAGAAGCATCAGCACCGAAAGCGGTGGCGGAAGGCAGCGCTTTGAATGATCTCATGAATCAGCCACGACATTATCTACAGTGAAATGCCTGGGAAGGGGTTTCCCATGTCCTACCCTGACCTGGAAGGTTGAATCCACAGGGGCTTGAAGGGCATTTTGATTGCCAAAGACAAAGGCTAAATCAGAAGGAAATGGTATTTTATTTAACCTCTGCATCGGGGTGGGGGCCTGAGGGAGGGTAGAGGCAGGGGGCGGTGACAGAGGCGTGGGGATAATACACGGGATTCAGAACTGATAACTCAGTAACATATGGGCTTTCACTAAAGCAGCGTGTCCCACCGAAGAGCCAATTTCCCTCAACACACTGTCAGTGGCTGCCGGGGGAGGGCAGAGCCCTGCATGCAGCCCAGCCTGCTCCGTCAGGGCTGTGCTCTGCCATACTAACGTGCTGTTCGGTGCCAATATGGAATTTCCTTTCGGGAAAGGGCTGCAATAATTGTCTCCCCTATTTACACAGCGCTTTCCAGACAACGTGCCAGAGGCTGGAGCCCTTATACAGGCAAAGCTCCCAGGGACACCCTGACTTGGCTTGAAAGTCAGCTAGGGCTCCGAGTGCTCAGCATGTTGTTGGACCAGGCTGCAGGAGCACAAACCTGTTGGTGCAGGGACCAGCTCTCCTGGAGGTGTCCCATTCCCAAAGTATGGCTGGTGGCCATAAAAGAAATCAACATCAAAAGGGCTTTGGAGTGGTGAGGTGGGGTGGGCTTACCTCCTTGTTTACGAGCCACAAAGGCTTTAAATGCTTTCCTGACATGACATTCCTGTTGGAAGTTGCTCTAGATGTCCTGAGGACCTAGGTGATCTGGTGGGTGGGTGGGGAAGGGCCATCTAGCAGGGAGGGACTGGGAGGGAAGGCAGGGGAATGCAACAGTGCCTCAAAGGGAGGGAGGGGCCCATACCACCCTGGGTGGTGGGCTTTATGCAATAATGCCCTGAAGGAGGGGTGGGGGCCATAGCTGTGCAGTACAACCTGGAGGTGCCAGCAAGGTGAGGCCTGGGTGGTGGAGTCCATTCTGGTCTTCTTCTGATGAATCTGAGAGCCCTGCTCTCAATGCAGGGAAGATAACATACATATCTGAACATCTCCAATTCTTCTGTGAATCTCAGCCTTTTCAGGACTGTTCTCTCTGTTTTTAGCCAACCCAGAGACACAAATAGGGAGGATCAGAGAACCAGAGGTGTGAGAAATGGCAAAGACCTTCACTCCAGATAATTTCCTCTGGTATTCCATCAGACCAAGTAGGCATACAATGGCACTTTACCACTTCCTTTGTGAGGTAGTTTCCATACCTCTTAGGCATCCAGGAATAGGTTCTATTTTGCCAAACTTCTGTTTCACTGTAAGTAGAACATAGTCATGGATGTCAATATGAATTTTTACAAGTGCAAAGGACTTAAAAGTGACAGCCCCTCCCGCCTTCCCACAGTACCAAAATATCACACGTCAAAGATCCTCCTGCTGAGAGCTAAATTCCCCCTTCACGCAAAGTTCAAGGACTGAGGCTTGTTCCAAGCATTTCTATTTCAGACTCTTGGTCTTTGACCAAATCATCGCATTTCAGGCTTGTGCTGAAGACCTAAGGACCATATTTGTTTGTACTCCCTTTGCACTTAGGGGCCCAGACACAGCCCCCCGTACCTCAGCCTGTCCTAAGCATGTCCCCCCGGATACGTGTTTCTGTAGAGGTCCTGGATCCTTTGGGGGCAGGTCAGGCACACAGCAGTTCTCCAGCTCTGTTGTGTAGGGAACCAACAGCACAAATTGATCTGTGGGGAGCATGACCCAAAGTGCCAAAACAGGGCCTTTAACATTTTCCACTGCCACCAAACCTGTTTGACTGAATTGCAGGTTAAAAAGGCATTGTGTCTATAATTGTTGGGCTTTAGAGAGCATGTCTTTTCCTTTAATGAAATACCTTGCTCATTCCATTCGAAAAGGAACCAAAGACTTCTCAGGTTTATGATAAAGTTGTAAAAATTTTATTTACCCCATATTTCCTGCTGGGTTATTTATGAGGCATTTTGTCAGCTCTCATAAAACTGCCTAGTAAAATATATTTTCTTACAAAAAAAATAAAATCATTTGTGCGGAACATCTTGAGAGCAGCGAGGACAGAGTTAATGGGATACACACACGTTCTGACCCTGGGAGAAAACAAAACAGAACGAAAGCCAGGCATTGTTGTGCTGCACTAGTTAATAATAGCTTTAGAGCTAAAATCCTGCTCCCACTGATGTTACTGGAAGTTGGTCCTTAATATAAAATAATCAGAGAACCAGCTGCCATGAATTGCAGAGCCCCAAACTGAACCTGAAATGCATCAAAGCGCCCAGAACACACACTTCTCCCATTGGGATTTCAAAAGAGACACCAGCTCAAGGACTTTTTCTTTAAAATATGGTGGCTTATATTTATGTAACTCAGGGATGGATGCAAATCATCATTCGGAGCTCAAACCCAAGGTTGCTTAATTGCAAATGCAATAACTTTTCCCTAGTTAAGCTTCAAGACGCAAGAAATGAAGCTCCTTGACGTAAATCTGGAGGAAATCCCGACTTGGTAGTTGCTTTCGGATAAATAGCTTGGGTGCAGGAAAAGCACAACCCACTCACTCCAGGCGCAGCTGGGGTACATGTGCCTCTCTTGGAGCACAGCTTTCCAGTTTTGTGTCACATGTTTGCTTCTGCTATGTGGTCCAAACTTGCCTTTCTTTTTTTTTTTTTTAATTCTTTATTTCTTTTTTGTTTCCAGCAATGCTTATGTTCCCCAATCCCAGTGGGAACCTTGAAGTGGGAACCAACTAGTTTTGTTGAGCAGCATTACCCCTGACACCCTTCATTTCAATCTCCACAACTCACTCCAGCCACACTTACCACTTGCAGATAAGCCTGACACAGGTGAAAAGTCCTTTCCATGTGGCTCACTCAGGAGCTCAGCAAAGGTATTCTAGCTTGGAGGCACCAGGAATATAAAGGAAACAAGAAAACAATGAATAAAAGACAAAAAAAAAAAAAAAGAAATAAAAAAGGAGAATCAGGGAAGGTTGTTTTTAAAACAACAACAGCTAGATCCTGGGAAGTGGTCAGAGGTCTTTTGTTCTGTGCCTGTACAGCACTTAGCACAACACAGCCCCAAAATTACAGCTGAACTCCTTGCTCCTACTGCTGGGCAAAAGAAGCAGCAGCCCAGTACGGGAAACAGGCAAGGAGCCAGGTTTGCAAAGGTATTTAAGCGTGTAAAGACACAGGGGGATATTTATTTACGGATGCTGGTAGAGGTCCTGTTTCCTACAGGAGCCAAGGGGCATTAGGCTCGTAGCTTTATCAGTGCCACCAGGTGTTACCTGTGTCTTTAGGTACAGGTAGAGCTGGGTTTACCACTCTTCTCAATAAGACTTGTATTTTAAAGGTCGCTCTTATGGCGGGGTTGCTCTCCTATGTATCTGAAAAACGCCTTTTGCATTGCCAGGTCCTGCCTCGATCACAGAACGCGTGACAGCATTTAGTAACAGGGCAGGTCTGTGCTGCTTTGGGCACACACAGGTCTTGGGGTGTACTTTCCTTTTCCACGGCTGTTTCTCAAAGAAGTCGGGGGGTCGAGAGGTCTCTGGGTGACACTGGGGCCTGAAGTTGGCCAGCAATTTCCTCTCAGCCTACTGGTGGGGAGCGGAAGGGGGGAACTGCCTGCTAAACTGAGCAGGGGTGGCTCCCAGGAAAACAGAGAGCACGTAGTACATAAAGTGGGATGGACCAGACCTGAGCTTTAACAAGCAGTTCAGGAGCTGGCTGTGATTTTAACAGGGTTTAACCAAACTGGACCAATCTTCCTCCAGCTCACCCTTGCCAGTAAAGTTTGATACAACAGAAAATGTGCTCTACAACTGCTATATTCTCCCTAAACTGGACTAAGTCCTTTACACTAACCCAGCATGCAAATTCAAATTGGACTCACCTGCAACATTCACCATCTGTCTAGAAATAAATGCAGAGGAAATAAACTCCAACACAGGGAGTCTGGAGAGGAGAAATGTGTCTAAAGGTTCTCTGGATGTGATTCTGAGTGTTGAGAAGGCAGAGATAGAGAAGGAAAGCCATTTCTACTCCAGATATCAAACAAGCTCTCAGGGAAATTCCTTCTACAGCTTATTTCATTTAAAAAGAAAACACCTTTGCTTCCCAGCTTTCAAGAGGTTTTGGCATCCTTCTCGACCAGCACAGTCAGTTGTTCCAGAATCAACAGTTTTGGTCAATGGCTGACAAGGAAGGGCTGCTTTGCCTCAGTGCACCAGGGAGAAACCAGCAGACATGTGGCAGACACCTTATTTGCACTGGTGGGACTAACACTTTCGACTCAGCTTGTGAAAGGTGAGCTGGCAGGATGTTAGCATACTGCACGCTTTGACAAACCCCTGGTGATGAGAGAGCTGCTGGCATACAGAGCGATCTGGCCCAGGGGGAAAGTTTCACCCTTCTTCCACCTGACCGTTGCTATTAATGGGGCAAATTCCAAAATTAAAAGTACAAAAAAGCGTCTCCCTGTGCTCCAGGCAGGCATCAGAACAGATGATGCTCAAGTTTGAAAGCTGGCATGGGTGTTGTCCTTGGGAGGGGAAACATAAGAGGAGGCAGATAGCGGAGATGTGCCCACACTGAGGTGTCTGAAAAGCTGCCATTGATGGGAGTCTTTGTCAAATAACTCCAATCGTACAAGCAGACACGAGGCTTGATGCTGCCCTTTTTTTTCTTTTTTTCCCTCCTCCTTCTTTGCAACAGGCCGTGCTGTTTCTCTTTCCCACAGCCAACTGCAACATCAAACGCAAAGATATGGGTTGTCTGACGCCAAGCAGGACCCTCATCTAGGGAACACTCTGGAGTTATTTCATAAAACTTAGAGACCAAGGCAACATCCAGGCTTTCCCACCGTTGCAGGAGAAGATGAAATTCTTTAATTGTTTGTGTTTGAGTGAAACTCATATAAAAAGAGGATTTGGGATTCTGAGGAAGCTTTAGAGCGGAGTCTGACCTTAAGCTGTGTTTCTGCACAACATTGCATGCTCTCACACTGTGCTCCCAACACCCACTCTGGGAACTCAGCCCTCACTCACATCCCTCTCACTTAGGTCCATGGAGGGATTCGGAGAGGCAACAGTTATTTTATCCTATAGTTAGTGCAGGATCTTTTGGGGCCTGTGGTCCAGGCAACTTAAAAAAAGCTGTGCCTCTCATGGGCAGACAAACATGCTGACACTCTGCATCCCATTATGGCTCAATTCTCCAGTTATGCAGAAGTCACAAAGTGGTTTGGATTCCATATTATTTCTCCCATTGGGTTCTCTCCCTAACCCCAGTTTGAGCACATCTGCAACGTTTAACCTGTTCTTCTCTCTTTGTACTCCACACAATCCCTAGGTCCTATCACAGTGCTCAGACTTTTCCAAAGAGCAGTAAAAGGAAAAAACAACTCAAGTTTAACATGTGGATCTGGCTTTGAATGACAGCAATCTCATAGGACAATCAACTTTTATAATTCTGTCCTCAATCTGGATTGAAGTTCTGTGAGCCTGATAAATTGACTGCTCTTTGGATCTGAACAAGGTCCTACCTGCATGAGCTTCAACCCAGATTTGGAACTAGCAGTGACAACATGGGATCAAGGAATACAAGCAGAGCAGTCAACAGCCCAGATGGGTGCTGGAAATGACAGGTGAAGGATCTGAATCTGAATTTCCTAAAGCACAGACAAGCTCATGAATGCTGTAGTCAGCCTGTGTGGCATCTCTCAGTCTTGAGAAAAACAAGCTGGGTTTGGGTGCTGTTGGGTTTTTGATTTTTTGTTTGTTTCTTTAAATTGATAGATAAGGGGACTATTGGGGGCTATTTTAATTTTTCAAATTTTGAAAATCCTTAAAGAATGGTCTTCCACCTTTCTTCACCTCACGTTCACAAGTCACTTACAGAAATTCTCTTACAGGCTCCATGAATTTTGGTGTCATTCTAGATACTGTAACTCTGAGTAGAGAACACCATCAAAGCTGTGGCACGTGCACAGACTTGAAGGTGAAACACAGAAGTATTCCTTTGGCTACCAGAAGGTGCCAAGATGCTTGTCCATAAATGCCATCTGGCACAGAGTAAATCTCACTGACAAGCAGACGATGTAACAACAGAGGGAAAAAAAAAGTCATGACAGGATTGACTGGTTACCTCTTTTCCCCAAATTATCCTATTCTTACCTACTGTATACCTATGACTAAAGGGACTGGGGCGTTTAGGTCTGGGAATTAAAGGAGTGAGAGAATGTAACAGAGGTCTATAAAGTGCGGAGCGGCACTGGCAAAGGTGAATCAGGAACAACCATTTACCACCTTTTCTTGCAGAGGCAGGGAGCAACTGGTGAAACAAGGAGGAGACAGTCAGAGCAAACAGAAGGCAGCATCTGGGCAGCGTACACTACAGCCTGGCCCCACTGAGTCTCTGTTTTGAAAAATAATCCTAAGGAGGGTTACCAGCCCTGACGAGGCCCGGTTGAACAGGCACCAAATCTCTGCATGCTTAACTGAAGTGCAGGTCTGGTTAATGACAGAGAACTTTTGTGAGAGGTTGCCTCAACTGTAGGGAAGGCAGATGCTTTCAGTCAACCCTAAAAAAATTAGTTTTAGCCTTTTTGTTTCCTGGAAGTGACATACAAGTGGGTTTTGAGCATTCCACCAATCCTGGATGACAGTAACATTTAGCAGTTGGAGCATGGCATAGGCTGGTTCAAATTCTCATGCTGCAATCCTGGTTTTATCACTAGTTTATCATGTGGCATTACAAAAAACACCTAAGGTCTTGGCATATGAAGGGCATCAAACCAACAACAACCAGGGGCCTGTAGTCTAAAATTTGGCTCCACATGTCGACTTCTAGATGCGAATGACAGCCTTTGCCTGCTGGTATGTCCAGAGGATGGGACTTCACCTAACACTGCAGAGGTTTGGGGGTGCCCAGATGTTAATTGTGCATATTTGAGTCAGACTGAGTAAATTAATCTCCAGTTTTTCAGGGTAAATTGTCAGCTGGCAGAACCATCTGCAAACTGAGAAATGCAAACAAGGAGGGAAAATGTTCTGTTTTGCATTCTGAATGAAAACGCAATTTTTTTTTTAATTTTTTTTTTGCTTGAGTTTCAGTGCTGGTCTTCTCTGATTCTACACCTTCTGGCATAGGAATGAAACCAATCTAATCTCAGTAACTGGCAAAGGAATGCTCAGGCTTTCTGAAGTCCCAGCCCACTCGGTTAGCTGTATTTCTGAGACAGAGAAACAGCAATCTTTCTACTTTTAACATCAATAACACCAGTTATTCTCCCAAAGAATTATTATCAACAATCCCTTTGCTATATTTACAAAGAAGCAGGGCTATTCTTAGAGAAAACACTAAAAAAGCCATTTTATTTAGCTTTCTTGGCACTTATACAAAAATGTAAGGAATGTAGTCAGTTAAAAACATCAAATCCCCAGCACGAGCCTATAAGAGCTTTCTAATGCATATTTACAGTATAGAAAGCAACCACTTTCCTGTTTTGTAGAACAAACAGGGAACCTTCTCTTTTCCTCCTAGCTGTTCCTGAAGACCAAAGTCTTAAGTTTGACACAGAATGCTGCTTTTAATGGTGTGGGTTGTAAACTTTTAATGCCTAGAAAATGGGACTTTATACTACAGCTTTCTTTTCCTAAAAAGGAATCGGAGGCAAATTTTACTGCTGGTTTTAGGAAAGCTCTGAATTGGCAGCCCAGGGTATCTAAATACTCCTTTAGCCACAGCTTGGTTTGCCACAGGGAACAGCAGTGCTAACTTCTTCCATGCTCCTCTTGCCGAGGCAAGAACATGCCACCCCAGAGAGGGGGGCACTGCTCTGGTCCCACCATATTGCTGGTGGGACTGGAGAAAAACACTATTCCCACAGGGACCCCGCTCAGTGCGGGGACGCTGGTATATGGAAACACAAGCAGGGGACCCCACCACTGTTCCCACACATGGAACAGCATCTCAATATTTTCCTCCAACCTCTGAATACCATCAGGAAAAATCTGTGTCCTAGGTGCATTACTTACTGCTTAGAAGGGAAACTGTGGTGCATTCAGGTCATGGCTTTCCTGATGAGGCTGAAACAAACAAACAGAAGACATGCGTTATTGCTCCAGCTTTTTTTGGGGGGTTAATGAGTTTGGCTCTTACCTAGTGAAAATGGACAATGTTACCAATGTCACTTGTATTGCACAAAGCCCCAAAGATTTCCAAATGAACGTGACAATACACCCTTTAAAGAATAGTCTATTCCATGGGGAAATGACGACACTCAGCCTTTTGGAATTTTATAAATCATCTGGTACTGACAACGTACTGCAAGGAACAGTCCTCCACAGACAGGGATAGAGGTATTCAAGTTCTCCCTCTTTTTCAGCTATGACTCAAAAACCCCTCTATTTCTCTCAGGTTTGCCTGTGTTGGAGGCCTTCTGGTCTCCTGAGTCAGCTTGGAATTAAAGATCTGGAAAGCTTCCTGATCATTCCCCATATTTCAAATTATCTCAAGTCTCCCAGGTTAGAGGAGTCATATCCCCCTGTCCTCTGAACCATTTGTTGCTGTTCTGTTGCTAGCAAGCCTGATGTTTAACACACATTTTCAGAGAGTTCCTCCTGAACCTTCCTTAGAGAGGTGATAGAACTGCCTTTGAAGCACTCTACAGGTTTTTGTTTTCATAATGCGTATTCATTGCATACATTAAATTTCTCCAGATTACTGGGTATTTCCCAATTATTTTTTTTTCCTATCCTTATACAAGACAATGACCAAAAAGGACAAAATCCTCCCTTGCCCTACACTGAATCAGTGCTCCAAACCTGGAAAGGAGTTTGGCTTCCTGTGCCCAAATAGCGTTGGCCACAGCCCTGAGGGTTTCATCCCCCTCCCAGCCGAGAGGACCTCCCCCTCCTCTGGCCATTCAAATGTCCCTCAGCCCTGACACTGCCATGGGAAGCAAATATGTCACACAAGCATTTTGCAGCCCAATGTGCCAGGGCCTGACAAATTAGCCCATGGCGACGTCCTGTCGCTCTGTTGGCACGAAGCAGGGGGAACACATCCTGGCTCCCCCTACCCCGCCATGGCACAAGGTGATGCCAGGTGGGAACGAATCCTAAACCAGCCCCTAATCAGGCTGCAGTGAAGGGACAGGACCTAGGGGAGCGATCCTTCCTTGGGGCAAACGATGCAACCCCGACCAGGATTTCTATGGGCTTTTGTGATTTGCACCATGACCACATGCTTCTCTCTCCATTTCGGAGCGATCAGAAGCAGGCAAGCCTTCATCTGGAGAACACCGGGCAAGAAAATGAGCGCGCTTGAAGCGAGCGAGAGGAAACGAGAGACTCGTTCGGGCCTTTGGCTCCCATTCGCCGTCACGTAACAGTTTCATCATTGTAGGAAGTGTCAATAAGATACCAACAGGGTAAACAATTGTCAGACAGATTTTCACACAGCCAGTTGACTGGACCGTGGCTGCTTTGTACACAACGCCAGTGCAGTGTCATTTCTAATGGAGGAATTTATACAGTGTAATTATGTCAGAATTTGCTCCAGGCTACACACAGTTGCATTATAAACCTGGCCATTGCCATGCGATTAGTCAGAGCTTTAAATAACACTGAAAGTAATTATATCAAGCAAGACGAGAAGAAAAGTGGTGCATTCCAGTGCTTGCCACATACCAGCCCCTGAAGGGGGTTACCTAACGATGATGTCCCCTTTATTGCTGGAAGTTTTGGTACCTTAGGCCACATCCTCATCACCTGACTCACAGTTTAAGGACCCTCTCAGTTTGGCCCCTGTAATTATGGATCAGAGGGGACTTTATGTGAGTGATGATAAGATTCCCAGGTGACTGGATGTAGATGCATGGGATTGAAATGCAAAGGGCGAGGAGGACGCCCCACATAGCGCACACGGCCAAAGGGGCTTTGCATCAGGGAGATCTCGCTGCGTGGTTGTAGGCATGGGCGGGTGTCAGGCATCCTGTCAGCATTGCCCTGAGGGTTAAGGGCTTCTCCAGGACTGGTCTGACTGTAAAGAAAGGGCGTGTTTTCTTCCTGATGGTGGGAGCAAGGCTCCTCCAGGCCTGCCTGAGCATGGTATCACGTCACCAGTGCTCTGCAAAAGTGAGGGCTCCATCCAGGAGGAGCAGAAGAAGGAATTGAAAGAGAAAGCGATCGCTGGATTAAGGGTGAATAGATTAGAAGGATATGTGATGCTCTGGATTTGCTATTTCCATCGGAAGAGCCATAATCAGCTGGCATCCTTAGATCCCTATTTCCCAGAGAGGAAAAAACTGATCCTTTGCTTTCCAAGTTGTGCTGAGCTTCGAGTCCTGTGAGGGGGACTAAGCTGGCTGATATCTCCCTTGCTCTGGCCCTGGTCCCTCAGGGCTCTTGCAAACTATTCCAGTTCTAGCACCTCTCCTGAGGGCTGTTCCCAACAATGGTTGGGAATTGCTGTCCTGCCATGGCTTTTAGCCTCCCTGCCTTGATTTGCTCTGTATCACACAGGGTGTTTCCCCTTCTCTTTCCAGTAAATGCTCAGTTGACCTGAAGCCATGCATGGAGGTTATACCTCTCAAGAGCTCATTGAGTCTGAGGCATCTGAGATGTTGCAGCCAAATAACAGTCAGAAAGGCTGCTATTGCTGGTGCAATAGATCTGCAAAGTATCTGCTGTAGAAGAGGCAGAGACACTCAAGGGACTGTACAGACACACTTATTAGAAACCAGGTGGATAATTCGCAAGAAATCCCCACTACTTCTGCTTCCACCTGGCCTGAAGAGCTACAGAGACCAACAACTGCTTGTGGTATCCCAGCATTTCTGCTTTTGTCTGGGATGGGAATTAAACCAGGCACTAGATCAACAATAGAAATAACAGAATGGTGGAGGATTAGCCAAATCTTTTCAAATTTCAGCAAAAAAGTCCCTTTCGGTTTTAAGAAGAGGCATTCAGAATAGTTTTCATTTTTTCTGGGCTGATTCACCCTGCCCCTTCCTTTGACCTGATGAAACGGTGATTGAAGCCCCAGGTTTTGCATCCTGTTTCAGCTGCAGCTGAGCTCCATGCAGAGGTGTCTGTCCACAGCTGCTTTTCATGGCTCCCATCCAGAGGTTGCCACCTCTTCTGATCTGCCAGCATAACTGTTTGTGTTGTCAACTATTTGTGCCATCATTTCCCCAGCTCTATCAAAATAGTCCTGCTTACAGAAGACCTGATTTAAATGGGCTTTAAAATACAGAAGCCACGTAGGTCTTCACTGGGATGGGACTAAGTGGAGGACTGCTGTTAATCAGTATGTTTAGGTCAATGCCTCGAGCAAGAACCAGGACAAACATCCATCCATCCATCCATCCATCCATCCATCCATCCATCCATCCATCCATCCCTCTTTTCCACTCCCTTTCTCACTTGACCCTGTAAAGAACTGCCTCAACATGTTGAACTAGCATAAAACTAGCCCAACCAAAACTGACTTTCTTTTTGCTGCTCGGCATCTTGAGCAGGTTCAGAGCAGGATCCAGTGAGCCCCAGAGCCAGCACGAGGGTGGAGGCTGCTGTGCATCCATGGCCCAGATACATTACTCTAACGTCTCTAGATCTTAGTCTCAAAATCTGCATTGCCGAGCTGCTGTGAAAATAAAAGGTGCTGCAGGCAACAGAGTGGGAATTGAACAGAGGTAAATTTGAGTTTCAAATGAGAGAAAGAAGGGGGTGGGGTGAACAATGAAGGGCAGTGAGAAGAGAGATGCATTTTTTTAACAAAGCACCAGTGTTTTATAAAACAGGATTTCTCCTGAGTTTCTTGTAGTCTGATAATGTTACATCCACTTCTGGTTGGTAATTCCTAGTCATTTTATGTCATGTCATGTCATCAACTGTTCTAATGAAGCCAACCTTGTAAAACTGCTGCTGTATTTATCAAATGTGCAGTCACATATGTGCACACATGTGTGTATCAACTGTGAAGAAGGAAGTAAAAAACAATACCCTGATCAAATTTTCCATCTGAGCTGCTTTGCCTCAATGTAAGTAGTTCAAAAGTATAAAAACTCCAACCTTAGGTGAGAAGTAAACTGATATATGGGGTCAGTTGGCTCGCTGTGATTTCCCTTTAGCACCATTCTGGTCTGGAACACGTGGACGTTCACCTGGGCTTGGTTTTTCATTTTGAACTGGAGGGGAGGGTTGACAGCAGGAGTGCTTTTTGCTAAGGGCTCCCAGCTGTTTGCTCAAAAGTTTGTTGTAATGAGTAGAAAGATCACTGGGCCCTGCGCTAGGGATCTGGGAGCACACGAGTGCCAGTTCTGGCTAGTGCTAGCTGTGGCTGTGCTGCTCTGACCGCTGGAGTGGTGAACCCAGCAGCCCTGGTCCATAGTAGCCATGCATTTGGCGGGCTCCTTATCAAAGCAGAGCACTAAGAAGTGGTGTTGGCTTAATATCTCGGGTGCCCCAGGGTATCCAGCCTGTCACATGTCACAATCGGGTGCTGCTTACCTGCTCCACAGCTCCACAGCATTGCTGTAGCAGATGGGGGATGCTCCATTCCCAAACTGTACTGCTGAGCCATGGCTCTGGGGGCCTTCAGGATGATCCAGTTCCTGTTCTGGGACAGCTCAGGAGAGATTTCAGGGATCTTCCCACTTCCTGCGGCTCCCCTGCTTGAAGGAGAAAGAGAAGTAACTTTTCTTACATCTTCAGGCTGCTATTAATAGTCGCAGAAGTCACTGTGCCACGGCAGCCTGGGGCAAGGCAAAATCCCACTGCACAGGACCTTGTACTTGCAAGAGCAAGTAGAACAAAAGACAAGCCAAAAACGTGTGTGGGCACAGATACCCCACGTTACAGCCCTGTATTCCTCTTCAAAACACCTCAGCAAGGTGTTGGTGACCATGGCTCCCAGATGAGAGAGGGAGGTTGTGCACTAGGGACATGAGAAGACTGTCCCCAACCCTGGAGGGCTGCTGAGCTCTCACTGAATCCCTGAGTTCCTCTGGTTCCAGTGTATGACCCTGGCACAGCTTTGCAGGGGAGTGAGCAAGGCCAACCAGCCTCCAGCTCTGGGATGTGCCGCACTATTTTGGTCCCTTTGATACAGAAGAAACAGATCCCAGCAAGGCTGAGGGGGGCACAAGCTGTCAGAAGCATCAAGTCAGTGCCAGATGAGGACTGTAACCCTCAGAGGTAATAACAGCCCCATAATGGGCTGCACCAGAGTTGTGAAGCCCCAGAGAAGACGGATTCAGCTGAATATGGAAAGGACACAGCTTCCCTTTTGCTTGCCTTTCTTTACCCATCCGTGTCACCTCTCCAACACCAAATTTCTTGTATTGCAGAGATGCCATTGATTTTTGGGAGCAGCAAGAGCAACCATCAAACTCAAGGCTGCAGGAACTGGGAGGTGTCATCGAGCATCCTCGTGGAAACCGCGTGCTGGTGAGAGGCCGGAGCTGGTCCCTGCACTGGATCCGAGCAAGCATAAAGAAACGGATAAAAATTGTTATATTCTCCTATATTAAAATGGTCTAAGAAGAACATTTAAGCAGCTTTGCCTCTTCTCTTGGGCTTTTCTGAAAGTCTGTGGTTTTGAGTGTTAAAAAATGAAAATCACCATCTGTGATGAACGAGACATTGGGATGAAGAGGGGCAGCCAGGTGGGACAAGCGGGTGGGATGTGCCAAGGGGAGGATGATAGCAAGGAGAAGGGAGAGTGGGACCGGTGGAGGGAGAAGGCAGTGGTGTGGCAAAGAAACCCTTTCAGTGACAGTGTCCCGGGAAGTGCAGCCAGCCAGCGCGGCTCGCTCCCGGCCCCCAGCCTGGTCCAACTGCAACAACATCTGTTACACTTGAGCTCTGCTCAGTTAGTGGCATGTTTGTTTAATTGTGGGCCTGGTTTGTTATTTTGCTTCCCATTAGGAAGCTGAAGAAAGGAGGAGGAGGGTGTTTTCATTCTGGGGAGCATTTCACCAGGACAATGAGGTTTTTTTCCATGGCACTGGGTAGTCAGAACTAGCCGTACTGCTCCCCGCGACAAGGCAGACGCCTCCGAAGCCCATTGTTCAACCTGATGCATTAAGGGCTCACACTTGTAATTTTGGCGCTGATCCCCCTCTCCCATTGTGTGAGTAGAATGGGCTGAAAAAGGAGAGTCTGTCCTCTTTATCTGGCAGCAAGAAAAGGAGGCTGCGGCGATGGCGGCGGCTCCTCTGCCAGCCAAGGTTTTCTCTCTCCTGCGGCAGCAGTGGGGAAGTGGGGGGTGGGAGGGTGGCGTTGAAAGTTTCCCTGGTCACTCCCAGGAAAGTCACCCAACTTTCACTCTCCGCTGCAGCTCCTTGGCCTCCCTCCAATTTTCCCAAATTCATCACTGGGTATTTTGGAAAAATATGACTTCTTCCTGCCTGACTGCTCAGGCTTTCTTTTTTTTTTTTTTGGTGTATTAATAAGAAAAGACAATTGTCGAAAGGGGAATTTTCTAGTGCTGGACTGACAGCCCTGAAGGCCAGTGCCCTCTGCTTCTGCATGCACAGCAATCAGAGCATGGCAGGAGCCCATGCCCGCACCACCATCCCCTACCAGCGAGGCATTTTGTCTCTAACCTGGATCAGACCATGGCAGTGCTGTCACAGGGCTTCTATGACATGGACATGAGCACCCTGGGCTAGCGGGAGGTGTCCCTACCCACGGAAGCCCACCTCAAACCACTGGCCCCAGACTTCGTACCTACTGCAGCAACATGCTGAACTCACAAGGAACACTTCAGACATCTGCTTAAAAAGCAAAACAAAAAAATCCCCAACCAACCCTTTCCTTAAAATTATGGATGGATTTAAAAAAAAAAAAAAAGGAACTGAACATCAGAAGCTTAAATATAAACTTAAATTAGTAAACAGGCAATACAAACAGAGCCCTGACTTTGCAAACATTTACATATGCAAGAATCCTGGGCACTCTGAGCTCGAGGGGAAGGATCATGTGTCTAAACAGACTTACGTGGACCAGTGTCTGCCAGGACTGGGCCTGACGCTGGAAAGGCTTCGGGGTGTGCATTGTCCTCTCTTACAGCTGTACAGCAGGGATCCACTGCTGAGCTCCAGTAAGAGCCCACATCTGACCAGAATGTCATAGCAGAAATAAAACACTTTGAATCCTAAGCAAGCTGGACAGAAACATCAGAAAACGCTGGAAAAATGTACAGTTAGGTCAGAAGACAGATGCAGATGCTGAAGACAACCACAAAAATGCCTCCCACCTTCAGTTTTGCAGGCTTCAGAATGTTCAGCCCTGCTTCGGTGAGGGCGTGCTCCCTGTGTCCAGTCTGTCCCCCAAAGGAGGACTTCGCCATACCTTGGTACATCACATACCACGTACACCAAACCTCACGCCCAGGCCTGTTGGCTCCATGTTACCTTTAGAAAAGGACGTTCCTTGGCTACAGATGCAGGATTGCAGGTGATCCCCTGGCTGGAACCTGCACTCTGGTCACAGCCAGGAGCCTCCCTGTGCCAGCAGTGTTCAGAACTTGGTGTTTCGGGTGAGCTGCCCCAGCCAGTGGAGGTGTGGGCCGAGGAGTGCTGCCCCTTTCCCATGGCTCTGGGAGAGCAGGGTCTGACCTGGGGAGGGAAGAAGGGGCTCTTTTATGAGCTTCTTCCCCTAGTACCTCAAAGCCAGTTATGTGTTGACAGTTATGGTAGGAGCTTTACACAACTAGGAGGCTTGCTGCCAACTATTAAGACTCACTTTACTGAGCTAATTCCATCCTCCACCTTCAACTCTAATCAGATGCCTTGACCATTAGAAACTACAGCTTCTATCCCCTCAGATCAAGAAATATCCATGGGCAATGGAAGACTTGTGAGGTTTGCCTGTTTCTAAGGGTTTATCTCTGCTGGCTTCAGCTATGATTTAACAGCCATGCTGGTGTGGCAAGACTCTCTCTTCCTTCCAAACACGTGCCATTTACATTGTCATCACCATCTTGCCATGCCTGTCTCAGCACGTAACCTTGAGAGAGAGAGGAGGCATCACCATACCTGCTGGTTTCACAGAGCAGTAAGAACTCCTCCATCGCTATTGACCTGCACTAATGTCAGCCAGGTGAACAGATCAGGACCTTCTCCTTGCTGGAGCCACACACGGACAGAATGATCTGATACAAAACTCCCTTCTGCAGGGGGGACAGAAATCCACCCTCAGTTTTTGCCAGCCGCAGTTTGCATGAGTTTCTGTACCATGTGAGATGTAGTTTGCTAACCCATTCCAAGGCAGCGGAAGTCCGTGGGTGTTGCCTGCATGGATACGTTAAGCCATGGCAAGTAAACTTATTTTGGATCTGGTACTAAAATGACTTTAGGGGGCACACTGCAGCTCCCGCAGCTCCCAGCCGCTTGGGCAGTACTTCCATCTCAGCTGGTGACAAGAGGACCATCGGCACAACAACCCGTGGTCAGAAGCTTGACAGCACTGTAACTTAACTTGATTTTAAGGTCTGCACGGAGCGAATATTAAAGCGAGATCTCCGTGCTGCAGGGCTCACTGAGCCAGGAGACTCGGTTACAGAACAAGCGTCCATTAGCGCAGGAGGCAGTGCAGATGCTATCTAGCTGCGGTATTATCCCTTGCTGTTCTAACTTAGCTTTGGACAGTTAAGATCTTGATGACATTATGAGTGGGGCTAGGGGCAAACTGTGGCCACAGCCAGATTAACAGCGCACACAGGGCCTTACTCGGGCAGCGCCGTCTGCTCACACAGTCGCTCACAGCCGCGCGGTCCCCATAGCTGCACCAGAGCAGCCACCCTGCTGAAAGAAGGGAAAAAGGGAAAATAAAAAAAGGAAAACGCATCGCCGAGTTGCATCCCCAGCCACAGCGAGCACGCGGCAGAGACGTGTTTGTCACTTTGCCGGGCAAAACCTGGGATGGCAGGATAACCTCTTCCCGGGCATCCAACCCCGCACCTCCCAGCAAAGTATTTCCCACCCTCCGGCCGCGGGGCGGGTGATGTTTGCTTAAGCTCGGGCTGGTTTCACGTTTTCGCAGTGATATGATAATTGCGTTTAGATAGCCCTGTCTCTCTCTGCTGGGCTTTTCACAGGACTCTCCTGGCCCCCAGCAGGGCTAATTTAAAAGCGGCTCCGCTCTCAATGACACGCCGCAATGTTTTCAAAAAGAAACAACCAGCAGTGGCTCTCTGGAAAAATAACAAAGGGACCCAATTACAAGCAAATGTGTTGAAGGGTCCCGGGGCCGTCTGTGGGCAAATTAGGGCCAATTAAAGGTCAAAATGATTTAAGGTATAAGGACAAGAGAGGGAAGGGAAACAATTGGTCAGATTCCTGCACAGAATAAGTGTCTGCTGCTCAGTTTGAATACCTTCTAGTGCCCAAACGGTGGATAAACTCCAGAGTTGGGGTTATATCTGATTTTTAAAGTGGGTAATTCGTACTTGCTGTTGCATCCGTGCTTGGGAAAGTGCTTGGTGTGCTCATGGTCAGCAGTTCACCTCTGATGAGCTCTGCTGGGCCCTGGAAGCTCACGTGGCCCCTGTGCAAGCTCCATCCCTGTGGCCGTGGCAAGCGGACAAGTTATATTGTCACCCCCGAGCTGTGCGGAGGGTTTGCACCGGTTATCACTGCTGAGTGGCAAAGGGGGCCCAGTGTAACACTCCAGGTCCCCACCAGCCAAGTCATGGTTGGGGATTGGACCAGCACTTCTATCAGCTTCACTCAACGCAGCCTAAAGTTGGGCATTTTCTTTGGAATTGCTGCGTGCACTGGAGAGTTGGATGCCTCCCCAGGGGAAATGGTGACCTGCTGCTCTGCATGACAGCCCTGTCCTGTTCCCTTGCCTCCCTCTGGCCACGCTGCTGCTGCAGCTCTGACCTCTGCCCGGACTCCCATCAGCTCCCTGACCTGCTGGCACATCCGTGGGCAAGCTGGCCATGGTTGTTCTGGGCAGATGCACTGCTGAGCCTTTACATGCGCCTTCCTGCAAAGGTAACTGGAGACGCAGGAGTGGACATAACCCTGAGGTTTGGAGGCAAGAGGGGTGATGCTCAACCACACCGCTTTATAGATTTTTCACCATTATTAGAGAGGGCTTTTCGGGCTGATGATTTGGAAACGTTTAAACAGTCGCACTCAGCTGATGCTCACAACCCTCCTGCCTGAAATCCTCTCCCCTCCTGCTACCCAGGTATCAAAGCAAAGGGAAAAGCGAATTTCCCCTGACCCAGTGGCAAAGGGGGGACTGCAGCCTCCTCACTAGGACCTCAGATCTGTGCCCTCATGGACAAAATCACCTTTACCCACCTGAGAAAGCTGAAAACTCATCCAGAAATTGACCAGCACATGAATCTGTAAATGGGCTTGGGACTTCACATGAAGTTTCCTTCCAAGATCAGTCCCTCCGCCTGCAGCCAGTAAAAATACCCCAGCAATGCTGCAACAAAGACAACATGATAAATACTTTCACCAGATCTATTTAAAACCAGAGAACATGCTCAGCCTGCTGTTTTCTGTTGAATTTCAAATTAACGTTATGGAGGAGAGGAGCATTCTCATTGTCATTTTCATCCAGAAACAAAGAAGCCTGGAGAAGGTTTGAACTGATTGCTTCCTGGCATCTCCCCTGGTTCCTTGTGAAGATCCTCGCTCACACTCAAGAGGGTTAAACTGCGAGGTGAGGAGCACTCTGCCCGCTGCAGGAGGGAGGGATGGCAGGGGGTGACTGGACCCTGGTAGAATAAGGTGGGCACTCTATGGTTTGGGTGAGCCCCTCTTCACATGGGGATCCAGGTCTCATTTCAGATTCATCCACCCATCACTGTCACAATTTAGTAATGGACTGAAATGTAAAGACATAAAGCTTTTTTTCTTTTTTTTTTTTTTTTTTCTTTTCTTTTTGCCCAACAAAGAACAGAGAGGACATTTGAAAAAAAGTAACCTGGATTTAGATTTCACACACCTTTTGGTGAAGAATTGCAGAAATTCAGGGAAAGACTCAGGACAAAGAATTCCTGACATAACATTTTGCATAGCCCATGCTGCTGGTTGGCTTTATATAAAAAGCAAGTAAAACCATCCAGGGAGAAATGGAACCACCAATGTTTTTACCCAATTATTCGTCATCCTGTGACATCTTCATCGTCCCCTACCTGAACTGTTTGGAAGCAGCTGGTTATTGGTGACACATTTCCATGCAGACTTGCTTAAAAAATCCCCCACAAATAAAGCTAAAAGAAAAAAGCTCTTTAAACCCATCCTACAAATGGCTCTAAAACATCCAACCCTGTCCCATCTCATCCTGCCCCCTTCCTACCATCTCCAGCTGCAAAAAGCGACCATAAAGCAGTTTTGAGCAGTCACATGTAAATCCCCTGTCTCTGTTAAGATGAGAGATTAGTCTGTTAACAAAGTTACCTTGTCACCTACCCTGCTTAATCCTTGCATTTCAAAGTGTAATTTTATTGAGAGCCTTGGAGCTGAAATCTGGTGTCTGTTATTTATTTATTTATGCAGTTTAATCATTCCCCACCTTTTTTTTTTTTTTAATTCACCTGGAGCTCAAAAGATTTTTTTTTTTCTTTTGGCCTTACTGAAACTGGTGGCTTTTCGAAAGGCGGTGCCTCTGCCGTTTGTATTAATTTTAATGTATTTATTTAACCCTTCAGGGGCTGTGGTAGTGCAAAGACACCCCTCCTCCTCCTCCCCCTCTCCCCACACCTTTCGGAGACGACAGTCAGACAGTCTCCACACAGTGCCGTACGGCTGGTGGTGCAGCGGAGTATCCTGGCCATAAATCTGTCAATACAAAGAGAACAACACGCACACAAAAAATGTGGCTAAAACCAAGAAATGTAGCATAATTACAGGTTCATTACTGCAAACAAAAGCATCCCCTGATCCCACCCCTTTGGCAGGGACGGGAGCAATTCAAACAGGCTCATTATGTAGTTACCTACCCAGGGTCAGAGCCTCCTGAATAGCTGCTGTGGCTCTGCTTATTATCCGGCCCCGGACGCCGGGAATGCGCCTGTTTGAGCCGTGGAGGTGCAAGAGCTCTGGGAGCAGCGAGGCTCCAGGTCTGCTCTCCCCTCCCTTCCTACCTATTGTTATCTCTCTCTCCTCAGAAGATCTGCCTTTGTACTGGCTTTAAAGTGCATTTAGCCATGGCAAAAAGTGATGGCTTGACAGCCTCAGAGAGTGAAGCCTTGTGCTCGTCTGCCCAGCGGGTACAGCGTGAGAAGGGGAGGCTGAGGGCAATAGCAGGCACAGTAAGGGGGACAACAGTCTCATCTCCATTGCCTGCTGCGTTCCCCCTCCGAGGATGGATGCCAGCTGGCCGAGGCACGTGGTTCCCACAGCCCATCCAGCAAACGCCTGTCTGCTTGGAAACAGCTCGCACCTAAACCTGGGCTGGAAAATCACAACTTCCCAACTCACCCCAAATTTCCCAAGAGTTTGAGGGAGTTCCCATCACATCAAACCAGCACGCTGCCTTGGGCCAATAGCCAAAACTTTTGCCTAAGACATCTCCTCCTGCCCTGTGGAAGCCCACGCTCCATCTCATCCCTCCTTCCCCTCCCCCAGCCACTGGCAGATGCGTGAGCAGCCCAGGGATGCAGCCGGTGTTTTTTGGACGTTTCCAGCCTGGGCTCCCTTTCTCACCGGGCTGGGAAGCGGCGTGAAGTCCCCTTCGACACCACGTGCCCCTTCCAGAGCCACAGCTTCCCTCTCCGGTGGCCGAAGAATTGAGGAACTCCAAACGGCACCACCGAATATTCAGGGAACCTGACAGCCCCCTTCCCCTCCGCCTGCAGCGGCGGTGAGCGCCACCAGCGCGCCCACGCCGAGCCTGCCTCCATCTATAACCCAAACGTCAAAACATTTCCTCTTGCAGCCCCATTCGGCTCGTGGTAGCCCCGATCCCAGGTCGTAGTCACACTGCTTTTGGGGTCTGCCTTGCCGAGCCATTACTGTCACCGCCCCACTGTGCGCAGATAAGAATAGGCTGCTTCTTCTGACTCATTTAGCTAAAACAATGGAGCCACCAGAGGCCAAATGAATCCCCGGTGACTTCAGCAGAGTTACACCAGGCTAAATTTGGTCCCAAGCGTACAATTAGCACAGAGGAGAGTTCAGTGTCATGACAGTCTCTTGGCTCTTCTTCCAGGCTCCCTTCACCAAGCTCTCCCTCTCTGCCGAGGGGCTGGGTGCTCCCTCTCGGCCACCTCGTCTTGCCATTTCTGGGCACCGGAAAGGGCACCCCGCAAGGGGAGAAGGCAACCCATCACCAGCAGATTTTGCCTGGGGAAGGGCAGATCCTGTTACCCTCGGTGGGTACGAAGAAAGAGCTGGTCCTCCCTGCCTTGGGCTTGCAAGGAAATGAAACCCATTCCCTGCAGAGAAGTGCCCGCAGGCATCCCTCCAGCCCTGGGCATCCTCCCGATGCCTTCAACCAGCTGAAAGCCTCTCTCAGGTCTAGTGTCCAGTCCCCTGTGTGGCCACACAACGTGCCTTTAAACTCAGCCCAGACCAGCCTTTCATCATCATCAGTTTTGCGGCAAACAGATTCCCTCTAGTAAGAGCTAAGCCACTAAACTACACTTTTTTCAGCATATTTGTATTTCAAACGTTAAGAAAACGTATCGGAAATCGTACAGGAATTTTCTTTGGTGACTATCAGCCGACAATGTGCTCCAGGAAGGGGAGGTATCACCCGTCTACCACCGCAGCCACATAGAAGTGCCGGGCCCAAAAAATAGAAGGAGCTAAAATAAATGGAAAAAAACCGAACAAAATAAAACCAAAAAAAAAAAGCAACTAACCAGACCTTTTCAAACTCCAGAAACACTTCCTCAAAAAAATGGCTTTGTGCATCAGGCGTGAGCAGAGCCTGGATGGCAGAGAGACTTCCATTCCCTGCTGCCAATGGCCCCGTGCAGGATCAGGGCTTTGCTCCGACTCCGAGGAAACTCCCACTAACCTCAGAGAGCGCGCGTGTCAGAAAAAAATAATAATTAAGTCATGAAAAAGCATCGGATGGTTTAAAAAAATAAAAGGGGAACAAAGAGCAGAGTGTGGGCCTGGAAAAGGTCTGTGTTCGATGCCTCCCTCCCTGTGCCCCGCTGCCCCCTCCGGCTCCACAGCCCGGAGCTTTTTCAAACATACAGACTTCTCATTCCTTTGACAATTCTTCAAAGGCTCCAGGATTCGAGGGAACTTCCTGTTTCATCGCAAAACCTCGCTTTCTTTTCCTTTTCCAGGCGATTAAACCCCGTGCTCACCAAGCGGTGTTTGCCGGGTGTCCGACGACCCTGACTGCTGTGTGACATTAAAGTGACGCTGCTCGAGGGGGATTTTGGTCCCTACATCCCCCTTCTCACCCCCGAGTTTACTGCAGAACAAAGTCTTGTTAAGCTCAATGCTGGAAAATATATTTCCTCCCTCGCATGCCCGTAGCGGTTGTTTTAGCGTTGCATGGGGTTGCGTGTATTATTTTGTTATTGCAAGGTTGCTGGTGACAACTGGTCTGCACACACTGCCTTGTTATTGCAGGGTTGCTTTAAAATCCTGGGCTCCTGGTCTTAGTTTCATTTATTTATTTAAGGAAAAGGTAGTTTTAAGGGTTGAAAAATAAACATGTTTAAAGACATACCAAGACACGGGGAAGAGATGGCGCGGAGAGGAAATCCTGTCAAACCTGGGGCCTCGCCTGCCTGTGCTGTGCCCCTCCAGCGTGGCCGTGTCCTTGCCTCCTGCTCTCCCGCGGCCACGGTGACCCGCAGCCTCCCGGCAGCGACGACTGACTCGAGATACTTGGCATTTTTGCAGTGCATATTAATGTCACTGTGAAAACAGTACAGCACTAACAGCTCTCAAAGGCTTGAGTTACTGTAAAAATCTGCTCCAGACCTGAGGTTTAAAAGTTCAGATAAAGGAAGAGGTGGAAGGAGAAGAAAAAAAGTGGGGGAGAAAAGGAGCAAAGCACTGGACTTGAGTGATGGCACACTGAGATAAGATAAGTGATGGCTTTCTGTGTGATGGGCAGGCACGGTCACCGGGCAGCACCCCCAGTGCTGCCAGGAACGACCTGGAAGGGCTGCAAGAACCTTCTTCTCCAGTTGCTAGCAAGTGACCGGACAGCAGAGAGGACTTTGGAAATCACAAAAATTCATCCCAGCACACAGTTCACTTACAGGATCCCCAAAGCCTCTTAAAGTTTGCTCATTTAGGACCAATGGCAGAGTCCAGTCCTTGACACACCTCAAGGGCAGAGCACAGCAGTGATGGTACATGTGCCCAGATCCTTGCCTCGCCCCAGAGTCATGTCTGGGACTTGGTTTCCTCATCTGCCAAGGGAAGAGGGGACCAGATGAGTTTGGGCAGTACTGGGAAGGAGCAGAAACACGTGACAATGCAGCCTTCCCAGCAGAGCATCCACGGCTCTGTTGTGAAAGGGGAGACTGAGAAGACAATGAAATTAAGGGGAGAGACTCCTGTCAAGCTAAATAATTAAGTCCCAGGGTACATAATTGATGTCCTCTTGATGTGGACCCTAAATCATTTACAAGGCTGGTGTGTAGCCCGACATGCAGCTCTGGCATTACAACAGCAAGGGAGGAGCATCCCCAGCAGCAGGGCAAATCGAGCAGGTCACACCAACAAGGACACCCCCACAGAGACTTGGCTGAGTCTGGGGGCTCCTCCTGCCTGTCCCCACCCTTACCCAGCTGTTGTAAGTAGGTTGCCCACCACTGAGCCATCCCACTTGCCTGACGTTACGCTTTGGTGGACAAGAGTAACTCCACCAACCCACAAAAGAGGTTCCCACGGTGGTATGAGAGGGAGACGCTGCTATTTCTCTGCTGAGATTTTTCAGCCAACTTCAACCAAGCCCCATCTCAGCCGAATCCCAAACATCAGCACAAGCTACCCAGCACCATCCGTAACACACACATAGGGTTTTTTCCCACCATCAGAGAGTCAAACTGGGTCTCTCCTGCAGTGTACACTGTAAGCTCTCCGAACCCCTGCCCGGCGCTGCTTGAGAAGAGCTCTTTCAGACCGCTTCTCTCCCCACAGCAATGCTGATCCATGCCCCTAACCCAGAGAGATGAAGCAATCAATACACAAACGAACCACTGGACAAAACAAGGCCACCAGGGACAGGGCTGAGCCGTGGAGACAGTCCCCGAGGGTTCGCTGCCTGGGCCGAGGCAGAGGATGCCGACCCTGCAGCTGACTGCACTAGCCCATAAGAAAGACATCAATCTCGAGGGCATTTTCCGCTGTCAGTCATCCACAATGCTCTTTCCTGCCCCATCAGTTGCAGAAGTCAAATGGCACCGCACATCCCTATTCTGGTCTTTTTTCTTTTCTTTCTTTTTTTTTTTTTTTTTTTTTTTTTACACTCAATCAAGAAAAGCTGCTTTTGCCCTTCTTATGCCTTCCTACCACCATGGCACCTCCCTTTCAGGACCACCAAACATGCCGCTAATCTCCTGGGTACCACCAGCCACCCGACTGGGTGACAAGACACCCCGAGCACGGAGCAGGGGCACAACCCGGGGCTGGCGGGGGTCGCACAGTCTGGCCCAGAGACTGGCATGCTGGCTCCACACTGAAAAGTATCACCGTCCCTCCTAGCTGCCCCCTGCTCCTGGTGTTTTGACAGTCAGCTTGATGGGCTGAGTGTGTTAGCAGAGTCACCCGGAGCCCCCGCCGGCTCCCTGTGCCCACCCCAGGCATGCGCCGTCTGCCTGACACTGCCTACAAACTCTATTAGCTTTGTAATTAAAAACAGCTGTAATCTGATCAGGTGGAGATCACGGTTACAAAATGAAGGAAGCCATTAGCAGGAAATGTTGTGGTTCAGGCAGACATCAAATCAGTTTAAAGAGATTGGATTTCATTGTTTTTATACAGTTACTCCATTACTATAATGCACTGGGTCCATTTAACCGGCTGGCTCGGAGGAGTGCTTATAAGGCAGTAGTGACATCTATGTGAAATGAACGGCATAAACAGCAAACTCTGAGGAGATAGCAGTGAATTTACACCCCTCTCTCTGCAGTGAATATTAACGCACCGTGAGCTGCTGGAGTGGGGTTTGTTGGCGGGGGGAGCTTTTCTCCTCTTTCTCAGTGTTGCCGGCACCTCTGCGGGACTGGGAGAGCCTCCCCAGCAGGGATCCGATCCAAGGACCTTTCCTCTTCCCCCCCTTCCCCAGCCACAAACCAAACCACGGGTCCAGTTTCTCGGTAGCGAGGTGGAGTGAGAACTGAAACCACAGCAGCCACATCGCTTCGCTTCCTCCCGGCTGCTTTGCCCCCGTGTAAACACCAGCCAGTCGAGACAAAAACTGGAGAGGTAAAATATTCAGGTTCTCACAAGGGATGTTGCTCTTTTCCTCTATTTCCTTCCCCATTAAAAAAAAAAAAAAAAAGGCAGCAGGGGGGAAGCAACCTGTGTTTGAAAGCATCAGATTCTGGCCCAAGGGCTGACAGCATGGCGAGGTGCGTGACGGGACCCAAAAGCGCTGCCATCAGGAGGGACTCATTGCAGAAGCTGCTGCTCCTGCTTCAGTCCTGCCCTGGAGCCTACAGCCAAGATACAGCCCGGGTACCTGTAAGAAAAACCAACTTCAGGAGGCACATGGTGGCCCCTGACTTCTCCAAGGCTGACAGTGGCCGCTAGAGGAGTGAGAATGGTGAGGGGTTTTACAGTATTTTGGGGGTTGCACGACATCAGCGGGGATGGGGCTAGTGAAATGATCTAGACCAGCTTGCACAGCCAGAAGCAACATGGGGTAAGACCTCTGATTTCACCCCGTCCTCGGTGTGTGTGAACTCCCCATGCTCTGAGCATGGGCTGGGCATTTGGTACCTCTGGTTTTTTGCCCTGAAAAAGCCACCTGTGGTACCACGAGGCTTTATTTACCTGCTCCATGCCTTGTGACCTCCTTCCTGAGGGAAAATGGGCAGGAGGCTTCATGAAGCAGCTGGTAAAGGGCTCTAAGATGGGAGAACGTTTAGGAAAGGCAAATATGGGGAGAGCTGGCTGCCGGGAAGGGAGCTGTGACCATCCCATGGTCCCGCCTGGGCAGTAAAAGGACTCTCCAGGCAATACAAACATGGCCCTCCCCCTCCCCTTGCCGATCTCCTAATCAGAAAAGGAGATAAAACAGGGCCTGCAGACAAACGCTCAGGCTGTCTCCTGCCCACCACGCCGATCTGAGCACACAGAGCTCCCCCCAGCTCCAGTCAACCCCCCCTTGGCTATCGCTAAGTCCCTCTTGGCTAGAAAATGGCTCTGTCATCTTCGTACTAATCCAGTTCCCATACAAACAGGCAACCTCCTTCCTTCCTTGCCGCTGCTTATCCCCTCCGTCTCCTGTCCTCCCCCTCTCCCTTTTCACCCCAAACTGTATCAAATGCATCAAAGCCCGAGTGAATTATGTTCCCTTTGACCTGCTGGCAGCGAGTTCAGCCACAGTACATTAAAAGAGCAGAGGCTGAGGTTTCATGGTCAGTGCAGGGAGAGGTGGAGGAGGAACTGCAGGCCTTGTCACTGTGTTGCTTTTGCCTATAGAAGCAGCGTTTTCAGCCAAGTTCAGAGGCGCTCGTGGCTGAGGTTTGGGGATCAGCATATGGGGAAGGGGAGGTCAGCTGTGAGGCTGGGAGGTGATCTCTGAGGAGCCCCTGAAGCTGCCCGCCTGTCCCAGCCGGGTGGTCTGATCCAGCGCTGCGGTTGCCATCACCTCCCACTAGCCATCTCTGGAGATAACAGGCTGGATGGAGGTCACAGGGGCCCACAGGAGGTGGCAAGGGCAGGAGATGCCAAACAACCAGGCTGGTCCAATCTCTGAACGCTCCTGTGTGGGTGCTCGCTCGCCTGCTGGGGTCTGCAGCCCACGCTGGGCTGATCACGACCTCCCAAAACCCTCCCCTTCTTGCCTGGCACAGCTGACACTTCAAGTTCTTTACGCTACGTGTACAACCTGAGCAACCTGAGCAACTTCACGTGGTTTTGGGCTTGGTTGCAAAAGATGCTCATACCTTTGCTGATGACAGCTGCGTGGCTTACTGCAGGGAAGAGACCTGGAGCTGGTGAGGCTCAGCAGTTGTGGAGATGCTTTTGGGGGCGCATGGCAGTCTCAAGTTCCACCAGTGCTCCCAGTTTTCTGCCCAGTGTCCCTGATGTTGAGATGCAGAGGGTATGTGGCATCAGTGCAAGCCTTAGCGGCCACAACCTCAGCACCCTGTGCGCAGGGACCCATGTTGAGAAAGGGGATGAAACTGGAGAAAAGTGGCCGCAGGACCTCTGGCTCTTACACATTGGGTCCAAGCAGGACAATGGACCTAAACCAACGCTAAAACACACTGCTGTCCTTAGAGAAACAGAGGTGTACAGGGACTGGCTGTTGTCTCACGGCACTGAGTCAGTTTGTGCTCTTGCATCTTGGCTGCGGGGCTGCTTCTGCTGTGGCTCTGGGTGTCATGCAGAGTTTGGAGCACCCTCCTCTGAAACTGCTGTGATGGCCATGCCAATCCCTAAAGAGGCGGCATCGAATCTGGAGCCTGTGAAGCCACTGCCAGCAAAATAAATATTCGGGAATATTTTTAGCCTGCTCTTGTTCAGAGAGAATTTCTTTGTGTCCTTCTGAGGAGCTCTCCGGATCTTTCATCGGTTTGTTTTTCTCATTAGCCGGCATAAGCTTTGTTCTTATTTAATAAAGATTAGGATCTGCTGCCTTCCAGCCCTCTCTTTTTGCTCCTCCGTCAGGCCCGTGGGGGCTCAGGCTGCAGCGACATGTTTGATGTCGGGCAGCAGAAGTTGAAATGGGGGACAGAAGCTGGCCGGGGTCTCGCATTCACTTCCCCCAAAAGATCCTCGTCCCGTGTCGCTTCTCTCTGTCCCCTTCACCCTCTGCAGAGAGCTGCCCCGTGGGGAGAGAGGGGAAAGGGACAGAGCGATTGGAAACCGCTGCCTGGATCGTCTAGAGGTTTCCAGGCTCAGCTGGCTTGAAGCACTGCAAGGGTCTTGGTCTGAGCCATAACAGACAGCGTGGGGGAAACGGGATGGCTGACACAGACAGCCGTAGCCTGTGCGTGAGCCTAAAAAAATAGCAGACGCCATAAATGGGGGAAGGGCTTCATCTAGCTTTGGAGGTCAGAGACTTGTAATGGATGTACTATCTCTTTCTATATCATTGGATTCTCCTAGTTAGCCAAAATAAATAAAATAACTGCTTATCTTTCTTGAGCTGAGTCATTCCTCAGAAAGAAACGAGTTTAAAACTACAACAGGTATGAAACCAGAAGGAATTTTATAAACTCCTAGAAGGCGGCAGTGGGGTCTTTGGAGCTTTGAAATTCAGATCTCTGCTGACAGCCACCACCACTGCGTGCTGCTCTGGTAGGAGCGTCACCACATCCAGCCAGGATAGGGGCCACTGCGTGCCAGCGTGGCCGGCTGTGCAGCACTGCTGAGGCAGGACTTGGTGCCACATCCCTGGGACAGGGATGGTGAGGGGAGGAAGGGGGCTGAGTTATGCCTGCGACAAAGGCAGGACCTGTATCTCAAATCAAGCTCCTGCATATCACTTCTCACTTATTCTTTCCAACTGCATGGACCAGCCAGGTTATTGCTCTGCACCTCGATTTAGCCACCCCTGGAGCAAGAGTATATTTACCTTGCAAGAAATGCCGTGGTTATTTAATTGTGGTAACATATATAATTAGATCTATACAGGTCCAGTGCTATTAACATCGCTATATGTGAATGCTCTTCTTCCTTAGAGATTTTAATTAAAAAAAAAAATACCTTGAAACACTCACACACTTGATAAGAGGGCTCCCGTTTCTAGCAGGAGAGCCTATTTTACATACGCGTAACTCCGAAAAGGATGAATAACTTCATGGCCAATAACAACATTTATAGCTTTGCCTTGCGCGGGGAGATAAGGGCAGAGGAACGCAGGGCTGCGGGGCAGGAGCTGTTTGCCGAGAGGGGCCGGGAAGGAATCCAGCCCCCACCCTGCCAGAGCCTTACCTGTGCCCAGGTGCGAGCCGGCCGCGGCGCCTATCCCCCCCGGCCGAGCGCCCGCCGCTGCGAAGGGCTGGATACCAAACCTCCTAGCTCACTGCGGCATAGCTGGAAGGGGAGGAGGAAAGGCTTGGGGGGGGACGGGACAGAGGAGGAACAGCAGGGAAGGCAAATTTTAGAAATACTTCTCGAACAGTCACAGTTGTAAATGAACTCACCCCTCACCATGTTTGTGTCACTTGTGTTCGCTGCCTGGGGCTGTGTGAGAGCACGAGTTTTCCTGGCACGACCGCGCTTGGAAAATCAGCTTCCAATCCATATATGATAGTATTCATGGAAACCACAATTCTAATTTACATGCACTGATTTTCCTGCCAGAAACCGTGCTGCTGTCCAACCCAGGGATAAAAATGCTGCCCTGTGACTTCCCTTCCCAATCACGACCGACCAAGGCACTTTAAAACTCAAATATTTTCCAGGGAATGTTTGCAACCCACAGTTTAAAAAAAGAAAATCTTCCCCAAATTCATGTGGTGGCTCAGCATCATGGCTACATTCAGGAAGGTTTCCTTATAGGTATTTCCCAAGGCAGATGTCTACCCCCATGAAGGAAGAACAAAAAAACCCTTGAGAACTAAATCTTTCAGATACACAATTTCTTAAATTTTCTTCATTCAAAATTTCTCCCTTGTTTTCTCAAGTGCTTCACACCATGCTATGGAGATGTACTCACAGGTCACCAATGCACAGGGAGGAACCTGCCTGGCCCTTTTAAACCCCTTCTGCCCTGGTCAAAACCAGGGAGAGTTTCTCCTTCCTCTCCCCACGCCGAGCTTGGCACAGGGACCTGCTTCCTCCACTCCAGCCGCTGCCGTGCTCGGTGCAATGGAGCAAAGGTTGGGGAGGTGGAGAGAGAGCCCTTAACAAAGATAAAATCTATTTCTAATGTCTATAAAAACCAAACCCAAATTCCCAGTTGCTTCAACGTGAGCTGTGGACATGGGGGAATGAAGAATGGAGTTATTTATTAATAGAAGGGCATTTCAATAGAGATCGGAGGAGGTGATACAGACCAAATGGAGACATTTTACAGAAATAATGCTCAGGAGGTTTTACCCAGCTTGGCCAGGTGTCTCAACATCATGTCCTCAGGAGAGTTGTCTCCTGTTCCCTGAAAAGGGTGCTTTTGGGGAGCTGCGTGCTCACAGAGCCCATTTCCCCCCAGACCCAGCTCTCATTTCCATGTGGAAGTGGAGCCAGAAGAACAAACGGAGTGGGGATATTTGTCTGGGGGTCCCGTTCTCATTAGGTTTTTTTGGGAAGAGGTGTGATGCCGATCCACCACCCAGCTCAGACTCTCTCACCCTGCGCCCAGCCCAGGGCAGAGGGGTGTCACAGCCCCCTCCAGCACCCTCCCCACTTTCCCCCCCGGCTGTGGCTTTAAACCTCCAAGGCCGGGAGCCTTAAAAATTGCATGAGACCCCACTCCGATTCCTACCACCACCTCCCGCAAAAATTCGCCTCCCTAAATTCCTTGCCGACTCCTTTTGGACGAACACCTCTGCCCTCGCTTGGCAGGCGAATGGTGCCGAAATCCCCACCTGCCTCTCCCTTGCAGCCCCTTCTGGAGGGGACTCATTAACCATGCAAATCAAAAACCTCTCTCTCTGAGAGCCCGACGGCCCGCTCCCCCCCCCCCCAACCCCCCCCCTGCACCGGCAAGGAACGACAATTCACGGGGGTCTTCGGGGAGCCGGGGCGAGGGAGGGAGGAGCGCGGCGGCGGCGTGGCTGCGGGTGGCAATCAAGCTTTCCCACTGCCACCCGTCCCCGGGGAGCGTCCCCACTCCGGTTGCGGGAAAGCGGCGGCGTCTCTCCCTCCACCTTGTTAATCCCTTTTCGCTGCGCTCCCGCGCTCGGCTCCCCGCCCCCGAACCCCCCCGGGAGCCCTGGGAAAGCAGCGCCCGCTCCCCGCTGCCCCTGCTCCCCTCTGCCTCCCTGCAAAGCGGCGCTGGGAGGGGAGGGAGGAGAAGGGGAAACGGGCCTTTCCTTAATTGATTTTGGTGAAAAAGGCAGGCGGCCGCCGCACTGTCAAATTAATTAGTTCCAGAGCTATTTGCAGTTATGAGCCCGTGTAAGATTAGTGGTCACTGCGTTTTGGTGCTAGGGAGCGGTGTGGGGAAGAAGGGTTTATAAGTTGTTTTTTTTTTTTTTTTGCTTTTGGAGCCTTCCTTAAAAACACAGAAGAAAATAAAAGGAGAAAAGCCCCCCTTGGCTGCCAGCGCTGCCCCCCTACGCCCTGCTCCTACGCCCGCCACAGGGGCAAAATGGCTGGTTTGGCCCATCCAGCATTGTCTGCCCCACGCTGAACAAAGCAGGTGCTTTGCTGCAGCTCTGCCCAGGCTCTCTCCTCCTGGCAAGGGCTGGCGGGGTCCTCAGGGTCACCCTGCTGCCATCCCCACCAACGCGTGGCTGCATCACCAACTCCCACATCCCCACTGAGGTGTGAAGCTGGGTGGCCAGACGTGCCGGGTACCACCTCTGGAGAGGCTTGGCCCCTTTTGTCCCCTCTTGCCCTCCCTCCTCCGAGAGGCAAAGCGGGCTGAGGGCTGGAGGAGAGGCTTTGAAAGCCCCGGGTGCAGCCCACGGGGCTCAGATCCCCGATTAGATGGGAACGCCTGCTGCAACCTGATAACAGAGCAGCATCTGACGGGGAGGCTCCGGCAGCGCTCCCCGAGTCGAGCAGCGCCTATTGTTTCAGGAGATATTACCCTGCACACATGCTTACATCTGGATATCGATAAGCGTGCCTGTTTAGGCATAAACACAGAACAACATGCAGCCACATACCTCTGCATTCCTACTCCCTTCCCTTCTTTCCCCCCTTTTTTTTTTCTCCCTCCCCCTTACTCCTTTATCGCCTTTTCATCTGCTCTTGCCTGTTAAGCGTTATCTCTGCTCCTCGTTCAGAGCCGAGTCCCGGGAAAGGGCAGTTAAGGTGGGTCACACAAACGGGGTGCTGAGGAATGGCAAACATTTTGGGTGAATTTGCAAAGTTTTGGAGGGTTTGGGTGGAGGGAAGTCAGGGGAGAGGGTCTAATCAGACCAAAAGACTGTCAAACAGGCTTCAGCCAGGGTAGGAGAATGCAGCACGGTTTGGCCAATATACGGAGCATGTTCCTGACTCCGCTCAGGCAGGACCACCAGCCCTGGGCACACAGCCCAAACCTCGTCTGCCTAGCCACACGCAGACAGACAGACAGACTGCTGTAAGACCTGCACACCCAAACTTACAGCCCCACATGCTCTCGTGGCACCAACACCACCTTTACTGCAAGTCAGATCAAAAAGCAAACCTGCGGGAGCGCGGTTTTTGCAGTGACTAAAAACGATTTTAAAAATCTAACTACCTCCTCTTTCCCTGTTGTTCATTCGGTATAAGCAAGTCTGAGAAGTGAGCAAACACCAGCTGTAACCCATGCAGCCCCCAGCACCTCCACTGCCCCAAGAGACTGGTGCCACGTGGCCACTACTGAGCCGAAAGGCTGCCCAAACTGCCTTCTCCAGCCCTGGACCTGGGGAGAGGGGACATCTTGAGCAATGCTGCCAGGGAGGCCTGACCTGCTTTCTCCAGAGAAACGTGGCAGGAGCTCGGGGACTTGGCTTTGCTAAAAAAGGCATTTTTGAAAGTGCTGCTGTCAACTCTGGTCCTGTATCCCAAAAGTGAACAACCCTGGCACCCAAAGGAGCCCTTGGCACTGACACACGCGTGTGATCACAGTTGGGGCTGGTGCACCAGGGCTCTGTTTTCTGAAAAGCAGGCTGGGGCTTACCCTGAGCCAGCCAAAGCACAGCCTGCCCCGAGCGCTGACCCTCGGGCGCTTGCGCAAGGGCTGGGAGCCACCAGGTCTGGGGCAACTACACACCCAGCCCATCCCTTCCCCACTTACTGCGTGCTGGGGGCTTGGTCCGTTTGACTGGGGAGAAAGGCATCCCATGGGATCTTCTGGTGGCCCCCAGCGTTTGTCCCCAGCTCTCTCTGCTCAGACAGTGTCATAAGATCTGCTCCCGGCAGGATGGCACTGGATGCTGCACCCCCATCTTGGCCTCAGTTAGGGCTCCCAGCCCAAAAGCTACATCCTTGGCATGGGGCTGGGCCAATCCTTGAAGCAGGGTGGTTTCCAGCTCTCTATCTTTCTAGGAATAGGGAGAAAGTACATCATGTCAAAGATCATGTCAAAGCTGCCCACACCTAAGTAATTTAATTAAGGAACTTCATCCCAGATAAACCCAGTGGCAGCCATGAACCAGCTGCGGAAATCTTATCGCAACTCAGCCGAGAAACAACCTGGGGTGTTAACCACTCTTCTGAAAAAGCTCTCCTCAGGCCTCCGCTCACAGGGGTTACCCAGATCTAGGGTGGGGGGCACAGGTGGGATAAGTGGAAAACTAGGAAGGACCTGTGCATTGGTCAAAGGCTTCATCATTCAGCCTCCACCACAGCTCAAAGGCAACACTGCTTCAACTGACACCATGTGTGGGACCGGTTCACCCAGGCAGCTCATGCTGCCCACTCACAAGAACACAGGTAAGACCACAGAGCTCCTCTACAAGCCCCAAGGAAAGACACTTGGATCCCAAGTAAATGCAAATGGCTCTCCAGCTAGGGGGCGATTGTCCCTCTTCCTAGATGATGCAACATCATCCTTAAGACTTCCACTTGCTCCCTCGCTGCAATCAGATAGGGGCAAATAGTAGTCCAGCACCACCACTGGTGGTGTTTCTGAGCCGAAAGAGTAGAAGGGAGTCCATGTCTGTACACTGGACTTTCTGCGCAAAACCACAGCGTGCACAGAAAGGACGGCACCCCTGGTCAGTGTGTATGTGTGTTTCCAAGCATCCATGCACACACACATGCACCATCTCAGAAGCCAGGGCAGGACAGAGGGCCTCTTTGGAGGGCATGGATTTGAGCACCAGGAGCAAGGGCAACTCACGAGCACAAGGCAGTGTGGCTGCATCACACACAAGCTCTCTGGAATGGGGCTGTATGCTGAATTTATGAGCTCTTAAGTCATCACATTTACAATTTCTATTCTCCAGTCTTTTAATCCCAGCAATAAACTTGGACCAAACTTCTCCTGAGGCAGTGTGGAAACTTCACTGTTCCCGGCAGCCCCATGTACGAGGTGCCCATAGGCAGGACCAGAACATGCTTCCTGACAGCTTCAATGTGGGGGTCTCTTCCCCAGTTCCTTGCTCCCAGTAAAGTCATCAGCAACCAATCAGTCCCCCCACCTTGATTGCCCAGGCCCCCTTCTCGGACATACGTATAACACTGGCAAATGTTGGGGGACAAACACTTACAGTGGTCCCCCTACAATCCCTCCCATCTTCTAGAGAAAGGGCCTGCTTCTTTTAATCAGGGGGGCTTCAGGTTTATGCGTACATCATCAGGACCCTCACCTAAGTTTCGTACCACTTGGGACACCCCCAATCCCTGCAAACCAGCCCCACTGGTGCATTTTTACCCACCTAGAGTTGCTTTACTTCAGAGGTCCACATCAGAAGAACCATCTCCAGAAGGTTTCCTGCTGGAGTGGTGGTTCTCAACAGGAACTGGTCTCCGAAATGGGCACTTTGTTTGCAAACGGAGACCTAAAATTGAGATGGAATTGGCACTGATAAACCTACTGAAGGAGGCAGGCCTTCCCTGCTTGGACGAACCCCACGCTTTCAGAAGAGGGTGGCATCATTTCTGCAGAATGCTCGAGTGGCCTCAAATAACATACTGAACTGTCAGGCACAAACCCAAGTGATGGTGTGAGCCAGCACTGAAATAATGAGAAGCTGATCTACAGCTTTTCCCCTCTGGTTTATTAAATGAATGCTCCACATACCACTTCCCACTGACTGGAGACAGAGAGAAAATCCCAGGACAGTAACTCATCATCCTTTCTTCCCCTGAGAAGATTCAAGGCTGTGGCTATGTATGGATGTTGTGAAGTGATAAAGTTGCTGCGGCTTCACGAGTTACCACGCATCAGCTGAGCCCGTGCCGTCTGACCGCGCGCCCTCCCGCCTCCCTGCAGCTGGGTGGTAAAACATGTTCGCTCACGACGGGGCTGGAGCAGGTACACCGTCGGCGGGCTCCAGATAAGCACGCTCTGCTGATAAGCAGTGCCTCATTAAGCCCCCAGGACTCAACGGCTTTGCAACGCAATCCTTGGCCTAAAAGTCCCTCCTCTTTTCAAGTTGCAGCCCTCGGTCATGGAACTGGCAACGGGAAACAGCTCTGGGAGAGTGGTCAATATTGAATTAATTCCTGCACATAGCACGGAGAAGAAGGAGGGTCAGGGACCATGCCAAAGACCAGAAATAGTAGAAGGGCTGGCCAACTGTACTGCTGAGTACAACCTTGGTGTAGCCACGCCTGGACAAGGATAGTGCAGATGACACATAGAGATGACCCAGGCAATGAGAGTTGACTCCACTAAGCAGGACCAGGCCTCCTTTTTGGCTTCATACCTCAAAAAAGGGACATTTTGTGACGTTTCTGCCTCTTGCAACCACACAGAAGCTGGGTTTCTTCTTGCCTGAATCTTGGTTTAACCTCAAGCTCCAATCTGAGGTTCAGAAAATCTTGTTACAGACTCAGTTCTCTGGATCCTCCTTGAGCTCTGTCTCCAGCCTCTGGGGGTCTGCCAGCACTCCTCAGAGCCACCCCATGTCCCATCCCACAGCCAACCTCCATGCTGAGACAGAGACATGGGACCAATGCATGGAACACACTGGCACTCCCTGCCTGCGATGGAAATCCATGTCATCTAAGTCTTTTCTGCTCAACATTCACAGCTGCAAGAACAACAGGCAAACTCCTGACCTCCTAAAACTAAACATCAAGCACCTACCCCCTCTTCTACTCTGGTCCACCCAGATGCTCTCAGGGTGGCAGCTGCACCCATTTAGGATGGGTTCTCCCTATCAAGACATTGCCCTTACATATGGAGATGCAAGGGGATGTTCTCTGGGGCAAATTTATTTTTCGGTCATCTTCTGAAGTCAGGCAGGTCCCTCTGCTGCCTCCCAGCAGGAGGTTGGGACAGTGTGCCCATCCCCAGCTGTACTTACTGGGAACATGGCTTACTGGCAAAAGCAGCTTCTCTCCCATGGGGCCACCCCGGGGTGAGTGTCTGATGACAGTTTGACTGGCGGAGCAAAGCACAACTCCTGTTTGTTTGTATAGTCAAAGGACTTGGAACGAATGTCTCCTGTTCTTGTTGGTTCAGGTAAAAGCACACCAGCCTTGTCACAGGATCAACAGGGTTGGTGAGAAACCACTCATGTAGACCCCCTTTGCCCTTTTAAAACCGAAGAAAACATTTAAATAATAATAGTAATAATAATGGTAGTTGTGGTAGTAGAAATAATAACAGAAGAGAGTTTTCACAGCTCAGAGATGCTTACTCCCTTCTGGCCCCGGGCACGTTGGGGTGCCAAGAGCAAGGTCAGGGATCGGGGGCTGCAGGTTTGGGGTCACCTGCAGTCTGGGTGACTGAAAGCTTGGGAAATTTTGCTGCTTGGTGCCTTGTGTTCTATCTTGCCATCCTGACCTGGCTGACAAGCCCTGCCCTTGCAGACCTGATGCCTGGCTGGGAGGGAAGAGCTGGCTGGATGTGGCTGTTCCCGGAGCGGGGGACTGGGGGGGACAGGGACCGCCGCATCCACATCCATCTGGCATACTGAAGCAGCGAATGAAGGAAAAGGAAGGAGGGGGTGGGTAGAAGAGAAAATCCCAAAGATCCTCGGATAATAAGCACCATTAAGGTTAGTCTGTCTCATGATTGTTTCTTATTAAAAAGAGACTGTACTTTATCTGTGCAGGATATGCTGTTTGGATGAGGGAATTAGCAGAGTGACTGCCTCCATATCATCTAATTAGCAAAAATGTTGATAAGCAGATACAATCACATATGATTAGGATCCTTTTAAAAAGCCACTCCATTAATTAAATAGACAGAAAGGCCGCCTCCAGCCCTCGCGTGCCACTGATTAGAATACAAATATTTACACTAATCTCACCTCCATCAGCCATGGGACACTTTTGAGTATTTTTAGTGACATCAGATTACTATTGATTTTCATCCCCAATGTCAGACCATTTTGTTAGTATCTGAAAGTGCTGCCTTCAGTTTCGGATGCTTTAAATCATGTTAAGGGTTTATCTTAATGACGCTGCTGATAACCACTGTTCAGGTCACTCGTACTTTCTCTTCAAAGAACACAGTCTGGGCTGGTTTTTATTGTTTGTACTTGAGATTTAAGATACGAAAAACATTTCTCATTTCAAAGCCTTGGTTTCTAGGGATGGGGTTGCCAGGCTAGTTTGGGTCTAGTTACTTGATGTGTGCACATCTCTCTCATTTCCCTTTCTCCCTGCCTCTCCTCGACCCTTTCTTTTTTCCTTGCAAACCCTTTTGGCTCACAGCAGTGGCCTCTCTTGAATGGCTGCTAATCTCTGACGCCTGCTGCAGGCAGCAGACAGACAGGCAGTGAGCATCCTCCGTTCAGGAGAAAAACACTCCCTACTTTTCAGATGGGTAGGACGCACTAAATCCAAGACAGATAATCCACTGCGCCAGCCAGTCTGAGATGGGCACTCATCGTCAAGTGTAGGAGGATACACTTTGCAAAGAAACAGTACAAGGCAAAGTCACCTCCTTCCTTCCATGCACAACCCCACTCCCTGCAGTAGATAACTGGCCTGGGACCCTTCAAGAGACTCCTCTGATGTCCCGTTTTCCCTTCTGGATTATAGAAAGCAGGAACGGCAATTGCTCTTGAAATTTCTGCCAAGCATCTGCAAATGGCCCATGCTGCCAGTGGCTAGGAGCTGTTGGCATCTTTTCATGGCTTGTGGGTGACCCTCAGGTCCTATACACAATCATAAAAAACCACTAGCCCAAATAAACAAGTCCCCTTGGTAAAGATTTTAACCAAAGGACCACGGTGTGAGCAAGCCATGAAGCCTTAGCTCTCCTCTCAGCATGGAAGGGTAAAGAGCCCCCTGAGTGCAGATTAACTTTTGCTGTTGTTACAGCAGAAAGAACACCTAGCAGAAAAATCATTCACATTGCACAAATGCTCTGTAGTTAAAAAGACCTCTGCGCAAAAGGAGGCAAAAGCCAAGATCTTCCCAACAAAGTTAACCTGTGGGACCATGAGCTCCTTTGTTGCTTTGCGTTTTCTTTAACTCCAGTCTTCAGACCAGAACAGTGCTGCCACGGCAATTTTTCACTGCCAGAATATGACAAGTACCTCCATAACGACCCATCACTGACCAGAGAGAAAACGACAAAACAACGTCTTTTTCCCAAGAGGCATCAGATTGATCGACTTCTTCCTTCCACTGACACATTGCTTTCTACAGGCTGGCATGGCTGCCCCTTGACTTCATGGCCCCACACGTATGATGTATGTTAGGACAGCAGCCAGCTCATACGCTGCAGCTACACTCTTTGGTCTGGCCAGCTCTTGACTCCTTTCCAAAATGTGGGATAATGGAAATGAGGGCAGTGATCTTCAAACTCATGTTGCCATTAGTAGGGGTCTATGACAGTGCATTACAGACAGATGAGTTCTTAATGTTGGCACTTCCTTGGAGATCTCCCTCATGAAATGATTTTCCCCATGAGGATATTGTATTTCTCATAGGAATGGCAAATCCATGGAACAGAAACAAATGCAGGATAACCCCAGACTAGATCATCTAAATACAGCTCCTTAGGCTGAACTCATCTCTGTTGGGACCATGGGACAACCCTGTTTCACATGCATACACCTTGGGACAGATATCCAAAAAAGCACATAAAAAAGAGACTAAGGTTGTTTATGAGGCATTTATTTGGGTATCAACATGAGAGCTAAACTCTTCTAGAAGTTAGGTTTAGCTATAAATTCAGAAGAGATCATGATGGTCATCTAATCATGTTTTAGGAAAAGGGTCCACTCTGGGTTTAAAAATAGCCATGTGAGGAGATTCCAATGATTCATTACCTTCATAATAAAGGATGTGCAACGTATTTTGAATTTAAATTTGGCTAATATCAAATTCTTTGTCCGGGAGCCTGGAGATCCCTGTACCATTGAATTTCTGTTCCCTCTGCAGGTTCTTACAGATTGTGATGAAGCTGGCATTGAATCTCCTCTTAATACCAAGACTTTTCCCCTGAATATCTCACTCCAGAGCATATTTTCCAAACCCTTAATCACATTTTATGGCTCTTCTCTAGGTTTTCTCTAATTTATTGACACTCTTCCCAAACTGTGGCTACCTAAACTGCAAACAGCTTTCCTAGAGCTGCTGCTATAGGGTTGTATGCCCCACAGGGATAATATGACCTCACTACACCACACTTCTCTGGACTGCACATGAAACCACACCAAATATCTGAGAATCCCACCTTTTGGCAGGTACAGGCAAAAAATAATCTGACAAAGTCATACATGACAGCTGAGAGGACAACTACAGTATCACATGTATGATCTGCGTTTAAAAACATAGGCCAGTGTTGGTTTAGGCCAACCACCTCCACCCTAGGTTGAAGTCAGGTCAACTGAGCAATGATTGGCTGAGTCCCTTCTGAGGTCACAATCTCATGATTTGTGAACAACAGAAAGGACATGGTCAAGCAGCACTGCGTGGCCTCATGATGCTGAAGGACAGAGCAGATCAAGGGATGAACTGAGCATCTACCCACCTCCTAAAGAGTGCAGCAGCAGAATTAGGTGTCCAGGAGACTTTGCATGCTGGTCATCCCTGGGCTTCACACCTTTGGTGGGAGAGGGCTGTCAGGCATCTTCCAAGCAGCCCCACCTTTCTTTCAAGATGGTGGATTATTACAAAGTCCTTGGACTGCAAAGAAGTGCCTCACAGGATGATGTTAAGAAATCCTACCACAAACTGGCGCTAAAATGGCATCCTGATAAGAATCCCAGCAACAAGGAGGAAGCTGAAAAGAAATTCAAAGCAGTCGCTGAGGCATACGAGGTTTTGTCTGACCCCAAGAAACGATTACACTATGACATGTCTGTTAAGGAGACCAGATCCGACAGAGAAAGAAGAGCCACAGGGGGTCATAATAACTCCTTTGATTCTCCTTATGCTTTCAGTGACCTTAGGGAGATCTTTGAGGAAGTCTCTGAAGTGCCAGATCCCTTTCTATATGACTTCTGGGACCCTCTCAGATTTGATGAAAACTGTTACAAAACAAATGTAAGAAAAAGAACCTCCGACGTGTTTGCTGACTTTATGGAGTCATTTACAAATTTATTCAGCCCCAGCAATCACTCCACCTCCTTGTTTGCTGAGGGCACAGCTGGGCCACGCAATGTCAGGTCAGAGCTAACTACTACAGAATTGGTCAATGGCAAGAAGGTCACCACCAAGAAAATCATCGAGAATGGGAAGGAGAGAATAGAAGTGAGAGAAAACGGCAAGCTGAAGTCTGTGTTAGTAAATGGCAGAGACGTCCTGAACTTGTAACGTCCCCCAGCACCAAGCATTAACTGCAAGCTCTGGGACGTGCTCTCATTGCCCAATGATAGGATCTGCCACAGGCAGTATTAATAAATGCTGAGCTCATCACACAATCGGTGCAGGCTTCTCAATGATTGGAAACAAATACTTTACAGGTAAAAATAAGGAGTTATGCTAAATGAAGAAGTAGGACTCTACTAACTATGTAACACCTGTAAGGTGATATATAGCAGTTTAGTAAATATGCATAGTACATACATGTGAAAGCAACCTTTCTGGTTTGCCAAAGAGACCAAGTTAATATCGCAAGAGGAGACAGGTTGGTTGATGGACAGGTAAGAGATCTCTATGACATGCTATATGTCCTATTCCCACTCCTTGAAATCTACTAGCTGGAGGAACAAAGGCTTTTGTGACCCTCATACACAACCCTGAGGCTAAGTGAAGAATATCCTTCCTTAGGTAGATGAGAAGATACATATTCATTGAAAAAAGGTTTTGTACATAGGCAAGAAGGTGGGCGACATTCAGTGAGTCATGCAGAGCCTAGAGGAGAGGGACTGTCATAAGAAAAAAATGAAAGAAGAAAACGTCAATTCCTTAGACTGCTGAAGAACATGGTATCTTTCTTGAGAATGCCCTGAAAATTATGACCGGAGACCCTGATGGAAGCACTGTGTAGCTTGAGGGCTGCAAGCGAGATGAGAGAAGGTAAATTTGGCTCTTGGACTGAGACAACCTATGGTCTCTTTCTGCTCAGAGTCATTCAGACAAAAAGAGCTAAATTCAAACCATGAGCACACAGAGTCCAGGGGGCTGAGTTTAGCTCCCTCTTTGTGCAAAGCTGGATGTGGGGACTTAGATGGTACTTTACCACCCTTATTGTCTTGCTCACAGCTGCAAGAACCAGTTCACAATGCATTTCTTGCACAGCCTGCCAGCACGCTGCTTTCGTCCTCCACTAAGCTAAGGAACGCGCTCCCCATGTTTCTGCCCTCCCCTGTGCTGTCATGAACCACTGAGCCTTGTTTCTTGCTTGGCCAGATCACCTTAGGCATTTAAAATCCTACACGCCTCTTATTTTCGGTCCCACGCTACATCCCCTTGAGTTTCCCAGCTTGCCCTGCCCACTGATGTCTCCCTGGAGACTGAAACTCGCTTTCAGGGACATTTTCACTCTAATCCAGATTGCAATTGCTGCCTGTGTTTGGGCAGGTCTTTGCATCTGTTTCCTCTGCTGTAAAATGGGAATAACAGACTCCCATGCTTTGAAGGAGACTGTGGGGTAGCGATACTCATAAAGGACTCCAAATACTGAGCACTAAGTTCAGTTAGCCACTCCTTAATCAAAACTTTTTACTTTTGACAAGAAAAATGTAGCTTAAATCACCTTCCTCAGCAATTGATGCCATGTCCAGCTTGGAAAAACAGACCCAAAATGTATTTGTTATATTAAGACCTGTTGAGTCCCTGTGAATCCCTCTCCCAGCAAGAAAAAGACAGCACTGGGAAAGCAAGTGGAGGTCTAAGTGAATGCTGGGTCCACAGAGGGAGGCTAGCAGTAATGGCAACAGCAACTATCTCCGTGCAGGGACAAGCCATGTCTGCTGCTCCTCTACAGCTCCTGCAGGGATTGGGACTCTGGGGATTGCAAAGATTTAGGGGATTTGGAGCAGAAAGAAGACTATTTTGGTCAGAGCCAACACAAGTAAATAGTTCTACCAATACTCTCTCTGAGGACGCCATGATCATGCGAGATGATCTCTTGAATTTACCTTACTCTACTTTGAAGGAAGTCCAAGGTAAAAGCAACAACCAACCATCAAAAAAATCAAACTGCACATTTTGGATCAGAAACTGAAATGGTCTTTGATCAAAATAACATGCTTTGAAATCTGGACCAGAGTTGAATTCTCAGCTCCTCAACCTTTCCAACTTGCTAGGACTAAAACTTTGCTTCAGTCTCATCACTAATGGGGTATTTCTATGCATGTCCATCAAGGCTTCTTGATCTGTGATCAAGATACGCAGATTTACACGTCTTGGATCTATCCTGCCTTGGGTTGCTAATTCCCACTCTCGTACCAGTATCAAAGAGCAAGCACTTCCTTTTCCCATCCCTTGGTCAGTGTTTTGATTGCTGCTTGTGGCAGCAGAGAGCACCTGGGACACCTTTGGCAGCTGCACACACCAATACCTGTTGTTAGGAGTATGGGAACACAGGTCGGGAAGGGACCCAGCTCACCCAGCAGGTGTTGACTCCAAGGAGGACCTGCAGATCGTCTTCCACTTCTCTCCATGCACCTCAGGCCACAAAACACCTCGCAGCACTTCCTGCAAACAAAAGACCTCAGATTAAAAAAAAATATAGACAGCCATAAAGGTCTGGTGGTAAGAGAGCATGTCAGACTGTGTTAGCGAAGTCCTGCGTTCCTCCAACAGAGAGAAATCTGCCAGGTGTGCCCAAAATGCCCACAGAAACGGGTTACAGAGAAAGATAAATGAACCCCAGCAAACCTCGCCAACATGGCCTTGGAAGAAAAACGCTTGCCTGTCCCAGGACATGGGATCACACCAACACTAACACCTTCAAGAACTTGTTTTAAAGCTTTTTCTCATGCCAGTTAGCAGCTGGAGTGCTGGAGGAGGCAGCACCAGATGTCCAGCCACAGCACAACCCGGGAGCCTTTGCCTCGCCCAGCTCCAGCTCTCTGTTCCTCTTCCAGAAGCGCATCTTCCCTCTAAAAAGCCGTGTTTTGGGACCCTTGCCCAGTCAGTGGTGTGTCTTTCAGGTGTGCTCATGGCTGATGGCGCTGAGGCCAAATCCACCTCCGAGGACCAGAGGGACCACCAGCAGAGCCTGCTGCTCGGCTGCTGATGGAAACCAGCCCCTCGTCCTTCCAGCCACCGCTGGACACGGCAGGCTCATTTCCAGCACCAGCTCTGCTTGAACACATCGGATGGGGGGTGGTTTGGAGCCTCCCCTTTGACTGCAGCACTGAACCCCCCGTGCCTGGCCACGGCTGGCTGGTGGCACCGGGAAGAGCAGGGAGCGAGGGCGGCTGGAGCGGTGGTGCCGATCCCAGCCAGCAGCCCGCGTGGAGAGGCTGAGTCATTATTTTATTAGCAGGCCCCACAACTACTTTAATGTGGGCTTAGGCTGCAAAAACAAAAACATACATAAAAGCATTTGGAATTACTTCATAAAATACTAAATCACAATATTAACCGACTGACCTTTGCTCTATGCAGACCTGCTAATTTTAGCAATTACAGCCAACAACTTGAACATATCAAGTGGGCAACTGTTTAACAATAATGACATCTGCTTGGAAAATCCAATTACGTCTAAACATCTTTAAATCCCCACTAGGGGATACCTGCTTTCTTTTTGCAACTGTTAGGCTCTGCCTAATAGGATTTTAAACTCGCAGCCTGCTGCACGCTGTGGTGGCAGTGGCCCCTCTCCCTGGAGTGGCAACAACAGGACTGCTGTCCCATTAAGCAGGGAGCGAGAGTCTCTCCTCGGACAGTGATGGAAGCGGTTTGGTTTTTTGACAGCCTAATCTGATAGACGGGTGCATTAGCTGGATCCCTTCGCTCCCCCTGCCCCTCCCTGCACCGTCCCCTTCCACGGTCCCCCAAGGTTGGGGGACATAGCCGGAGCTGATCTCCACAGGCTGTTTCTTGGGAAGGACCTTGTTACCAAGATGGTCTTTGCAGCCATTGGTGCCTTTTGTAGGGCCACTGACATGATATTTTCTCCTGCAACGTCCTCAGACACAAACTAGCTTTGTTTCCTGGGTTGACGTCTATTTCGTTCCTCTTTTTTCTCCCTTCCTTCCTTTGTCCTCTACCCCCAGCTACCTAAATCTTGGAAAGCTGCTCCCTGTTTTGTGGGTGGAACTTCAATATTGAGATCTGTTCCTTTCTATAGCTGAAAGACAAGAGCTATGCAATGGCTTTCGCAGCCATATTTCAGGCCTGTAGGCTTTTCTTGCCAAGAAAAGTGACGTTAGAAGTAAATGGGACCAGTGAGGAAGAGTGAGTACAACAAGACCACCCAACTCTCCAATTAAGCACCCCAATGCAGACCAGGATCTTCCACCATAAAAATCAACGGTCCTTATTCCGCCCCCAGTTAGGTTGCTGCAGACCCCTGAGCTACACTGCTGTGGCAGCAGCCTACACTCCATGGTCCCACTCCTGATCACTCAGCACCCTGGGCTGCGAGGCTATTGTCAGATATTTGAATTGAGATACAAGAACAGAATATTTCCGTCCCTTCTCCTCCCTCCCTCTCCCTCCCCGGCCAGCCTGGCTCTCTTCTGATGGAGCGTGCAGCAAAATCACAATCACATGTTTTGCAGCAGTAGGAGGCCATTGGCATGGAAGTGGCTGTGATGTCACTACAAACATTTCCACCCTATCCCATTTCTCCAGAACAGTCTCCGTTTTTATGACCCCATCCTGAGATCTGCAGGAAATCAAATTGTCCTGATTCTATTTCGAGCACTGGTGTCATGGCATCAATATATAACGATGTGGTGTCAAGCCAGAGAGGCTCGAGAGCTCTGCCGTGGTGTCACAGCCGGTTTGTTTTGTGCAGCTCTATGGACTGGATCGCAGCCCTGCAGATGCCACGCTCGCCGTGCTGGGACCGCTGGGGACACGTGCGCTGTGCTAATGGGATGAGCTGCGGGGGCAAGACACGGGGCAGGTCTGGCTCTCCTCCATGGGCAGCTCCCACACTCTGTTAGAGGTGACCAGCTCAGGCACAACGGTACCAGAGGGCAGAGCAAACGCACGGGCACGACACGTGGGCTCCTACAGGAAAACGTGTTGGGTGCCAACTAACCCCTGGGGGCTACATGGGAGGGAAGAGAAGACCACGGTCTCAAGGCGCTTGTGCAGGGCAAGCGGAGATGCAGGCAAGGGAGAGAGAGAGATTTGGGGACAGACAGACACTGGCAAGGTGCCTGGAGCAAGAAACCAAGTGGCAATCTGACCAAAACAGGGAGAAGCAGCACCCAGCGGATACACATTCTTGTCTAAACTAGGATTACCATCTAAACAGAATGCACCATGGGTTAGACCCCCTGCAACTAACCATCTGAGACTCAAAGAGGGGTTTAGATCCCACTGTGCTCATAAAATGTTTCTCTGATACTTTCCACCAACACATGAACCCCTGCAGACTGGAGCTTTCCCTCATGCCTGCGTCTCATGGGCAAAAATCAGGCCGCGAGGTATCTCCTGGCAATTAAGCTCCGGCGGTGTCCCTACCTGGTCTATCTCCTGCACACAAATTTTATCTTCTCCTCAAATAACATCAGATCTAACACACAGCATACACAAAACACTCTTAAGCTAAGGTCTCCAACAGAAGCAAAAACATCTGCAGCAAAATTTTATCTATTGGCCAGAGAACTTATCCTGGAATAACTTAAGACAGCCCGCAGAGTCCCCTGGAGCAGAGGAGGAAAAAGCACTGGTTTGACTAACAAAGCAGTGGGAGAGATGTGCTGATGGCCTGTAACTGCTAGCCAACAAGAGAACACTGACTGATTTTCAAAAAGTGTAGTGGGAGATTTTTCTATTATTTCTCATAACATAAGGGACAGGACAACTACCTATATTTCAATATTTTGGGTGGAGGTGTGAATCAGAGCTCCTCCAGGAGAAGCATCTTTTGCAGGCTGCGTTACGGAAAGTTAAAACCTCTTTGCAAAGGCAAAAGAGAGCCTAGTGACAGAGTTTGAGTATCTCAAGGCTCATACGAAGCACACCAAGTGCTCATGTGTGTTTGTTCTCCACAGTACCAGAAAATACGCATGCTACAACCCCAGATAGGAAAGGGTATTAACCCTTAAAGCACTTTGTTTCTGATAAAATGCCAGTATCTCAGATGAACCTCACTGAGACTGAACGTGACCCTTTATTTACCTTTAGCCATAACTGCTAAACTCACTACATACAAAGGAGCCAACGCTGACACCAGACAACCGCTTTCTAAACTTCTTTATGGGGAACCTGGGTAATTGGAGATAGCAGTCCCTCAGACTCACAGCCTGAGACAACACGTCAGTTCCCATGAAATTGCTGGGTCATTAGTCATCTCCTCTCTGCAGCTTTCATTTTCAAGCCCTCCTTTATCTTTGGCTATGATTAGCACTCAATTGCATTCACCTTTGGTCACCCTCCAAACAGCACCAGGCAAAGGAGCTCATGGGACTTGAATACCACCCACTTCTGAAGCATTCAAGAAAGTTCTTTGCTGTTTGACTTCAATATTTGCTTTCTCATCTTCCATGGGGCTATGCCCTGTAACTCTTTCTTCGTGGCTGGCAGAACTTTGTGCCCTTCCTTCCCCAGGCTCAGACCTCCCTGGTGCCATTTCAGGCAGCTCCTCACTTTCCCATGCCCTTGATCACTCAGCATCTTGGCTTGGTGGTGCCATCCACCCTTTCCAGCTCCTCTGCTTCCTCACTTTACCCTGAATTCCTCTCGCCTCCCTCCAATGCCTTCCAGGAGCTGCTTCCTTTCCTTCCTCCTGCTGCTTGCTGATGCTTTCGTTCCCACTTTGGACACTGCACCTCTGTAAATAAATAGTTGCTTGAATTGCTCAGCTGAGGACCTGGCCTCTTCCCACCACCCGTGACACAAGGAAAACCCTCAATGGTGTTTAAACAGCCGCAAAATGAGGGCCAACAGCACCGGGTGACTTGGCAAAGGAGTGACATCGGTGTTACAGAGACACACTCCAGCATGGTCAGAGTGAGGAACCCATGTGGGGTAATAATGTTTTTTTTTTAAATCTTATTTTTTTATTTTATTATTCCCTGTCTTGTGGTTCCTCCTGCTCCCGGAATGAACAGGGGTTTTTATTGCTGGGGTTAAAAAACACGAATTTGCATTACATCCTGGCTCCCGCTGTAATACTTCAGTCTTGTTTCTCTCTCGTCCCCTCTCCAGAACAACTGATGCTATCACAGCCTGATTTAATTTCAAAGACGGATTGTGATTTGGCAGTCGGGGGAAAAAAAAAAAAGCCAAGCTAATCAAAAGTCACCATCTGCTGCGTTGCCATGGGGATATTCCTCCCCAATAAATGTGCTCTTTGCCAAAATCACAGATAACAGCACTATAAAGGGTGGGAGGTGGAGGGGGGAATCAAAGAAAGAAGTTCCGACACTAGGGGGGAAAAAACGAAAGAGAGAAACCGGAGAAACTAAGAGACAGAAGAAGTGGGAGAGAAAGAAGCATGGACTACTGAGGAAAAACAACGAATGGACCAACTAGGGAGAAGGAGGAGGAAATCTGAGAGACTAACAAGCAGCCGAGGGTGACAAAGTGATGGAGGGAGACAAACAACTGGAAAGAAGGAAAGAGAAGAGACACCTTGAGACATTCTGCTGCATAAGATACCAAAACAAAACAAGCAGAGATAAGAGAATTGCCCTCAAAGCCTGGTCTCAGGGGAAGGGGAGAAAACTGAAGCATCAGTGAGAACTCCCAGGGATGTCGGTTAGGGTTCAAGAAGAGATCTTACCACTGTTTGCATTGCAGTTACTGAAAATAACACCCTGGATGGGACGGATGGTGACACGTGGGGATGACCAGGGTCAGGTCCCTGGTGCTCCAGCAGCCCCAATGCTGCCAGGGCCTCGTGGTGAGCTGGAAGCATTTGTCATGCTGCAACACAGCACTGAGACCTGGTGGGTTAAAATACAAGTTAATCTGGGAATGAGCATCTTCAAACTGTCCTGTTTGAGATGGCAAAAGGGCAGGGGCCAGCTGTTCAACAGCCGCTGCCACTTTTGATTTCCCCTTGTGATACTGGGCAGCAGTTGGGGTAGGGTATATAAGGGCAAAGACTGTCTCTGTGCAGGGTGTGATTGCTGTCCCCTGTGCTTATTGTGCACTGTCCGGGCTCTTGCAGCTCCGTGCACCCCAGGCATGGGCGCTGGGCAATGCAGTTGGCCGAAGAGAAATCGGGTCAGCTAACCTGAAATGAGTAAAAGCTGTCAAAGTTGAGGTCACAATGTGCTGGCTGCCCCCTGACCCTGCTTAGAGCATGTATGTGTGTGTTGAGTGCCCCTATTAACCCCCAGCAGCTAATGGAGGGAGGGGAGGCATCTCACACTCCTCCACAACCCAAGCAGGAGTTAAGCAAAGGGGTCACCTAGCACCCACACTAGTAGAATGGGATGAATTATTCACAATAGAGGCACCACCAGCCTTTTTCTTTCTCCCCCATTGGAGAATACCTCCAGAATCTATCACAGGTTGTGTGAATTCTTCACTGAAAAAATAACTGCATGACTTCTGCATGAACCTGTTTTGCAATTCAGTACTGGCCCTGATAAGAAATGGTCCCTGCATGTTGACTGGAGGACTGCAACACTATGTTGCCCATCTACAACAGTCAAAAAGTTTGGGCCAGCTCTTCTCTCTTCCCTTTGGTCCCACCTACTTCCCACATCAAGAGGTGCAGTAAAAATCAGAAGTCTTAAGACACAGCATTGGATATTTTTCTCTCTATAATCATTTCAGAGTGCTGGGGTCACACTTTCATCCTTCCCTGCTCAACTGCCTAAATGTTTGGTTTTGAAGGAAAGTTAAAGCCTCCCATGCCATGACTCCAGGAGCTGGGGTCTGGAAGCATGCAATAGCATATATCCCACAAGATCATTAATGCTTGTCGAATCTATGTGCATGGAAAGAGACAGCCAGTTGGAGTGAATTAATTTTAAAATTTGAATGGGAGATATTAAGTAATATTTTTCAGAGTAGCTTTAGTGAAGACCAAAGGCATTGGGTGCTCTGAGCTAAAATGGTTTTAGCAGCACAGTTTCTGTACTCCAGATCCCATTCCCCCCCATACACCTACCTCCAAGACCCCCAAAACACCTCTCCCAAGCTAGGCAATGTCTACGGAGGAAGACGTGGCCTTGATAGTAATGGGGTTCCTCCAGACCCATCATCCTCCCCCATCATCCACCATGTCAGCACAATGGTACTGATCCACAGATAGAGCTGAGAAAAGGTTCAGCAGGTTGTCTAAAAGCCTCTTTATTCCCTGCAGATGCAAGATGGTGTCCCCAGGGAGCCTTTGGGGTTGGTTCTCCATATGGGATAGCTCTAGTGCTTGGGCCAAAAAAAAAAAATGAGCTGAGAGTGAACAGACCTAAAGATGGAAGAGACAAAACATTAATGTAGAAACTGAAAACATGCAGTAGGGGAACGAGGGGAGAAGAAAAAATAAAAAAGGAAAAACCTCAATTAATGCAAATGGGAGAGGGAGGGAAAGCTCTCTGGAATGGGGACTGCAGGGAGGGCGTGCGGGAGAGACAGGCAGAGGATAAAACTGCACAAAATGGAGAAGTGCTTCTGGAGAGCATAAACATCAGGTGCATGAACACCCAGATTTATGCCCCGGGAGCATAGAGAGTTAGATGGCAGTGGGACAGAGCTAAGAAAGCCTCCAGGAGGAAAGGCCCCTTGAAACCAACCTGGTACATGGACATGAAAGGCTGAAACTCCAGCAGCACTATGCGAGGTATGCTCCATGGGCAGCACCACGAGAAGATGGCCAGAGCACCTTCCCAAAGAGCTTGGACTTGCTGTCCCCACCTCAGCACAGCCAGGCAGTGCAAAGGCCATTGTCCCCAGTGGGGCAGGGCCTTGGTCCCGGATCAGCTCCTGTGGGGAGAAAAGAAGTAGTGGGGACAGGGACATGAGCAAAGGGCTAAACCAAGCAGCACTGTGAAGAACAGAGGTCTCCTGCCCGTTGTCCATCCTCCAACACACATCTCTCCTCCCAGTCCTGCTTCCCTCATTCCTCTTGCTGGACTGTTACAGCATTTTACAGTGCAAGGAGGGAAGCTCCAGCAAGAGGAGGGACAAAAAAGGGGAAGAAATGAAGATTTGTTTAAAGTTAGAGAATTTTGTTAAACAAAACCTTTCCCTAAGCAGTCGGTTCATTGCTACTGCCGCTTTTCTCCCCCCCCTCCCCAATTAAACAGCAAATTACACTTATCAAAGAAAAGAAGGTAAAGAAAAATCTGAAAGGCTGTAAGAAACCTTTAATTATTAGTATAGTGGCATGAAAAGCTGTTGAGCCCCTTAGAAACGTACATGGCCAATTATCAAAAAATATAAGAGATGCAGAAAGAAAGGTTTGTCTAATAAGTATGAATCGCAGGGCCATTTAGAACATCAGTGTTAAAGCATTAGAGTTAAATGGAAAAGTAAAAAGGGGCTGATGGTTTTAACTATTTCACAGGAGGACAAGAGGTTGATACTGATAAGACAAGCAGTATAGTGAAGTTAATTATCTGCGGCCCTTGGTGCACAAAGCTTTTTGAGCTGGTGATTAATAGAGATAAACCATTCAAACTCCACATTTCTAAGGTGAATGAAGATGGCAGAGGAACCGCACAGCCCCAGCATACTAACTACTCTGACAGCAATGGGCCCCGCTCCTGAGGAAAGCGCCGGGTGGGTTTATCGCACCCGATCTGCTCCCCCTCCTCTAATGGCAGGGAGGTTTGGGAGGTACAGAGGAGGGGTGGCCAAACGTCCCCAGCACATCTGGGTCTTTGCTTCGTTGGAGATGTCCGGGGCCACTTTCCCGTTAAATCACCTTTACGAAATGTTCCGGTGTTGTCTCTCCGAGAGTAATGGAGTCTGGGGGATGCCTATAAGCAAGCATTTAGCACCAGGCTGATCCTTCTTGCGATGCACGGGCTGTTTGCCCAGGCTTGCTTCCTGCTAGGTACCTTCAGAGGACCTCTCCTTCAGCTCCTCATCCCAACTGGCAGCACAGGGAGAAGTATTGCAGCCTCCTTGGATCAGGGGTCAGTGGTGTAGATGGGGGTCACAAGTGTGTGAAGAAAGCACGGGTCCCAGATATGAATTCTGCTTTATGATCCCAGAGTACCTGCATAGAGGATGGGAGTAAATTAAGTGGTCTGGTGCTTTTGTGGGAACCGGGAAACAAAGATGTGAATGCAGAAGGGTTGACTCAGCCCTTCATCTTTCTGAGACAGATAAATCAGGCACCATAAGGCTTATCATGCTTAAGTCTGGCAGATAAGACCTAAAAAATGGAGAGCCTGATCACGATCTTACAAGATTTCCAGCCCAGATCTCCAGATCAAAGCAATTTAGACATGCTCCCATGACAGTCCGAACTTCCACACTCCAGGATTTGGGTCTGACATTTTTCCAAATCTCCTGGAACTGAAAAATTCCCAGGAGATTTCCGATACTTCCTGCTGGGCCCCCATAGATGATGCAGATGCTGGTTTTCTTCTTCTGGTGTTTCAGCCTTTCTGTCTAAAGCCCAGTTAGAACAAATGAAGTTCAGAGACAGCAGCAAAAATTAAAATAATCAGAAAAAATGGAGTCCGTTTCTAAGCTTCACAAACTACTTGGTGCGTAGGTTTCCAGTTCAATTTGAATTCTAGGATGACTTTGGGTTGGCTGTTATTTTCTCCAAAGTGGTTCCCTTGTCCTTGATAAGTTTGGAAAGGCATCTAAACTTCAGCATCTGCAAACAAAAGAATCTTATATTTTTGGCCAAACTAAATTGAATAAATTTTGTGTTTGTTAATTGCATCCAGGCCAACCTTGTGCAGGGCCAAGTTTCAGCCCAGTGGGATTTGCACATGGCCTGGATACAAGCTATTGTAAATGGGGATCCCTGAAGGAAAAGCTGACAGATGGTGATTCTAAAAATGTTTGTCAGAGCCAGCCTTTGTGACACAGAAAACCCATAGCCAAGGGGGTCCTTGAGTTGGAGAAATGGTTCTGAACTATATGGAAGGCTGGGGGAATTTGTTGGTACTGGAGAAGTTTGACTGGGCCTCTTCTTGTTGCCTGCCAAACCTGCTTCCGTTAGACCCTCTCTTCCTGAGATCTGGTTATCTGGATAAAATGGAAATTGGATCGATGCTGCACCTGGTTTTCCAACTACATAGTCCAAAACTATGATTTCCATGCTATAAAATAGGACCAAGATGGACATAGTTTATTCAAGCCGCATGGAAATCCTCCTCAGCCAGTCCCACGACTGTGCTTAAAGTCTGGCTTGTGCACCAGCATTATGGTGACAGGATCAACACCAAAGCACATGGGCCCTATTAGTACCACTTGTCTTCTAACTCAATAACTGCATTAAAAATTTGGACCAGGAAAGGTCCCATCCAGTACACACAAGCAGTCTGCAAGAAAAAAATCCTTGTGATTTTCTGGTCAATCCAACTATTTCCAAGCAAGGAAGATAAGATCCAGAAACAAAATTTCCAAGTTGGTTCCATTCACAACATCAAGACACTACCAGCTTTCTCAAAGGGCTCTGAAGCAAAGGTTCAGCTTCTGCAGTTAAGAACCATCCTTGGAAACAACAGGTCTCTCCCTTCCCTTGCTCATCCTCATCAGTGTCAAGTTTCGGCAGTTGCCAAACAAATGGGTTTCAGTAGCTTGATACAAAGCAGTGGGAGAGGAGTTAAAATGGGATAATGCGCCGTGACCCATCTCTGCCCCATAACACCCTGGGTGGGAGACTGGAACGTACCTGGACCAAGTCCTGGGCTCCACAAACAGCCCGCTCACCTGGGGAGCAGCAGAGGGGAGCAGCACCGGCTCTGGGAGGGGTTACGAGGCCCTTGCAATCAAGTTCAAATTACATATCAGACACACACTCCCACGAGCAGACTCCAGACACCAGCTGCTTATTTTTAGACTGGAAAATGCCTTTTCTTACTGACACAGGTGGTGAGGCTGGAGCACACAGAGCGCCAGCAGCCCCATGGCCATCCCCAAAGGGGCAGCGCCAACAACCCTCCGAGCACTTTCTGCCATCCCCTTCCCCTCTCGTGGAGGAAAAGGATCAGAGCAGTTTGCCGTGTTGCCACAGAGGAGACCAGAAGCAGCTCTCCCGACACCCTTGTGGGCAACACCAGCGCTGTGCTGAAGTGTGCATTGCTCCACCACATTGACCAGCCTCCTTGGCTCCCCACTGATTGGCCCCCACATTCGGCAGCTGGTTTGGAAATTTCCAGAAGAGAAAATAGCACCTTCGGAGATTGCCGGTGCTTCCTTCTCAGCCAGGCAGAGAGAGGATTTCTCAAAGCCCCCAGCTCTTCTGCATTGCACTCCTTGTCACTATAGCTGGAACCAAAATATTACACAAACCTAGACACCCCGTTAGCTCCCTCAGCGACTGGACAAATCATTTGGATCAAATTATTTATTTAATGAATTTTGCTTTCTCCCTGAAAACAGCAAGTAAAGAATCTGCAATGGTTTTGGATACATTTTTTAATTTTCTGCAACTAATTTTTGTCACTTGCATCACTCATTACCCCATTTGTCATCTGAAAATTGAAATTTAAATCCTTCATCTGGCTCTGAGTGAACATACCTGTCGCATGCTTGTTTATACCCACTTAAGTGGTCAAAAAGTTTAGAAAAACACATTAAAGAGTTTAAAATCCCCTCAATATTCTCTACCATTAGCCTATTTTATCTGTCGCCAGTCATATTCATATATATATGTAAAAGTATTTGTATGCTAGGATATTAATGGAAAGTCAATATAAAGAGGGAACAAGCAGAGCAAATACATATACTACAGCTTCGTGTCAGATAACTGTTTTATGAAAATGCACATTTTTTTCTCTTACATCTCCACAATTATAGATAGGAAACACAAGAAACAAGAACTTATCTAAAAGATACCCTTTCCAGGGATAAAAAAAAAACAACGCAATGTTCACAAAATATTTCAGACATGAAGATAAATGTATTTAGGAAAAAAAATAAAAGAAAGAAAAGAAAGAAAGGAGAGAAGTGGGCCATTCAAATCCCTAAGTTTAAACAGGAGGCAGCATTAAACAAGGAAACCAATCTTTCCCTCTCGGGGGAACTCACCTTTTTGAACTCTGACTGCAACACAAGGCTCTGCTCAGTCCTTCAGCTCCTGCCATCCTGCAAAATAGCATATTTCCTAAAAATCAGTGTGAATGCATTGTGGGTGGTTGGGAGGGGTGTTTCTCTGGTAGAAATCAAAACAGATCTTCTTCTAGAAGCTTAAGTTTTATTTATATTTATTTCTGCACAAAACACCTATTCTGGAGATTTTTACAAGGAAGGCTTGAGACCTGCCCAGCCCTGCAGTGACAGTCACCGCTGTGTTTGGGCTGCATGTGTTTGGGGTCCACACAGGGTCTGGCCCTGCGGCAGAGAAGGGCACCCGCATGGGGGGCTTGGTGGGGAATGGGGCTCAGCAGCAGCTTATGGAGGGCTCACACAGCACGGGACAGGGGCCCTGAAGGAATTCATCCCTGCCAGGAACAGTCTCATTTCTGCATAGGCATTGCAAAGGAACACCTAAATGCTCAGGTAACGTACCCAGGCCAGAGCATTTTACTTGGAGCAAGAATAACTAAACACTAGGATTTTGGCAGAACAGTAATAGAATTGCTTAGGGAGAGCCCAGCTAAGTGTCCAGCAGAGCCATTCTGCCCCAAATACCAACAAGATTTTTATCAAGGATAACACAAGCCCTCCAAAAAAATCCAGTGCTGCAAGTTTGCTTCTATCTACCTGACTGCCTGGTTATACCCTGCGGGCAGGACACGGCTCCCGAACAAACTCTTACCTCACCTATCATTTTTTGGTGGGCTTGACTTGATTGCACTATTGCAAAGGTCATTAATAAGCTCTTCTCCCTGCATTACACCTCCTGCCCTGAGTCTTTGCTGTGTTATGGCTGGCGGCACTCCCAAGGCAGCCATGAAAAATATCCCAATTGCTTGTGCTGTCCCATTATGGGCAGGTCTTGCTCTTCCATGGCCATATCTGGAGAGGAAACGATATAACACAGCGGTGACGTCTCTGTGAAGATAAAGTGTTACTCAAGTAAAATCAGGCTGCTTCATGTTTCTGCTATTTATCTCCCCTGCCAGCCATTTGTTAGGAATTTATGCATGGTCTTTAGTCACTGTTGACTCACCTTCTCTCATTTGCTTTTAATCACTCTTCTTACAGCACAGGAAAGGTGAAGCTCTGCTCACACCTAGAACAAAATTGGCCGGGAAAGCAAACCGGTTAGGAAAACACTGAGCGCATCTTCCTTCTGCTCACACATCCTCTTCAGTGGGACTGCGGACACTCTAGGATAGTCTTCATCCCACTCTTCCACCTCATTTTTCTTGTTTATGGCAGTGCAACAGGGGTTTTCCAGTTTTTCAAAGCAAAATAGTCCCCTGAGTACTAAGTCACTCTGGAGAAACCCTCCCTAAGCTGGTTTTGTTATGATAAAACCCCTTGATTCAAAGGAAGGACCTGGGCACCCAAGGGACAGGTTCTGAGCACCCTGACTCATGCCAGCTAGCAGCGTGGTTTCCCCATACTTTCAGGATGAAGGGCTTTTAGAGAACAATTCATAAATGTTTTTGGAAGTTGTGGAATGCTGTAAATTAGCAAGCAAAGACAAGACACGCAAAAAGCCCATTCCATCATGAAGTCTCTGCTATGGAGTCTTTTTTCCGAGTTGTATTTCAGTGCAACTACTGATGATAACTCACTATAAAGCCCTAATAAATTTGCGGAATGGCATTTTTTATTTTACATAGGAACCATGTAGCCATATGCTCAACTCCACTCCTTCTTGCATAAGTGAAGTTAGGCACGTACTTGGCATCTCCAGGCTCTGGGTCTGAATTCAGACATGACAAAACACAAATGTGCACAAACGGCACATAAGTGGCTGGTGGAAAGAAGGAAGGTGGACATCAAACAGATTATACAGTTATTTGGCAAAAGCTGAGAGATATCCTGGTAAATTTTTACACACAAAGGAAAAAGAAACCTTAGTCACAACTCACTGGGACATTTTAATAAAAAGAATAAAGTTTAGAATGAGAGAGCTTTAAAACAGCAACTCTAACTTTTTTTCTGACAGAGGTGAGAGTGACCATTATTGGGAGCAGGTTATAAAACACAGATTAGAAAGATGTGGATCACAGCATGAATGGTCTTCAGTTAATGGCGGGTTTCAGGTTATAATAGAGATTCACTTAGCCACTATTTGGAAGATATTTGATGGACTCACCTCAAATTGTAATGATTAACTGCTTGATTATTCCTGAAGTACCTAAAGACAAATTTTTTTTTTGCTCCAGGTCTTCATTTTCTGTGGTGAAATTAGAATGATCAGATTTCTCCTGCTTCACAATACTGTTTCTGTTACTAAAATCCAAAGTATCTTTTCAGCCTATAATACAGCTAATTTAGTTCTTGCTATAACACCGTGAACTTACATCGAGTCGCATAAAATGGATGAATTTGATCATATCTGCTTGGTACCCACAACTATTGTCTCTCTCACACATTTTTACCTATATACATACGTACATACACATAAACACACACATGTATACAAGTATAATGTCTTCTTGCATGCCCAAGACAAGTAGGTGGCTGGTTGAATTCTAACGGTTTCTGCTTGCAAAATTTTCCCATAAAATCCAACAATACATTTCAGAATAAGAGAAAAAAGGAGAGACGAGAGAGAGAGAGAGAAACGAGCACTGCTGAATGTATATGGAGCCTGGACTACTTCATTTCTGTGTGTTGAAACTAATTTGTTGCATTATGTTTCTATCTCTTGCATGTCCACATTGCCACAAGGTCTTATTTTTACAAAACAGACCCATCATTCTTTCCCACAGGATGAAAACACGGTTAAATACTTGCTGTAAAAAAACCATTATGTGATGTGCTAGCCAAATGATACACTAATACTCCGACGTAAGTGCTTTTTTGGCAACTACTCAAAGGAGCAAAAATTACATCGTTTTCAACCCCAGTGATGATAAGATTACACAAAAGAAAGCAAAATATACAAAACGGGTTGATGATAAATATTGTACAATAAATGGAGAATAAGCCGGTTTTCTTGCTGTCACACCCTTTGCAGTTTTCTGCAATTTTTCCATCACTTGAGGCAGGCACACCAATTATTTCCATCATATTGGGTGTCCCCTGAAAAAAAACTTGACAAAAATAAGGATTTGAAAGATTCCTTTTCAGGAACTTCCTCCACCAACTATTTCCTCCTTTTCAAATGGGGCTTTCAGAAAGGAAGTGGTGGCCAGCAGTAACATTCCCCACGGGAGGGACCCATCTTCCCTTCACATGTGGAGAAGCGAGAATATCCTCTTATGAGGCAGGGCAGGAAAAGAAATCATCCTTTCATCGGCGGTGTATTCCGACCGGATAGGTGTCTGGTGCCGTCTCCAAGATGGTACCTTCTGAGGAGTCATTGCCAATTGGCTTCAAGCCCCACATTGCAGAGGGACAGTCAAGAGCCCATTGGCTTATCCTCTACCCTACTTATTTCAGTTGGAAACAAATCAAGACATTAACAAGAAAAAAAATAATAATAGCAACCCTTAATCTTCACGCAGATCCTCCACCGCAGTGGAAAGATTTTCTTACATCCTCAACGAGGTGCTCAAATATTTCTCCTTGTTGCTAGCAGGCACAGGGTTGGTGGAAATGTTTCATGCAGCCTTTCACCTTTTTTTCCCCCCCTAGTTCACAAACCCAATTTCCTGCCTTCTGCATATTTCTTTGCTTCTTGTGAAGTGCTTACTAGGTAGGTGGAAGGAACCATCCCAACCGCTGAGGCTGGGCGGGAGCTGTTTGCTTCAAGTCTGGTTTGTTGTTATTTAGGTACGTAAATCACTGCTGTGCTCTCTAGGTAATCCTTTAAACAGAGGGGAAACATGAAGGAGGAGGGTTAGGATGGGGTATGGACTCGGTGGATGGTGGATAGGAGAGTCTGTAGCAGAGAAGCCATCGGCTGCCTTATTATTCTCATTTGATGTGGTGTGTTTATTCCTGGTCTCCCAATGTCCAGCATCCAACGAGAGTGGCAGCCGGTGGAGCGAGTAGCTGCCATGACTCCAGCACCACAGCACCCCCAGGAAACGGCCAAATCTCTTGGGACCCCTCAGGCACCCGCTGCCATCCTGTGCCACGTCCTTGCGGCCAGGCAGCCGCCACATGTGGCCGAGAGCTGGGGCTGCCGGGGGAGGGGGGGGGGCAGACGAAAAGCAGGCGTTTGCCGGCGGCCCCGCAGCAATATCCCTTTTCCACAGATGTTTGCAAGGGCAGACTGATGAAGGGGAGGGGGGGGACACACAGAGAGGGGCACCCACCCGGAGGTGTGATACCGTCATGCAGGTTTGCAAACACCATTTAGCGGAAGTCAGAAGCCTATTTATGGCTTTCAAAGGGAGACGAGATCGGCTGTTAGTGCTGGCGGGATCAAATGGGTAATTTAGAGGCAGAAAAGATCGCCATTCAGGCTAATGGGATTTACACTCTCAAATCAAGTTATGTGGATGCATTATAGGGAGCTCACATTGAGGGGAGCCATTACCCCATTAGCACTAATAGGAATTGCACTGAGGCACCATGTGAGAAGGCACATGCAAAAAGATCGCAGCTTTCCCTCACTTACTAGGGATTGCTTTGCTGAAACAAGGCAATAACTGACGGACCTCTCTCCCCTCACACAGGCCAGGGTTTAGATGTTCAGTCTGGGCTTCATCCTGCCACTTCATTCACAAAGCTGGGAAGAACCTTCCTCCTGAAGAGTTGTTACGAGGAGGGCTCAGCTCTTCTATACCCATCGCTGCCTCTTTTAATAGTGAACAGGGGCAGAAACCCAGGTAGGCCTTCTGCTGCTGACAAAACCATGCCCAGGGATGCACCCTTTACTGTGGTTCCCTCTGCCTCTCGGAAGTCACACGCTGGCTTTGTCTCCCGAAGCTGCTGTTTATCATTATCTCTCCATTGGCAAGTGCCCAGCGGACACATTTATTCCCCCTGCAGTGCACAGAGGCATCTTAAACAGATACCTGTAACCCTAATGACGGTTCTTTAATGAAGAAAAGGCAGAAAAATTAAATGCAAGTGGCATATTACCACACTTGTTTTAAATTGATATTTAATTAAAAAGTTAATTATTAATTAAGTTTATCAATTGCACATCAGTTGTTCAATAGAAAAGGGCTCATTCATTTAATTATCTGCGTGCAACTGATAGTATATGCTTTTTAGCCAGGCAAGGTTATCTCTGCATCTCTTCTAATTTAGATCAGTTTAGCTTCTAATCTATCAGGAGTGCTTCCTTTTGCGAGCTTTTGATTTGATCTATAAATGTTTACTTACAGAACTGTTAGGTATTAGAAGTTGATCAAATAAAGGGAAGAGCTGCTCGGAGTTGCATTATGCTCACCAAAAGGCTCGGGTGGTGCTTTCTTGCGCAGAGCTGCTGGGGGTTTTCTTTAACAATGTGCCTGCCCTAAAAGTTTCAAAAAAGATAAACATCCACCTCGAAAGTATGTTAATGGCCCAAACAATGGGGAATCTTCAAAGGGCAAGGGAGGCCTGAGAGCTGAGTACGGCGACAGGCGCCACCACTGCCGGGCAAACCTCGAACCTCCTTTTGCCGTGGAGGGGACCACAGGGCACTGGCTGTGGGGATGGCTGGGGACAGCCCTGCTGCTGAGCCCTGCTGGGGACAGCCCAGGGTCGGGGGGAAACACCGATGGGCTCCTAAGGGCCCCCGTCATCAAAGAATCAGCCTAGGGGCTCCTGCTCTACTTCCGTCGCAAAACAATTCCTAGGTGCAAACCAACAGCTATTAATAAAGAATCTTTGGATGCCACATAGTAAACCATGCAAGAAACTTCCCCAGTACTTGGACAGCTTAACAGAGAGAAATACCCTGTGGAGGCTGTGACTCCAATAGTGTAATCTAATAAATTCCCTTGTGCTTATTTTAACTGCAAATCATGGTCCTGATCAGTTTCTACTAAAAGTAGCATTGAATGCATATATTTAAAATACTAAAGAATGCTGGTACATTAGTACATTATTGGGGACCAGACCTGCCTGGTGCTGAGGATGCTGAATACTAGTTGAATTGTTAAGAAACTGAGGGTACCCAGATCTTGGAGCACTGTAGGTGGCTATAGATAGGCACTGTGTAACTAATTAGAAACAACCACGAGCTCAACCTTTGGGGCTTCGGCCACAAAACGGACCGCAGCACTTACACGTCCCTAAATAATTCTCATATCCATTGCACAACTGATGGCTTTTCACAGGCAACCACCACGACACAGTCCCTGCCCCACGAGTCTAAAACAAATCATGAACATGAAACAAAAAGTGCAGCAGACAACAGAGGGTAAGGAGAGGAAAAGGTGAGAGAAAAAGGTGCTACAAAACAGAGGGCTGATGGACTGCCTTGAGGGGGCAATGCTGAAACAGATGTGTCTTTTCAGAGCCTAGTTAATCAAGAAAAGGAAACGTATCACAACAAGTAAATAGCTACGGCACAGAGGTTCATATAATTCAGGTGAATACCCAGAGTCTGCAGCTTGTATTTGATCTGAAGACAACAAGCCCAGGGCTGTCTCCCATCTCCTGAATGAAAAGCACTAAGGGGAGAGGGCTTTTAAAAGGAAGGTAATTTACAATGCAATATTGCCGGGGGTGGCGGTGTGTTTGTACAACTGGAAAGAGCATAAAAGAAATCTCCATGAATAGTAACTCTATGTTTATAGATGGGTGCCTCTTTGCCAACTCTGCATGCAACGTGCATTCATCTTTACCAGATATTCAAGTGGCAGGACTTTTTCAAGCAACAATGTTTATAGAAAATGACTATTTTGAAGCTTTACACACTAGAATTTGAGGAAACTTAAAATTTACATTTACAAACATCATCAGTCACCCTATCTGACAAATCAGAACAGAGGAATCTGGCTTAACTACTATAGATGGGCAGCAAACAGCAGTCGGTTTCTCCAGGGATTTGCTAACATCAGTTAAAATGAGAAATTTATCATGCATCTGCTCACAGATACTCTGAAAGAAGCCAAACATATCAAAGCACTGATTTGTGCGGAATTATTTACAGCAGTCCTCTTTCTTGACTAGAGGACAAAACTGGAAACTTTCCCTTTTGTTGTATCCCCCCATTCAATGTAGCGTTGAGCCAAGAGATACTCCTTTCCTTCAGTGACAGGACTAAAGTGAAGATAAAGAAGAACTTCCACATAGACATAAGTTATCAATGAAAATGCCATATAAACAAGCAGCTCTGAGAGATGGAGAACAAATAAAACCGTTTGCTTGTTCTTTAAGCTGCCACTGCACAATAAGATGGTTGATAAAGTGAGAGTTTTGACTCGAGGCTTTCCACAGCTGAGGGACATCAGAAAGGCTTTTGCCTCCCCTTGACCCAGCCTCTGCTTAGGATCCTCTGCTGTATGATAAGGAGTGAATTAACTCTGCAACCTCTCCCTAATAGGGGTGCTAATTTAGTCTGTCATCACCATTCAACCAGCTATTCTCACAAAACCTGTAAGACTTTCATAACTCTGAGCTCTTTTGGATTTGTGGGCAAATGAGGTTGAAAAGTTACCTGGGGAGAGATTCAGAGATGCTGGCTCACACCATTTGTCTTTGAATTCTTGGACTGAAAAACCATCTTGGATAATTTAAACCATTTCTGTATGTATTGAGCAGTGGGACTTTTAGGACGAGACTATTTCTTTCTAAGTTACAAAAAAGCAATCAATCCCTTTTCTTCCATCCCCATCAGATGCAGAAATTAATTTAAAAGAACTGGGTTCCTCTAAACCTATGGCCCAAGAGGGTCAACACTTGCCTCTCTGCATGTTAACTCTGGGATTCTACCCCAAAGGGTGAACCTCTCCAGCTGTCAGCAGCAGTAAGCAAGCCATCAATCAAGGAAGGGCCAGGCCTTCACACAAGACTTTGCTTAAACCTTTGGTTTCAAAGCTGAATCTTCTGTGCCCTTCTGTAGTCCTGGGCTCCACTGGCAAACAAATGCAGAAATGCCGCTGGGGAAAGCATGTTTGTGTGAGATTTCCAACCCAATTTTGCAGACTCAGATGTTAGGCAGTTTAGATAAGGGGATGATTAGAGGTCTAAGCCTAAGGTTTGAAATACCCAGACTTCCTGGAACCGCTGGTGCAAATCCCAGCAGGGCTGACTCAGCCCTCCAACCTCCTGATGAAGATAAAGTGAGCTCCATGCAGAAGTGTGACTTGTGAGTCTCCACTGGCCAAGACTCCACTGGAGAAGAGATAGCAATGATGGTGCCTACAGCATTCGTTGGCGGAGGCGTAGTTCCCCAAATCTATCCACATCATAGTTCCTGCCAGTTCTCTCACTCCTGGGCTCCACCAGAAGTGATTTATGGATACTAGACTTTTCTAGAGTTTTGCTCCTGCTTGTCTTGGTGTGCATGTCCACAGTCTTGCAGTGCTTCTGGCAAAACTATGGCCCCTCTTATCTTTCTATTGCCTTACATATTGACCCCTTCAGAAGAGCACTGTATCAGTATGGCTTGTGACTCACTCAGAGAAAAGCCCTACAGGAGCACATTACATTGCTTTTCTATCAATCAGTGCTGTGATTCAATCATTTTTATTTTAGAAAATAAACCAAACTCCCAAATCTCAAGTATGCTCTTCACACTAACATTTGGTTTGCCAAGCACAACTACCCAAAAAAAGCAAAAAACTTTTAACAAGGAAGCTGAACTAATCAATTTAGCCCTTCTTTTCCTTTCTGCTACTGGACAATTAGCCGATACGACACAAAATTCTAGTACGCATTTCCTCTTTTAAGTTATTCATAATATTCTCCTTTAATAACTCACAAAATACTTGCAATTTATTCTTTTGTGCTGCATTCTGAAAATTAATTCATCTGATCAGGGACTCCTCAGAAAAAAGATAAGGAAATCCACACAACTTCTGTAACATCAAACACAGCATTGATGACCAATTTCATAACTAAATGTATGATTTGAAATGCACTTTAGGAAAGTATTGAAACAGCAGAGCTAATTAAACCTTTGCTTTCCAGTAGCATTCACCTCATTACCACTCCGACACTCGCAAGGCAGCAAATCTGCACAGGACACACATACTTGAATATTCTCAAGTGGAACTCCACAAACAGACATTGGTACAGAACCAGTCCACATTTCATCATTCCTCATCGCATACCAAGACCAACAGACTCTGTTCTATTACTCAGTCCAACATAAAAACAGTGGTAAGAAAGTTGTAGCTCATCCTCTCTCTAGCTCCTCTTTGCATTGTAGCCAACTGGATGATGACCCATCAGCACGTCCATCCCCAAAATACTCTCCAGCAGAGGCAGGAGATGCTGTGCTTGTTCATGGTTCTTTGAGCTGAAAGAACCACCCTCAGAGTGCCATCCACCAAATGCATACAAGTAAATTAAAAAGTAAGAGGTAACTTCAAGAGAGGTGGAAATAAGGATCCTATTTTCCTGGACTTCATGTTCCCATGGTTGAATTGTCCTGTGTCTTAAAAGGTACAACTCTCATGTACATGCTGTGATGGAAACGTCTCCAACGGCTGAAGCCACAATGGCTGCAAGAAAATGTTGATCCTTCTTTTCTCCTCTCTCAGATTTTTTGAAGACTAATAATACTGCTTCTGCACACAGAGAAGCTTTTCTTTCAGTTGAAATAATGGTTTAGTTGCCTTTTATCTACCCGGCTTTTTATTTTCACAAAGAAACCCAGGAACACAGAACCTTTGAGACCACTACCCTCCTGTCAGCTTTCACTGAACCTTGCCGATAGGCTCCAATGTTACTAGGGTAAGAAGTGAGACCCATTTCTTGTAAGCTGAGGCTAAAAAATTACTCCAGAAGCCATGCATGCACACAAGAAAAATTAAATAACTCGGTGGAATCCTTGGCTTTCCAAATAAAAGTGCCCACCTTCTGGTTTTTAGTACCATGCAGCCAGGATTTTCACTCTGCTTTGGTCTGACTTAAAATGTAACTCCCTTGAGGCAGCGTCTTTGCCATTCTATTTGCTTTTAAAATGCCTTGCGTGCCCAGCAGCTCCAAGTATAAAATAATCTCTAGAGCTGCAAGGAGAAAAGTCTCTATGAAGACGCGTCTGAATTTTGTAATGAAATTGTCTCCATGTTGAGATGCCCTGGTGCACAAACATTTCCTCGACAGGGTTTCACTAGCACAAATACTCAATTTTGGCAATTTCATGTTTGAATACCCATGGAGACTGCATCTGAGCTTGGGTAAGCATTCACATCAGAAGTGGCTTTGTAAGGAAAACTCCCGCTCAGAAAACAGAAAGAGTGATTTTTCTTGACCCATCCCAATTCAGCAATAAAATTCAAATGTGGCAAACTAGACCATCCAGGCTTTTATTTTTCCTTTCTTTCTTTTCTCCGTCCCTCACCCCTCCCTTTTTTTCAAAGCAACAAACATTTTGTTGAATTGTTCTAAATAACGACAACATTTGAAACCACTTCAGTCTGTTTAAGATCTCAGGGGGAAAATTTGGTGAATAAATGACTCGGGATAAATCAAATCATTCTGTTCTAATAACTGCGTCTCTCACTCTCCTTATCTCAATTGCTGTCCCTACTTCTGTGTACTCCTACGCCTCCCGGGCCAACTCCTGGGTATCACTCCTTACTCTGAAGCCACCCTCTCTGCTCTGGTCTCCAGCCCTGCAATGGTCCCCATCCCACCTCCTCTCATCAAGCTGTCAGGCTTCTCCTGTCTCGTCTTCTATTGCAACTCTTTTCTCCATGCAGTTCCCAACCTCTGTCCACCAGCCCCACACACTCTGCTGCCAGGCATCTCCTCTCACCACTCTGTCCATCAAGTCCACCGTGTGTTGTATAGCTTTCTCCACTGAGTGAGCTTCTCCCCTAAAAGCATCTTCTCACACAGTCACAACCCCAACATTTAGACCAGACTCCGGTACCTCCCTACACCTCACTGCAAAACTAAGCTAACATCCTCCGCTTCTCTCTTTTCCCACTCCACCTCCATCCCCTTTCCCATACTGTCATTCTCCACCATTTGACACAGTAGCTGTAAAACTCACAGCAGTCCTTTTCGATGGCCTTTGGGTATGGTTTGCATGGGAAATGCTACACGGCACCATGCTGCCTCCGTGCACCCATGCCGGGAGTGTGCGGCATAGTCTGAGGAGTCAGAAGAGGTCAACCATTGGCTTGACCTCCTAAGCCCATCTGCCTTCACGCAAGCAAAGACCCATGCTCTAAACATGTATTATCTTTCCAGGACATTTGTTTCGGGAGCAAGTTGCGTTAAGCAAAGGTACGTCAATTGATAATAAACCTGCTCCACACTGTCATTTGTGGGTGATTTGAAGAAAAACAGACCATGTAATCAGGTCTAAGGGGTCCCTAATACCAGAGACGCTGGTGCTGTCAGCTATAGAAAATAATTAGAACGTTATCCCTGTGGCAAGGAGAATGTAAATACATCTAAAATACGACATAATGACATTCTCCTCTGTAAGCCAGGGGATCTGCTTCAAATAAAAGGGCCATTAACACAACAATTAAAGCTGAGGGGGCCGGTGAAGTAGGGAGCCGGCCTGGTGCAGGGCGAGGCGAGCGAGCGCCCGGCGTAAATCTTTCGCCATCCCAGCCAGGAATGTGACTATTAGCCCTCTCATGACCCGAGGGCTTCCCAATAATGCATCTGCTCTCTGTCAGGGCCAGGATTTCGTAACGTCCTCCAGCTCCAGCCCAGGGCCGACTCCACGGTGCGGCGCCAAAGAAGGAGTTGGCGGGAGCAGGGTGGCTCCACACTGGACTTTGGCCCATGTTCAGCAAAGCACTTAAGCGCACGCCGTAGCACGCCGTAGGGACGGGTCTCCTCCCAGGGCTGTTTGGGCACTCGGAGGTGAGCAGCGGGTGGGCTTTGCTGAATCAGGGCCGCTCAGGCTTTCCCAGACCAGAGCTGGATCCGTTGTCATCTTCAGCACTTCTTTGTCTTCCTTGAGGGGATGCACCCCATGGAGCAGGCTGGCCGGAGATGATCCAGGAACGTCCTTGTTGTGAAGTTCCAGCTTGGGGAACCTGCAAGAACCAAGGCACGGACAGTACCACAGAAATTTAGGCAGGATTCAAAGGAAATAATGTCACTGCTTTCACTGTCCAGGCAGCAGATGCTCTGAACATGCTCCAGGCAACATGGAGATAATATTTTCTACAAGCTCTATAGCAAACTTATGGAAACGATGCACAAATGCTTGGAGAGAACAGCAGTTCCCACCTTTCATTCAGTCAGGAGTAGGTGATGATAAAAGTCCCAAACACACCAGGAGTTTTGATTCCAGGCAAAATGAGTCCAGCACAGCCCTGCAGGTTCTTGGCAAAGGAAAAATATCATGGAGCTGGCAAAATCAGCTTCCACAATAACATCAGGCTCAGACAGTTTTCTTAAAGTTGACAAGTTAGGTCACAAAAGCAGGTTTTATTTATTTCCTGGTAGAGATAAAGGTCTCATCAGACTCAAAAGATTGTTGTTGGCTTGTTTGTTTTTTTAATTTGGTGATTTTTTTGCGGTAGACATCAAATTTTATATGTCCAGTGGAAGTTTGTGAATGCCAGAAAGCAGGAAAGGGTACCAACCTGCAGGGTTGAGTGGCACAGAACAGTACCAGGTTTATTACATCAATCCTCTTGTTTCAATTCTACTAACCCTTCTAAGAGAATGACATATCAGGGAGTTCAAAAAACCAATAACAAAATCCTTGCGAAGTTTACTTTTAAGCCACAATGTTTCAAAATCCAAAAGTAACATGCTTCCTGTGCCTTGCTTTGGGCACATGAGTATTACCATGCCACCCCAAACAAGGAATAAATTTAAATATATGTAGGACATATAGAAACTTGAAAAGCTATTTAAAGATGACCTTTAATTTTTTTAAGATAACAAGACATATTCTCTCAACCTTTTTAAGTATGGAAGATCTGAAAATAACAACTACAGAAATCACAGTTCTCTTACAAAATCATAATGTACGCTGAGAAAACTGTCAGAAAGGCACACAAGGAAGGGAGGAGCTGACTAGCAAGGTACACTACTGAAAACCAGGGCTTGAAATCCAGAGGCACTCGCATCTCATGAAAGGAGGCTGGGCTCTGGTTGCCAAGAAGATCAGACCCAATTTCAGGGGAAAGAGAAAATACCTCACACACAGTGTGGGCTGTGTGGGCGCTCTGTTCATCCCCTACTGATGGATGCAGGATCAACACCCGCCAGTGGATGGACACCTGGGCTAACGGTGAATAATATATGTCAAGGTACAGCACACATCACAGTAGTATCTTGGTATGGAAAAAATTATGTAAGCGAAAAAATTAGCGATAGTCTGATATAAAATAATCTTTGAAGATTCTCATTACAAGTAAACACAAGGATAATAACTAATGGATAAGCTAATTAGTCATGCAAATCTGATGGATTTTCACTGCCTCCTTCCAGAAACTTACTTCTTTAGAAGGCATTTCATTTTCTGAGTAGTGCACAGTTCAGCATCCAATTTCTATTAGTTGGGCAAAAAGACATTCCTTTAATCTTCTGACACTTTGGTCCTCAGTGTGAAACACATGGAACCTTTCCAACAGAGAAACAAAAAGAGTGATAATATAAAAGAAAATATTAGCAAAAACTCCCATGGAACAAAATGAGGCAGTGCTCTCTGGCAGATCTTATGCCTGAGCATTGTGGACAGCACTAACCTACAACCTGCAAATGCAAGGACAGCGACCAAGCCGGTTGTCTCTTTCAATTTTGTGAGCTGCCTTTATATATAATAGAGCTAGTAAAAATGATCTGAAATAAACAACAGTCAGCCCTTATAACTAAGGTCACACCGGCCAAAAGGGTTGTGAATGTTCCAGCAAGCTAGGAACAAGTTTCTAGACAGCTGGAGACATTTTGAGCAAACATGGGCCAAATTAAACCGACGTGGGAAGCCAAAGTGAAACCAGTAAAAGCTTGCCTACTCAGATGACTTTTGTTTGAGCTGGAAGCTAAATTCAAACAAAATTCCTAGGATGAAACTGCTTCGACCGCGACAGCAGTCACCTGAGTCATGTGATAAATTCTTTGCTTTAAAAATCTCAGCGTGTCACTCCTGAGAACACTTGCACATCAGATCCATGAGAAGCAAAAAGAAGGGGAAAAAAAAGGGCAAATAAAAGCTTTTGTACAAATCCTGTGAACCAAGTCCCCTATGTCTCTTTCCTTCCAGACATTTCTGAAAAAAACAGCTCACTGGAACCACAAAGAACAACAACAACTGAGCAGCATTCTAATACGGGACATCCTGCTGGACCAGCCCGAGCCAAAGGAAAAAAGAAAGCCACAAAAGTCAGAACTCAAATTGGACACTCAAACCCAAAGCTTTACATTTTGGGGAATTTTTTTCATTTAAACTAATCTAATCAATTGGTCACCATAATAGAGGGTTCAAGCAGCTGGCTTAGTTAGGTCCATCTGTGACGAACCTTGGAACCAAAACCATGTGTTCAAACGCACGCACATTTGAAAATGCAAACAAAAGATCAACTATTGTGTCTTAAAATATCTATAGTTGACTTTGTGCATCACCGCTAATAAGTATCATAGAACACCGTATAGTCCTAATGTTGTTTGTGGAGCCTCCAATCAGTTCCCTAGAAATATAGTTTATACATTATTAAGTCCCAGGAACGGATTTCCTCTCATACTGACTTACAAACCATGGGTGAAGGTTTATCAAGGGTCATTGCCTTGTGCTGATGACCCTATCTTGGGAATGGCTGCAGATCAGAGGGCACGAGAAATAATATGAAATGATTATCAAGCAAAGGAAAGCTATAAAACAAGATAGGAACCTGGGAAGAGTGCATTTGTTTTTTTCCAGGAAGCAGTAAATATCTGGAAAACTGGGAGGAAAAAAACCCTCCCTAATTAACCATTAAAAGAATTCCTTAAAAGCCTTAAATGATTAGAACCCTTAAATGATTAGAGGCAAAGCTTACAAGTATGGTATTATCCAGTTATTACCTTCATCTACAAAGTGGTACCTGCTCTCCTTCCTTCCTACCACCTGGGGAAGATTTCATGGCTCTCCCGAGTGGAGCAGGGACACTTCCTAATGTACCCCACTGCCCTGGTCCCCTCTTTCCTGTCAGCCTGGAGAGAAAAGGCTGCGAGGAAGAAGCACAACTGAGCCCAGTCCCAGCACGGCATCAGATCGCGGCTGGACTGCGACTCCCAGCACAGAGTCCAGCTTGGACCCAGGAGCTGGAAAATGCTCCTTGGCCTCTATTCAGCCTCTGGGATGTTTTCCAGAAGTGAACCAGCTCCAGAGCCAAGGTCTGATAAAATGGAGACTAGGGCTGGACCAGGCCTGTTTTTTTGGATTCACAACACCAAAACCCAACAGCTGAGACACCACAAATCCAACACTACGGTTGACAAGTTGGGCCACTGCAGGCACCATCTACCTGAGGTCCACGTTTGGGTCCATCGTATGTTCTACTATGGTGCAACGCTCCCTTTGATGGCCATTTATCTCAATGTGTGCTCAGTTTTGCTAGCTCAGAGCTATCTCCAACTTTGCTCTACTCTCCACTGCCACTTCTCATATTTTGCAGCCCTGCAAGAGATAAACTCAGTGAGTATATGGCAAAGAGATGTTGAGGCTGCTGCAAGAACAAAACCAACCACTGACTTTCTTTTTATCTAGTAAGGCAAAGGCTTAAATTCTCCTAAGAATAAACTGGGTTTTATTGCAAAAGAAAGAAAAATTCCTAGCAACGACAACAAAAGAGATACATTTCCTAAGAGAATATCACAGAACTGGGGTAAAATGCTTTAAAATAAGAAATCCAGGGTGAAGGGGAAACTCCCCAAAAGTGAACGAGTGCTCTTCACATTTTAAACAAGAGATGGATTTCCCCCCCCTTTTTTTTCTCCCTTTCTTTCCAGCAGCTAGAAGTCCCATCTGGTTCCCGTTTCTATTCGTCTGATCTCCCAGAAACTTCTAAAAGCCATAAGCATCAGCCAAAAATTCCCCAGGCATGGACTCCTTTCCAAAATAGCCCACAAAACGGCATTTTTTAGGTGGGTTGGTTTGGAAGGAGCAGGGGGGGGATGTTGATTTCTGTAACATTCCTAGGAATTTCTTGCATCTATTCTCCCCTCTAGAATTTCTTCTCTGCCTGAATCCCTCCTTCCACTTTCCCCCGACGCAACAGCCAGCACAGGGACTACCCACTCCCAAGCAACAGGACTCATCTCATCTTGTGAAAGCTCACAGCAAGCTGCCGAGAGGCTTTTATCCCCAAGGAAGGCAAATGAACTTGCAATTCCCTCACAGATGTGGTCTCCTCTGTTGGGCTGGTGACCGTTTCATCTGGAGGCTGGATAAGTGTTCAGGCTTTGTTATCAAGACAGGACTTTTGGAAATTGCATCTTGGTGTAAATAGGTAAGATAGGGGCATGAATCATCTCTATGTGTTCTACCCTATGGTCACAGGGACAGGTGGAAGAGCTTGAATGTTTCCAACAGATCCCCAGCTTCCGTCTGTCCTGGAAGTGGAGGCAGTGGCATGTGGCACCACCATCTCTCATGGCTGAAGGAAACGATGGCTTTGCCTGTGCAGACAGAGATGGAAACGGCCAAAGGCTGGTTGAGATGGGGATGCTCACCTGGTGTTCCTTTATGACAGTTTTGCTCCATAGATATCTGGATGATCAATAATTGGTCCCTCTGAAAAGCAACCAATGTGTCCAGTTTCTGTATGTTTAGGATCTGATTCAAGTTACCTATAGTAAAGGTAGCTCACTGGCTTTCGCGTGTGTTTAAAAACTTCCCTGGACACTTTACACAGCTAAAACCAAACAAATGCCCAAACAAAAGCAACCCCATTTAATTCATTACAGGCACACCTCTTGGTTGCATCCATACTTCTTGTAAAGGTGCACAGAGCTGTCATAGAGACTGCAAGCATTTTGGTATTCTCTGCTTTTGAAGCCTCATATTCCTTCACTGAGTCAAAACTAACATAAAAATACAGTCTTTCAGACAGTGATTCAGAAACACAGGGAGAACAGGAAAGATCCAGAGATGGGAGATGGACTCTAGAGATTTTATCCCCCACAAAAAAAGCAGTCTAGGTCGCTGATGACTAAAGGTTGCTACTTTTAGACATCTGAATTAATGAGATTAATTTAACCTCACAAAAGAGCCCAGCTGCCTGGCTGGACCCATCCAGCATTTGTAGTAGAGCAACAGAATAATCTGAAAGGTCACAGCCTTATCTCTGCACCCTGCATGTGCTTGTGCTACTTGCCTCGCTTAAGAGAAAAAAAGTCAGAGGCATAAGGGAGAGCAAACAGGCTCTAGGGCTCTGTGACACAGCTCCGTGACACAGCGTGATGCCCTGCAGAGCTCAGCACATTACCTTCAGGAAGCATCCCAGAAACACAGCGTTGACAGTGTGGTGGCAGCATCCAAATTAATCCCCTTCCTCAGCAGGGCCACCTCAGCACTTGCTCAGGTATCTGGCTATGTTGCACCAACTCAGCAGATGCTCTCTGGTGTGTCCTGCTTTGCTGGCAGACTCTGTATGGACACTAAGAGGTCAAACAGACCACAGAGACCAAAACCCCTACTTGGGTAAGCCTGTCCAGTCAAACTTGAAGTATGCTGATCAGGGGCAGCGGGCACACGCTTTCTCTTCCACTGTCAAACGCATCCACTCAACAAGCCTTTGGATCATCTTAGCATCTAGTCCAGTTTGAGAAGATATCAATAGAGTTCTCTAGCCCTCCTGGCACAACTGTGGCATGTCAGAGATCACCAGAAAAATCCCAACATCCCCTTGCCCTTCCTGGCCATGAAACAGGTGAGTTCATCCTAGTGAGGTATTTGTACCAGAGCATTTCTAGTCAATGCACAGGCTGAGATGCTGCTAAGAACATCTCTCAAACCCTCAGCAAAATTAAATACTTCATCAATAAAAAGTAAACACACTTCATTTTCTATTTATAAAAGAATCTCTCCCTCCCCCCCCAATGTTTTATTTTAGCAAGTGCACTCAACCATGTTCTCAATCTGCACTTCATTTCCTGCTATTCAGATTTCTGTGGTTCACAGACAAAAATACCTGGGAAAAAAAAAAAGCACAATACCAGATCCCAGGGGGCTCTGATTTACCACAGGAGAAAAATGTGGCACGCTGTACAACAGGAGCCCGCTGCCCAGGCTGGGAGCGGGAGGCACAATGGATGGGACAGAGAGCGTTAAGCTCAGAGGAGGTGGTGCCAAGAGCTTCTCAAGTTCTCTCCCAGCCAAGATAGTGGAGGATAACCCTACCTTCCTCATCTGTCATTGATGCCTGTAGGAGGAGTGAAGAAAGCAAGGGGGTCTTTCTGTGCAGGACAATCCCCCACTCCAAGAGAAAGAGCAACCAAGAGCTTCAGTCCCTGCTTCTGCCAGACCAGGGCCTTCCATCATCATAGATTAAAAACAGAGAAATGGATTTCTGCAGCCATTTGCATCCAACAAGGCTCCTAGAGCACTTGGGTCTTCTGCAACTGTGGCTGGCAGCATATCACGACAGAGTTTATAGACCAAGACGTACAGGGTGTGCCTGGGGCTGCAGGCAGGAGGTGGCCATTCTCCTTGTGATTTGGGCTGAAGGATGAAGTTTGGGAAGAGAGATGGAAAGCAGGTTTTGTGCTCTTGGAGAAGAGGTCCTCCCCATCTACTGCAGCTCAGACTCTCCTCACCCTGCAGATATTCCTTCTGCTGCTCCCTGCCAGAGAGAAAACACGGCACACAGGTGAACCAAGACCAAAAAATAATCCACGAAAATAACCAGCAGGTCCACCTCCACCACTGCAGCTGGTCAGGGCAGCCAACAGAGAGCAGGCAAGGCTGAAGATGGTCATGGCCATCCCAGCAGGCATGGTCTCACCCCAGATGCCCCACCAGTCACAGTGATGATGGAAACCCCAGTAGGGAGCTCACTCACACATTTTACCACGTCCCTTCACCCCAAGCAATGTGTAACAAGACACTAAATAGGTGACACAGTGCTAGAAACATCAAGCTTTGTCTGTGTTCCAGCTTCCCCTGCTATCCCCAGTGGAGAATTGCAGCTACAGGGTTTGCTGGGATTGATGTAGCAAAGGGGAAGGAGGGAGACAAAGCCAGACCAGAAGACATGGAGAGGGAAAAGATGGGGAAAGGAAAGACCAGGGGAAAGAAGGGGTTTGGGGCTCAATACAAGTGTTGGGGAACAGAGAAGGGTTTGTAAGCTCAGAGATGGGAAGGCTGGGAGAGAGAGCCAAGGATAAATTGTTTTGATGAGTGCTCCAACCCTGAAATAAATATAACCACCCAAGGGGGCCGTGTGACTCAGTCTGACATTTTGGCTATTTTTTTTCATGCCACCAGATGTAATCAATTTAGCTGGGGGGCGAGGGGGGAAGCACACACATATTTTTATTGCATTCTAATGTCCGCAAAAATAAAAAAAGGACATGTTTTGTTTTGTTTTGTTTTTCTAATCATAGTATATGGCACTTTGTGCAAAACCAAGTATAAGCAGAACGTCCACCTGCCCTTCACCATCACAGAAACAGGAGTTTTGGGGTCCAGGGGCAGACCAGTCTGTCCAGAAGTAGCCAAAGCAGCCCTCTCATCTCCGCCGCAGCAGGGAAAAACCTCCAAGCTGAAAGAGGACGTAAAGGAGAGCTGTGCGAGACGGTTCACATTCGCTTCAATATGCACGAGGGAACAAATATGGCCAATAACATCCTAAGATATTGTCGTGCTGAAATTCTTTGTTTACCAAGAAATGACATGTTGAAAGCCCTTGGCATTTATGAAGCAGATGATTTCTATTCATTTATTTGAAGCATTTTACAGTACTTACCCAGACACTTGGAGCGGCTGTCTTGCCAGATCTCATGTGGAGGACTGGGTCAGATGGGCGAGCTCCAGAACAATCTCCTAGCGTCCTAGAGGAAGTGGTGTGGTACTCGGGTAGGTGGTGCTCGCCCCTCCGAGCCCATCCAGCACCAAGGCAAGGGAGGGGGGGCCATCTTACTGCTTATTGCTTTCAGTCGTAGCTTCAACTGGGCATACACAAACCTTCAACTCCTGCCCAAACGTGCAGGGAAACATTTCTGCGCGCTGTTAAACAGCTCCTGCATTCCACCCAGAGGCTGATGCTGTTCTGTGGTAGGTGAATAATTCTTATATTTACTCTCTGAAAAATATTTTGGGCTCTGGAGAGTTCTTGCTCAGGCAGACTCCTCCTGAATTAATAACAGCTTTGCCTTAGCAACAGCTAAGCAATGAGAAGAGTGCTGCGGAAATCAGGATTTTTTAATTCATCCTTGTGATGGGCTCTGCAGACAAAAGTGGAAAACACCCATTCCCCTTCTGCTGTACAACTGTCCACCTCTATCTCTGGCCCACGTATCTTCAGAGAAGCCATAGGAACATAGCCCAACAGAGGACCTAGTATCACACATCTAAAAACTAAGCAAAACCATTCGCTGAACTGGCTATCAAGTCTCCATCCAATGACCAACATAATACCCATTAGATGTAACATCTAAGCCATTTTAGTTTTGAATCTGCAAGGAGGTATCATTCCTCAAGAGTTACTTGGCTAGATCTCTGGATGTCTTCTCCTTGCATGGCTATTGGCATGGAAAAGAAGATAAATCTTCCCTTGTAGGGCCTCCCTTTTGTCAGCTCTCTTTTAATTAACCCCACTCCCAGTTCCTAGGAGGCTCCGTGCTGAAGGCCAGTAGAAACAGTGGAGTTTTGTGAGGTTGTTCGGTTTTTAAAGATGATCTGTAGCATCTCTTTATTTCAACTCTGAGCACATATTTTTTCTCTCTTGAACATGTCCCCAGAATCTTAAACTCTACTTCAAAATCAAATACATCACATTTATTTAAAGTGTCACAGTTGCTCTTATCTATCATGTTAATTATAAAGATTATTTTTTCCTCTTTAAGTGAGAGTCGTTTGAAATATATATAAATGATTCTATAGCATGACTTTCTTATCACCTATTCTAATACTTCAAATCAAGTCATCCACTGTGATGTATTCTGGGCATTTTGCAAATTAGCTATTTTGAGTGTATTGTGCATTCAAGGAAGTATCTCATGTGTTCAGTGCACAGACTACACCAATTTTGTATATGTATGTGCATGTCTGAAAGTACTAAATTGATATCTACTCACAGAGACAATCTTTGAACATTGAAGAAGTTGCCCTGTCCCAATGGAGTAGAGAAGGGAATGGAGAAAATTCTACATTTGACTGATGACCTTGTATTAACTTTGTAATGCCAATTAATCCTTGGACTGGAACTTGCTAACTTTTGAAAATTTAATTAGTTAAGCTTAGTGTTTGGTTATCCTAACTTTCTAAGAAAAAGAAGGCTAAGGAAAACAATCTTTAAGTTTGAAAATCTGGAGAAAAATCATGCATTAAACCACAAGACTTGCGTAAATGATAAATTTGACTCCAGAATCGCTGTTACAGGATCACCGTGAATGGAGGTCTCCCGGTTCCCAGAGGTAATTTTCAGTTCTTCAGTCCTAAACAGATTTTTCTGTATTTCAACTCTCCTTAAAAAAACCCACAACACCAACAAACCAAAAGCGTCCTACCAGAGATACTCTTAACTAAGTTAACACCAAGTTTTTAAGTCCAGCATCCTTGACCCAGATAGGAAAAAAAGCAAGCTGCAAATCCAATACTTGCACTAAGATACCCATTTTAAATTTCCACAACTTTATAACTGATAAAATGCTTTTCCTTAAGCTGAATAATTTTTCTAGCCTCCTCGCTAAGGAGATGGAATTGAAGTCATGCTAAAAAAAAAGTTGATATATTAGACATAGGGAGTGGAGTTTTTTGCCTTTATGTTTTTGAGTCATCCTCAAAAAGTAGAACAGATCAAAAACTAATGATCAAAATAATTTTTTTCAATAGAAAATGTAGTTTTCAAAAAATCTGAATGTTCCATGGAAAAACTTTAATTTTGCCAGAGCTGTTCAGTTTTCCACTGGGGGAGATCTAAATAAAAGATTTCCTTTTAAGTTCCAGTTGACTGAAATGTAAACTTTTAAGTCACTTTTCCAAATAAATAAACAAGTAAATAAATCAGAATCCATCCTCTAAAGATTTTCTTCAGCCCGATGTCTCCTCAGACACGAAAGATGGACATTCATCATGGGGCAGAGATTAGCAAGGAGCTCCACAAAGAGGACTCCAACTGGCACAGTCCACACCTTCAGCAAAAACGTGTCACTGGGCTAAGATGAAGCATGGAAAATTTCAACCCAGAAGGAATGAGGCTGAGAAAGATACAAGCACAAGTGAAGGAGGACAGGCAGGAATAGCAGTTGGAGCTCAACCTCCATTCCAGGAGCTCTTGCCAATGACTGTGAGCGCTAATAAGTAACAGTCCCCCTGTGCATGCCACGTGCAGCCAAGGCGAGATAGACACATTCATTTCTGCTGTTAAACAGCCTGGAGTAGATACTGTCTGCAGTTCCATTAGTGGAGATCCACACCAGCAACCTTACACTCAGGGGCAACATCCCTTGGAATACCATATGTTAAGGGCAATGTCTTACTTTGCTGAAGCTCCATTTATTGATTCTTGCAGCTGTCAGTGGCTTGGGAGTCTTGCAAGCACCAGAGCTGGGACTGAGCATCACCATCCCATACACATCTCCAGCACAAACTCAGGTCTTCCTGCATGTCTTCCTTGAGCATGGGGGCATTGCACCATTGCCATGACTTCCAGATGACCAGCAGGGAGAGGATCTGGGAGTAACGGCACTTATTGCCAGTCCTTTTCCACCTCTGCACCTGCCAGACCTGGTTCTGGCCAACCAGGACTTCCCCAGTTGCAGAAAGAGATTTTGCTCCTATAGGGAGGGTTTCATGGAGCCTTTCCTCTGCGTGCCCAGCTTCTCCTTGCCCTCCTTGAGGAGCTGGCACTGCTGAGACCCGAGTGCAACCAGAGGCGACTGCAACCTGAGTCCTGTCCCGGGCTGAGAGCCCCACACAGCTTCTCCCCACACACGAGTCTCTGCACTCCCTCCTCAGAGCAGGACAGCTGTCCCCAGAAGGCAGCTCTCAGGACAATTTTCAAACAATCCAATATAAATGGAGCTTGCAAACCTATTTCTTCACAGTTTCTTCCTGCCCTGAAGCACCTTTTCCCTCTGTTCACCCTGCTGGTGCTCAGCAAAAGGGGGGGTGTTTTCTTTTTCTCTGGAAAACGGAAAGAAAAACAAAAAAAACCCATCAGCATTGCCAACTCTTGCAATTTTAGTCCCACAGCACTTGATGTTTTTCTTCACCCCCTCCCCAGCTTCTTGCTCCAATATATTATGCAAAAAAATCTCAGATTTCATTTTTAAAAAGAGAAGAAAATGGAACAAGCAGTTCATGGGCCTCCAGGTTCTAGAGAAAAACCAAGGAACACAAGCTCAAAGCATCCTAAAGCACTCTCCAAACCAAAAGAGCAAGCATGGGGGAACCAATATTTATAACTTTTTTTTTTAAAAGGAGGTAATTAAAAAACCCTCATGACTTGGAGCACCCAATTGATTTTTGAGCCCTTGGGGGTTACATGAAGGATCAGCTAATTCCTTAGGTACCACCAATGGCTTGCATCGGCCAGCAGCAGAACCAGTGGTTCCCCAGTGACAGGACGAGGGCCAACGGGCACAAGCTGGAATATGGGAAGTTCCATTCAAATATGAGGAAGAACTTATTTAACACAGTGAGAGTGACACAGCCCTGGAACAGGCTGCCCAGGAAGGCTGTGGAGTCCCCTTCTCTGGAGATCTTCAAGACCCTCCTGGATGCAGTCCTGAGTAAAGTGCTCTGGGCAACCCTGCTTTGGCAGGGCAGTTGGACTAGGTGATCTCTAGAAGGTCCCTTCCAACAATTCTGTGATTTCAACATCCCAACATGGAGATGAGGTGAGGGTGGCGTTTCCCCAGGGCTCAGCCACCCCAGTACGGGACCAAGAATGGCCTGGCTGTGCCCACAGCTGCAGCACTAAGAGACATTCAAGGACAACTTCAAGCTGCTTGATATTTCCATCTCCTGAGCTCATGCCCACCACCACCTCACCATGCTCTCTGCCACACCTCAGCATTCAGGAAGCAAAGGGGCATAAATCTCAGCTGGCAGGGAAGGTGGCTTGCAGCACAGTGGGGTTTCAAAGTTGCTCTTAGAGATGGTCCTGAAGTGTCCGTCCTTACAGGAAAATGAGTGAGCCATGAGCCAGGTGAGCCATGAGCTTTTCTGAGGAAAAAAAAACCTGAGGAGGTTAAAACACTGTGTGTAGATACAGATAGGGAGCCAAACAATGCTCAGAGGTTCAGGGTGCACAAAGTGACCAGGGACTGCCTTTGCATGCACCCCATCGTGTGCTGGGGTGATCATTCACTGACCCCAAGGATGGGCCCTTCTGTGCTTCCTCGGTCTTTGCACTTTTAAGTGTGCCAAGAGAGACCACTTCATCCATGTGTCAGGAACCTGTTTCAGAGGGAGGAGGCACACTCAGCTGAAGAGAGCAACTGGACCACATGGAGATTTTACTTCTGTTCTATTTTGGCATTTTTTTTTTTAAGTCTAAAACACAAGTAATCCAACCTGAAACTTTGTGGCTGCCGTTTATGTATGGAAAATATTTAACAATTCAAGTCAGAAAACCCAAAATTCAGACACTTAAGGGCAATCCAAAACTCCTAGGGTCTTCAAAATCAGACTAAAAATACTATGAGAACAGGCTCCCTTGGAGCAGATACTAATTTTCTGCAGCAGTGTGAAGGAATTAAAACTGTCCTAAAGCACCAGCTGGGAACTGCCCTGATATTTTCATGTCATCTGCTCTCCGGTCCTCTTGTCTAGGCCATGCAGGGGTGGACTGGAAGCTTTCAGGGCCCTGCTGTAATCCAGCAAACCTTGGCTGGTAGAACCAGCCCCAGAAGAGTTTCCAGCTGGCTTAAGTTAGAGCAGCCACGGGGCTGCTCTAACTTAAACCACCTGCCAGTTCAGTCTTGGGCCAGCTCTAGGATCTGGGAGGTATAAACGTGGCCAAAAGCCAACTTTGCCTGCTCTCTTCCTCATCTGTCCCAATGGGAGCTAGAGGTCCAAAACCCATTTAGAGATGCCTCAAGAATAAGGCTTCAGAGGGACACCTTTGACCTCCTGGTTACATTTAAAATCCAAGAACCACCATTTAGCCCCATCTTCCTTCCTTACCTTCTCTCATCACAGTGCTCGCCATCACAATATTGAAGCTTAAACATGAGGAAATGTGCAAGGACAGGTTATTTCCTCGAGCAGCTTATGCTTTCTGCCCTCATTTGACTTCCCAGGCAGCCTGTCTCCTGCAGCTTTGGTGTCTCCACTCCTGCAGGGAACCAAGCGATACAGTCCTGACCAAGAGGGTTCACCCCCCCCTTTTTTTTTAAAGAATAGAAAATAAGAAAGTAAATTAAAAGCAACCAAACAAAACTTTTTCCAAATTTCCCCATTTCCAGAGCTGCTGATTCTAGTTTGGGCTTTGGCCATAAGATCAGAACCAATTTAAACAGCCCCGATTTACCTGTACACAGAGACACACATAATCATGTGTGATGGTAGGAACTACCCTGATAATACAGCCTGAATTGTCCTGCCCCTGCCCTTCCTCCTTGCCTCTTGCCCTGCAGCTAGCAAAGATAATGAGTAACAGTGATATTAAACAGGGATTTGGGGTTTTTTTACCTTTTTTTCCCAGAAAGTGGATAACACACTACAGTAGATAGAAAAATCCATCCGACTTTATTTAACTGTAACATTTATTAAGAGCAGTGAAAAGGTCAGCACGGAGCTCCCAGTGCATGGGCTAAACTCCTTTCCCCAGCCTTGAATGCGACAAGAAAGCAGATCCTTTAAGATGCAACTATCTTAAGCTCCCCTCCGATGGTTAAACTCTTAGTAATTCTAGGTTTTGGAGACAAACGTCAAAGCAGAGGGCTCTTCCCTTCATTATTCAAGTAAAGGCCCCATCAATATTATCTGTAATAAGAATCTGCTGTTGACATGGCTCACCCCGCAGTTCCTGTTCCAGGCAGTAGTCCCTGTCAATAGGATTAAAGTGGAGGAATGCCTTTGACAAGTCCACCGGCTGCTGATTCATTGCTGCCATCAGGCTGCCGCCTGGGAAAGGCTCCGGCCACCATTAGCTGGTCCTGCCACAGCCAGCCAGGGGCAAGTGGCCCTGAAGCTTTGATTTCTGTTTCTGGAGGGGAACTCCATGGAGCTGCGGGAAGAAACAGGAAGAGGGGAAAATCTACAAGTGGTTTGCACCACTCGTGTCCTACCATGTCTTTTTTGGCTGAGTGATGGCCACCGGGAAGTTTGGAGCGATGTTGAACCAAGCGGCACAGGGAAGCTGTCTACCATGCATGGGATGGCAGGGAGTCTTCCTCACCTCCCCATCAGCCTGGGAGACCACATTACACATTGAGATGAAAGAGGAGCTCACTGCCCTCACACTGGAGCTGCTCTCAGTGCCAAGCAGCCCAAGGGCAGCCAAGAAGAAGGACATTCGAGTGGTGCAGCCCCGAGTGCAGCGATGGCAGCTGCCAGACCCGAGACACGATGGCACCAGGAACCCACAGCTAGAGGCACAAACAGGCAATTCTGACTTGAACTTCTCCAGGAGTATGGCCACGCTTTGTCTGTCCTGAGACTGCAGGGATGTGCTCGAGGGACCAGGAATTACACCATGGTCAAAATGAAACGGTGCAGGTAAAAGCTGTGGAAGAAAAGCTCTGAGCACCAAGAGCTGCAGATTACTGGTGCGTAGTTGGGCACGTCCAGTCCTCCACAATACTGACCTGTGTTTCCCTTCTCCTTTGCCTCCTTGTTTAACGCAGCTCTCAACGCAAAGGCTTTGTCATTACCCACTGCCTTGCACAGCCCCCCTTTGGCAAAGCCACCAGGTCCCTGTCCCCTGCAGGCTGGTGACTGAGGTGGAGGAACTGGAGGAGGGACCCTGCAGCCCCACAGCACAGCTTTCAGCCCCTTTAGAGCCCCCTGGCTCTGATGCTGGCTGAAAACCAGCACCGAACCACAAAAGTACAGGGGGAAAAAAAGTCAGCTGCCAGGGAAAATCCAAGCCTCCTAACCTTCTACCTCTCAACTCTTCAAGCGGAGCGTGCGGGACACATGTGCGCACACACATACACATTAACACCCTCATCCTTTCCAGTGACTAAGCCCCTGTCTAATTCGTTCTGTTCCTGTCCCCTCAGGTGCTGAGGCCAGGTCAGGAAGCAGGCAGCCTAGAGTAAATAGATTACCTCTTTTTTAAATAAAACCTCTATTATTATCCTTAGGAAAAAAAATAACAACCCTCATTTTCAGGAATTGTTACATTTAATTAGGCTGCAGGTTCCACTGGGCTCTACAAACAGAGCCAAGAAAGCACAAATGTCAAAATATTCTGCACGCAAGATGAAAAGCCCTGAGCTGGGCGATCTGGTGAAAGGGAGCCCTGTCAGCCTGCCTGTCAGCTCTGCCGCAGATTTTTCAAACCTAATTAAAATGATCTTTAATTTTTTTTTCTTCTGTTTTTAAAGAAATGCATTTTTCATCTTTTTTTTTTTCCTCCCCTTTTAGTTTTTAATCAGCCTGATTTCCTGCATTGAGCCAGCCAGGAGAAAAAGTGAAAGGGAGACCTGCACAGGCATCCAGGGATGGAAAATGGGAGACCGGTGGCTAATTTGGGCAGCAAAGCCCCCGCTGCAGCTCACCACACACCCGCTGTTTACTCACATGTGGGATCAGCCCTAACAGGAAGAACAAGGTACCAAATTCTGTCCCTGCCTGTTTCCTGCCACCTTGGGGAGGAACGGGACCTTTCAGGCTCTTTTGTAAATAAACAGGAGTGCATCAAAGGGACACCTGACCGCTGCACCCATTTTCGGCAAAACTAGAACAACTCACAGGCACTTGAATTTTTGGCTGACAGCTCAGACCAAAAGGGCCTTTACTGCCCTGAGATTAGCAGCTCAGATGCTTTGGAGCTGACAGAGGAAGCCGGTTTTGCAAACCCTGAAATGGGAGCTTTATAGGAGAGCTTAAGCCACCAATTAATTTTGCTCACATCTCTCTCTTGCCTTCACGGGGCCCAGCCAACTCTGTGTCTCCCTCACTGGGATCTCTGTTTATATGTGTAAAGTTATTTGGATGGGCTGATCTGGGCAAAGTGGTCTGTGGAGTCCTGCAGCAAAAGGGGAGGTTGCAGAGATGGAGGGAGCAGCACAGGGCAGAGCAAGTCATTAGAATTAATAACCAACAAAATAAAAATGGGCACAAATAGGGATAAAGAGATTTAAAACAAGAAACTAATGCTTAAGAGAAGGTTGAGTCAACAGCTACATATAATACACATTTCCCCTACCACCTCCCCTGCTCTAGTGTCTCCAAGAAACGTATTTGTTTATTTAACCTTTTCTTTTTTCAGCCTAGTTTCCTAGAGAAACAACTCTATTTGTGATCGTGCTGTGGGTATGTCTGTCTCTCTCTCCCTGATAAAAACTTCTGAACTCACTGGTTAATTTCAACCAAGTTTGCCAGAAAAGCAGAGCCCTCAAGGAAACTGCTCACAAATCTTCCCAGCGCTGGGTAGACAAGAGAAAGCAGAGCCCACACTGGGAGAAAGGCTGTGGCACGCACTCACTTGATATTAAATACCAGAGCATCCAACCTTGAGTTGCCTTGTACGTTTCTCCAAGGGAAGCCACGCTTCACCCCAACAAAGTGCGTTATAGAAACAGCAGCATCCCAGCTGCTCTGCGCTGAGAATTTAAAACCATGGCCACTGACAACCCCTCTTTCTGAGAAATACCAATACATAGAGTGGGGTCAGCAGGGGACGTGGTCCCAACCAGGTAAAATGAGATATCTACAGTCACAGGGTAGCACCTCACCAAAACCAGGTCTCCAGCCACCCTAGCTGGTCCTCAGCCCTTCTGGCACCAAGGCCACCTCTCGGGCACTAAGCGGATGGGAGGCCAGGAGCAGGGCTGGGGTCAGCTTCGGATGGTGTCACCTTCTTCATGCCCAGCTGTTGGGGTCTTTCCTGCTGCTTAGGCAAGGAGGAGTGGAAGCAGGAGAAGCCTGGCTACCGTGGGAGTCGGTGAATTGTAAACTGAGAACATTTGACCCAGGACCAGCCAGAGGGAAGGACGCTCCCACAAGGTCAGTCTCCTACAGCATCAATTTTCAGCCTTGACTTGCACTTTAAAAGCAGGTCAGGAAAGGCCTGCTGCACACATTGCTTTCTCATGCAAGGGCACAAGGATGTTGCTGGTTGGGGTGGGAGCATGGAGGTGAGCTGGGAGCTGCCATGCTCCCTCAGAGCTCAAGTGCTGGTGAGGAGGATGACTTGTAGACCACAACGGGGTGAAATAAGCAGCACAAGGGAAAATGCTGATTAAGAAAGTTTCTTCTTGTCCAGGTTGGGCTTAGAAAAGTTTAGTGCAGCCAGATCTAAGATGCTCTAAATGGAGGAAAAAAGGCAAGGGAGCTACCAAAGGTTTGAACGTGGCAATGAGCTACTCTTCTCCAAGCTGTTGAGGAAGGTAGCAGAGAAGGAAGAAAAAGGACATTTCAAATGGGTGGGTGTGTGTGTGTCTTGGTTTCAACAATCTTACCCCTGCTCCCACATCGTTTAAATTTGGGAAGCTCCTCGAAATATCACAATGATCCATTTTGCTGTGATGGTCAGGCACTTCCCCTTCCCTCTCATCAACCCATTGCTATCTCATTGGAGACACCCTCTCATCTGCTGAAAAAAATACAGAAATGTTGTCCTGGAGCAACAAAAGCCCCCAACCAGAGCAAAAGGAAGCCTGGTTGGTTTTACCCTGTGATCGCTCAGGGAAAATTCACCCGTGTGACCTCACGAAAGAGATGAAATCGAGACTTGCGCAAGGTTTGCCCTCCCGGTGACCAAACCAGGATCTTGCGTGCCTGGGAATCATGTCCGTAGGGGAATAGATGGAGCCGGCATTTTTGGGACCCTGTGACTGGCTGTCCAGCTAGCAATTTAGCAAAGGGTGAGTAGATAATTTCCTGTTGGACTGGTCTGTTGGAAGGGCCTTTCCCCTCCGGGGAGCTGGTGGCTACGCAGCCAAGCCTGAAGACGCGCAGGAGCAAAGCGTGCTCCCTCCTTTTATAGCAGGGCTGGTTTCCCCGCACTGCCGTCATCCCCGGGGTGAGCAGCGCCGTAAGACATTTGAGGCTCTCCCCCGCAGAGGGTAAAAAGTCAAAAGGGTATTAAGCTGTCAGATTGGGGCAATTTATGTGTATAAACAGAGCCCTGTTTTGCTGATTTACACCCCGATAGCACATGGCCCACAGGTAACGAACGCGGCACATCCCCACATCTGCCAGTGGAAGCAGTTTGGATTGACTGACCCATAAAACTGCAAGACCTGAAGTTATCGGGCTTCACATCTACATATACACACGCAAACAACCACAGCCAGCAAGTGCTCATGGAGTAACACGATATAAGCAATAAACGCTTTCCCCCAGCAAAAGTTAGGAGGGAGATTAGATAAGGCGGCTAAAACAAACTTTAACCACCACAGTGGGAGCTCAGTGGCCTGTCCTTTTACTCGGCTGAATAAACTGTGGCACAGGGAGCCCGCAGCACCAGTCACCCCGCAATGCTGGTTTCCCATCGGGCGCAGATGGCCCAAGTTAGCCCAGCACATTGCTTTCACAGAGTGGGGGACAATCTCACCCCCATCATTACAAGAGACCCCTGCCTCCCTCCTGCACCCAGGGTCCAGTTAAGACTTGTCTCCCCTGGGGAAGGGCCCCAGACCCCTTTTTTTTCCCCGTGGAAATGCTCCTGTTGGGAACTGGGGAGGCCGCTGGCCTCCGTGGGTGCAGGGGAGAGGGAAGGAGCTCTGGCGCCATTGCTCCCCTCCCAGGTGGTGCAATACAGCTCCCGCGACTACATTGCACAACCCAGCCCTGCTCCCTCCCACCTTCCCAGCAAAAATCACAGTTGAAATTGCCCCAGGAGCCTCTATCCTTCCCTCTCCCGTGGCACCAAGAAGACAGGTTACCCCCTGACCGCTGACACCCGGGGGTGGGACTGACGGAGGCACAGGGGGGTGCCTGCCCCCAGTATATGCCACAGGGCAGCGTTTGCTTCCCATCGTCACAACTCCTGCCTTCACATTGTGGAGCCGCTGCGGGGACGTGAGCAGCCACTACATTCCCATTCTGCCCAGCAGACTTCAGTGTCAATTGCATGCTTTGGGCAAAAATAACAATTGGAAAAAATAATTGCATTTATCATGTTGGCGACTGGGCCGGCTACATAAGAATGTTACATAGCAAAACCGCAGAGTTCAGCCTGTTTCCACACAGGCAGCAGAACAATGACTGGCAGGAGTCCCCTGACATCAGACATTCGTCTTTAACTCAAGCAATTCTTCCACCAACATCTCCAATCCACCAACCTGGGATGCCACAGCAGCCCAGCCTCCAGGTGACCCTGAAGCTGATGGAGACACTGCCAGCCAGAGGACAACTCCCAACAACGACTAGGCAGGCAGGAATACAACAACTGATTTATTCCACTATTTTGTCAATAGAGGCTTGGAAAGATGTAGGATTAAACTTTGCAAACGACACCGCGATTCACAGGAAATTAAAGATGCCATGCTACAGGCAGTGATGGGTGACAGATTACGGAAGAGGCAAATGATGGCTCTTCCAGCATCACCGCAGACGACACAGATAGGTGAATCGCAGCCTTGCCTCTTACAGTGACTTTTTGCCCTGTGCAGCACTACATGTTGTTTCTGCTTAGACTTACCTTCTTTGCTTAGCCTAACTCTGCTCCTGTGTAACCTGGCCACACCGCTTTCTTGCATAATTCAGCTCATCAGAACGTGCTACTAACTCGTTTGCTGATACGTAGAGGAATTTAAGATAATGCAGTTCCCATCTCAAAGAGTCCAGTTAAGAAAAGAAACTGAGAGCCCAATGTTAGGAAAGGCTCCATCTCTTCTACCTGATGGCTGCCAAAAAAGTCCTGCCTACTCTCTTAGACTGTAGTTACTGGGCACTGACTTTGAAAGTTATATTTGTTCAGTGATTCAACCAGAAAACAGCTCACCAAAACAGAGTCTGCCTGAGCACCAAGCAAACCCAGCTCCTCAACTGGTTGCGTGGTCACTTCATCCAACACAAGAGACAAGACAGGGCGAGAAGGGGAAGAGCAATGCTGCCCCTTTTGGATGCAGTGCCCAGCTAGATGGATTAGCCAAAACATGAATTTGTTCCCAAAAGCATTGTAAGCAAATGTAAGTTAAAATAGGTCCCTCTTGGATACAGTGTTCAATGTCTTTTGACTCTATGGTGTGTAAATTATGTCAGTTGTAGGCTCCCTTGGACCTCATTGTATTGGCATAAAAACAACCAAATTAATCTGCCTGAGGCGTTCCTCTGCTCACAAGATATAAACAGTTGGCAGTGACTGATCTGCCACTTGTCAATGCATTCTCCTAGCATGATCCTGCAAAATAAAACTAATTTTGAGATGTTTGGCTCTTAATCCAGGAAGTTGTACTAAATTGGTTTAAAAATGGCTTTTGGGTTTTTTTTTCACCATTGTGTGTAGACCAGGATAAAAAGTATTTAAGAACTCTAGGGGTAGTTTCACCTTCCCAAAACCATTTGCACTTTTGATACTGACTTCAACATGAGCAGGTCTTCAGCTTTTACTTACACGCAGATGTCACTCACCCATCTGGCAATGCCACTGTAGCAATGCTGGTTTAATCCTGCTGAGATACTGATCCTCTGTAGGTACGTATTCCATGAGCTACTTAGCCTGGCCAAGGCTCCCAGATGACACAAGTTCATTCCTGATGAAGCAGACTTCTTGAAGCCTTAAGTTGAAGCCTTTCTCTCCATGTGAATGTCTCCATGCTCAAATTCCAGTGGCTGCACAGTGGTCTGCTAGACAAAAAAATCCTAGCATCAACTTCACTCCTCACATCTGCAAACCAGGACCAACTCTATCCTCACCTTTGCTCTGGTGGCTCAACACACAGGGTCACTCAGAGCTTTGTCACCCCTCCAAAACTTTCCTGGCTCTTCCCCGAACCCTCTCCAATACACTGACTGCCACCAGGAACAAATGAGACCCTCTTGTGCTCTTTCTACTTCAAAGCGTCCTCCTGCTCACTTACAGCCCAGCACTTGGACCATCCATTCAGCTGAAGAAGCTTCCCCTAAAGCTTCTTCAGCATCCTGATTCCCAGAGTCTGCTGTCCTTTAAATGCAGCTTTTATTCTTTGTTCTTGCATTCACCTGCATCCCCATATTTGTTGTTTGCTTGAGCCTGGCTCCCCAAGCGCTCTGTATTCCTCCCTATCTGTGACCTCCTCATTATTTACCGCTTCCTGGCTTGTTACACCATCAGCAGACCACATCACTGGTGATTTTATATTTTCTTCCATGTCATTGATAAAGATATTAAATGCAAGAATACTGGAGGGACTTTGCTGCAAACACAGCTGGCAGATGATTTACAGTTACATTTGGAGACCTGTCAGGGAGCCAGGTTTTAATCCATTTAGTGCACACCCTCTTGATTTTATACTGCTCTAGATCCTTAATCAAAATGTCATATGGTACCCAGTCAAATGTCTCACAGAAGTCTTGTACACTACTATCACTTCTATCAACTAAACCAAAGAGAGACATCACATTCTATTTTCCATGAACTCATGCTGATTGGCATTAATTACAATTTTTTTCCTTTAATTGCTCATGGACTCCCATGAACAAGGACTAACTTGTACCACCCAGCGCACCACTAACAGTGTACCTCTGACTCATCCTTGGCCACAAAGCACATGTATTTTGAGAACAACGATCCTGAAAAACCTAAAGCTGGAGCTGGGCTCAAGCAAAGTTGGCCACCATCTGAAGTGGCACAATGTGGGGACGGTGGAAACAATCATGGTCTCAGAATCATAGAATGGTTTGGGTTGTAAAGGACCTTAAAGATCACCAAGTTTCAACCCCCCTGCCATGGGCAGAGACACCTCACACTAGACCAGGTTGCTCAAAGCCCCACCCAGCCCAGCCTTGAACACCTCCAGGGATGAGGCATGCACAACTTCTCTGGGCAACCTGTTCCAGTGTCTCACCATCCTCACAGTACAGAATTTCCTCCTGATATCTAATCTAAATATCCCCTCTTTCAGTTTAAAACCGTTATCCCTCATCCCATCACTACAGTCCCTGATAAAGAGTCCCTCCCCATCTGTCTTGTAGGTCTCCTTTAGGTATTGGAAGGTCATTAAAAGATCCTGCTGAGGGCTGGAAGGGCAGGTGAGGTGCAGAAAGATATGAATAATTGCTCTGGCAGACAGAGGAATGGGTCATCACCAGTCTTTGAGATAGCACTGAGATCCACACTGAAATCACCTCCGCAGGTGAAAACTTACATATGGTCAGAAGAGTCTTCTTCATGGTAGCATGTGTGATACAAAATGCAGAGGCCAAAGCTGTTTATTCAGCATATAAATGAGACTGAAGTATGCTTCTAGCACTAACATCGCGGATATTATCTTGCTACCACAGCTATTTGGTTTTGTTCCTTGAAGGTTGGAAGTAATTCATTAGTTCCTGCCCAAGTCAATGCCCTGGTTCTTTCAAGTCTGCAAGTGAAGTCTAGAGAGCAGTCCCACAGCACCTACCTCCAGTGCCGAAACTTCTATAATCCCACACTGTTCCTTGTTTTGTTGGTTTGTGTTTTTTTTTTTTTTTAAATAATCTGCAAATAATTGTCTAAGTGCTCCAAGCGGAAGTAATTCTTCACTAAGGAACCATGGAGAATAGAAGGAAACAAGACTTTTGCTTCAAACATCCCAAACACGTTGGTTTTTTTACTGATTTTAAAACTGAAGGAAATTTCTAGGCAAAAATCTTTCATGTTTTGTGGGAGAAAGACAGAAAATATAAGATGAGGTCCTTCCAACACAATAGCTCAGACACATCAAGATGTAGTCACTAAACATTTCAGCATCACTAAAACTGCACTTATTTATTTCCTACATATGTTGTAGCTGAAGGATTTTTGCAGTCTCCAGTCTTGGACAGTTACTGCTGGAATTCACCTGCAGTCTGTCTCATTTAGGTTGTGTAATCTTAAGAGTAGAGATGAAAACGTCATTGCTACAACAACAACAAAAAAATCCTGTAAGAAGACCTGCTTGGATGAAATAGAAATATCCAATGTAACTACCTAGAAAGCCCTTTTGAAGTTTGACCGTAGCAGTCCCATACATCCAAGCATCAGAAGCAGAAGAGCATGGAGGATATAAGTCTGCATCTCCCCAGACAGGACTATTCTCTGATTTTTTTTTTTTTCATTTTTCCACTTGTCCAACACTGAAGAAAATGACTGGGTTGGACAGTTGAGATGTTTCCCTGCTTAGTGCTGATTATACACGGGCTCTTCTATGTCCCAGGCAACAACACAGCAGACAGTGGTTTTCAGCTGTAAGAGACTCTCTGGCCCTGCATATTTCATCTTTCCTCCACTTAAGGAGAAATCTTGGCAGAACATGTTGGAAAAACACAAAGGATATTGTAATCTCGGGGTTAATGGCTGAACTGCTGAAAACTTCGCAGAGACTTTGACTTGTCTCATTAGCGAGCCAGAGAGCTGCGTTGGCATTAGATGTCACCTATGCATTTTTAGAAATCCCCAAATCTCAGCAACCATCCCCTCACTGCAACCCAAGTGCCTGCAAGGGTGCTAATCCCCGGCCAACATTCACTTGACTAAATTATTTTTAAAAGATGATGCAGCTAATACTGCTTATTCCAGAGAATCCTGCATTGTTTTCCTTACAAATTGCTCCTCCAAAAGGATAAAAGCTACAGCTTCTCACTTTCTACTCCAAAATAACCCTTCTCGGCTGGAGCAGCAGCCTGTGAACTTCCCTGGGAAAAGTGAGATGCATCTGGTGAGTCGCAGCCTGGTCCCCAACCACGGCAGAGTCTGGTGCTACCGGTCGGTGTGACAGTCCGGGGGTGGCCGTGCCATCGCTCTTTGGGCTGTGCCTTGCGTTTATGGCCATGTCCCTCCATGTGGATGAGGATGTCCCTCTCGCCGGCGGTGCCAGGGGAGCAGGAGCGGGGCCACGCAGGAGTCAGCGGCATTGAAGGGCTCTGCGCTGGCAGAACAATGGGTTTGCTCCAGGCACAGCTACTGACTTTTAACAGCTCTTTGCCAGTAACCCCATACGGGATTGCATCATGGAAAATCCTAGTGGAAAGCCAGGAACAAAGGAAAGATGTCAGGCTGCTTTTAAAAGGGACATGTTCTCGGGGCAGATGAAGTCCTTTGGTGGCCAGGGTGGGAAGGGTCAGCCAAAGGAACCTGGGCTCCCTTAGACACGGGAGGCAAATCTGGAGACACACACCAGACGGGAGGGTTGGAGAAAAGGGCAAGATCCGCCTTGCTCTGCGGCGCTCGTGCATTGTCTGGGGATGAAGTGCGTGTGTCTGTGTGGAAAAAATTCCTATGCAGACGCTGTGTCCCTTTATTGAATTGTCCCCATGGTCCCCAAAGTGTCTGGAGTGTCCATCAGGACAGAGAATGCGACAATGCCCATAAGCTACTGAGCTCTCATCTCTGATCCAACACCCCCAGAAAGGGAGCCAGGCGAGGAACATGTGCCCCTGAGAGCCAGGGCTGGGGACACTGCCTGGACTCTGTCCAGGCTTGGCTAGCTGGAAAGCACCCAGGGCTGGTTTTATAATGGCATGTGACACCATGCCCAAGGAAGAACACAGGCAGAGCTGTGGCACGAGGTTTAGGTCAAGAGAGGCTCTGCTTTTCAATACAGAAGCACAGCAAAAGGTGCAATCGGAGCTATTGCTCCATTTCTGGAGGGGTCAAAGCTGTAAGCAATATTGGATTGCAAGCCTGGTGAGAAACCTTTTTACAGGGGGTCAGAAAAGCAACACTACTGTGGCAGGTATGGAAGAGAAGAGCCATGAGTGATGGTAAGAAGGACGAAAACTCCCAAGGAGAGCCCGGCAAAGAAGCCCTACGCTGCCCAGCCATGGGCTGGTTGTGGTAGGCAGGTGCATGACTTTGGCTCTGGTACGATATCTAACTTATAAAGACATACCTGCTTCCTCCTGCTTTTTCTAAATCTAAACTGGTCTTTCTTAATCCTCCAGGGACAGCAAGTGGAAGGATAGTGCAGAACAGGTGTTTTGAGAGACTCTGGTCCCTCCCTTGGTGTTCCACCCAAAACACTCTGTTTCTCATTGGCGAAGTGAGGACAACCCCACCAGGCAGTGTGATGTATTTGTATTTAGATCTCATGGCAAGAGGAAGGGCACTGGGGTACCTTGCACAGAAAGGAAGCAGTGGAGGTTGTAAGCAAGCCTGGAAACCCAGCACATTTGCATTCTCATTAGCTATACAGAAAACAGCTAGGAAGATTTTTTGGCAATGACGCTTGCCATTGACTTGCTCACTTGGCTGAAAGACCGATGCCAAGGGGCAGCAAAGCAAAGCAAGAGAGCTGGCCTGGAACCAAGGGATTTTGCAGAGCTCTCATTTTGCATTCATTGCCCTAAGTCCAGGGGTCTTAAGTGCTGTCAGTTTGAGGGCATGCGTGAGAAACCGGATTGCAAAAGGAGCTCTTCTTCACTATTTGCATACCGGCCTCTCTACCTTTCCTTTCTGCTCCATCCTTGGCCAATTGGTCTGGATTTTGGACAGAAAATCCTTCCAAAACTCCCACTTGGGAGGCTTGTGAGCCGACGGGGCTGGCTGGCTGGAGCAGGGAGCGGAGGGGTGGTTGGCCCTGCTCCGGCAGCGCGGTCATTCCCACAGTGCCCGGCCAGCTCTCACCGCTGCTGGCTGTGACGGCTCCGCTGCAGCTCCAAATTGCAGGAGAGCATCAGCAAGGCAAGCTCTTCCCTCGACCAGCCCGTGCTGGACCCTGCTCCCTGCAGCCCCTTAGTCTCGGAAATACTGGCAGCACCATTTGATGATAAATCTCTCACGTGCTGGGGCTCTCACACAAGTATCGGATCTCTCAGTCACCTCCAAAGATGACAGCTCCAGCATGAGGAACACACGCCTCTCCTCCTTGTACCACACACAATGCTTTGGGACACTACTGCCCCACTGCAAACACCACGGAGTAAAAGCAGTCCACCACAGAGTGCAAGAGGACCGGGAATGCTGCTGCTTTTCCTATACTGTGGCATCACGTGGGATTTTTCTTATTAAGGTCTGATACTATAGGTTGCAAGAAAAAAATACCCTTTTTTTCTTACCACCCTGAGAAATTTTGACAAAAAAAAATTGGAAAAGAGTGAAACTGATGTCAGCTGATGAAGAGACACCCTTCTCCCAGCAGCTTCATTTAAGGCTTGGAGTTGGCTATGCACCTTGGAAACTATTCCCCTCCCCAACTACCCATTCAAACAAATGGCTCGAATTTGGTCTTTCATTCACGCGCTTTTTATGTTTGCTTTACCAATAATATTCTAACAAAGGCATTTACTGTCAGGAACATTTACAGAGATGGCAAATAATAGAGACCTCAAACATGGCAATTCAGACCAGAATCTGGTTCTGAAAGTCACGTACTAGTATTTAAGAGGAGAAACAATGCCGTGTGAATGTTCACCCAAGCCAAAGTCACCAGCACAGCTGAGATCCCAACCATTCAGTAGCAACGGGTTCATTATGAAGATATATTGCCTGAATTATTTCTAGATGTTATTCAGAGAATTATTTCAAATAATTAATATATGTAAGAAAATTACGGCTCCAAACAGAAGAATTGAACTTGTCACATTAGAGCTGAATAAATGCCTTGCAACTATTCACTGCCCTGCTTTTGGATACACTAATTGCACCAGATCCAATCTTTAACCCCATTGGGGCTGCAGGAAACATTCTCCCATGGTTCTGCTTGCTGTGGCTGGGGACACAATCCCCAGGGACACCATCCCTCTTCTCTGTAGGGGGACTGTGGCCTTACCTCAAGGGGTGCTCTGTTGTATTTCAGGAAGGAGGCTCACAGTTTCACCTTTCACTCACCTCGGGGTCATTCCTGTGGTCTTCAGTGGAGCCGTTACACCTCTGTGCACAGGAGAAGAATTGCACCAGGTTTAATCTTATCCCCGGTTCATTGTTTCAGCATCTCCGAGGAGGTGCAGGCACTGCGGCAAGCGGAGGGAGGTGGTGGCAGGAGCAGGCAGGACCCAGTGCTCCGCGGCCGGCCGGCGGGGACAGACGGGTAGCAGTTCTCCCAAAGTCAGGGCAGGCTGGAGCCAGGGCTCAGCGCTCCAAGGAACACGGGAGTCTCGCTGCTATCCATGCTGGTCTCAGGAAGAGAAAAGCGAGCATGGGCAACACGTGCAAGCATAGAAGATGTAGGATTTCAAACCCAGAAATTGAAATCCCCGATTTTGTGCCCTCACAGATAAACGCCATGTCCCTGCAGTGCACGCCATCGGCAGCCTCGGACCATCACTAGCCACGTCCCCTCCTTCTTCTGCCCTAGAATGGGGTTGGAAAGGGCAGGTACAAGGCTGCAGGGTAGCGACAAGCACCACAGTATCCGTCCGTTTTGGTAACACCTTCACCAAGTGGGTTTTTTGGTTGGTTTTGTACCTCCAGTACCTTACAGACACCAGAAACTGGGGTAGCTTTTCGTGCCCACAGTGGAGTATGACCCCACCAACCTGTGTTTGCACCACAGGTGACTTGTGTCCCACAGCTCCTGTCTTTCACAGTCACACAATGGCATCTCCATTACCTGGATGAGCAGCCTTGTCCTGGGATCCCTCCAGCATGTCCCATGAAACTCAGGGAGTAAGGGTGCAGGATCAGGCTTCAGGTGAAGAAGAATAGACATATAGAGACACATAAGACAAGCGGGATAACTAAAGGAAGAGACACGTTTACATGGAAGTTGCTAAATAGGTGACTTGTTAGCTGCATTGTGGCCAGGACATTCATTATTCCTTGTCCCCCTATCACCAAGGGCTTGATGCCTGCTCATGTGAGCCCAGGGCAGGCTTAACTTGACTGAGGGCAAGACCGAGCACTGAGCAGGTCTGGGTTTTAGCTAGCAACAGAGGCCAGTTTGGGGAAAGAGTCTGCACAAGAAGGGCTTGAAGAAGGATTTGGGTAATGAAGGGGCCCAGAGGTCACAGCGGGCTCTTTGAGAAGACCCTGGCCATACAGCTCATGGCCCAGACGCATCCCGGCTGCCCTGAAAAGAAGCAGAGCCCCAAGAGCCAGGAAAACTTTTCTACCATCAATTGCACCAACAATCAACACCAAAAAAAAATAATATCAATAAATGGGAGGATCTGAAAGAGGTTCTTTGCTGTCCCCCCCCTACCCCCCCCCCACCTCCCCTCCCTTTTTTATTTGCCTGAGTGACAGAGGATTTAAATGCAAAGTGGATCTAATGCACACCCTGAAGTCGGCTGGCAGTATGCAAATGACCTGTCAGATTAAAATCTGAATGAAAGAGATAACAAGCTTATCTTCATAACAAAAGACTCTTACGGGCAAACTATTTGACGCAGTGTTGATGTTTGTTTTAACCCGTGGACTTTGGACAGTGCAATATTTCAGGGGCTGCGCTCCCCTCGCTCTGCGCGCTCACACACGCGTGTGTTTGTATTTGCACTGGCAACAAAAGGCAAGTGCTATGATAATAAGGAGTAGGGGGTGAAGCAAAAAAAAAAAAAGAAAAAAAGAAGCCTAGTGAGGGCTCTAACAGTTGATTTCAAAGTCTTTTTTTTTGGGGGGGGGGGGGGGGGGGTGGGTGTATGTAGAGCCAGAGCCAAACAAACCAGCAATAGGTCAAACTCACGCTTGCGACCAGCTCTACAGCTGCAGGGAGAATAAGCAAACACAGCAGCAGGGGAAAGAATTAAAGGAGGGGGCTGGGGGGCGAGGCGGACGATTTATTCTTCTGGCACGTGCAGAGGGGCTGGGGATGGATCAGCTGTATTTATTCTGTGAAAAGGGGAAAGAAAAGGAGGCAAAAGAGCAAAGCAAGTTTCATCGCACCAGAGAAAACAAAGATTTTCAATAAACTCCCCATCGCCACCCGCTCCCTGCAAAAAGGGGGAGAGGGGAAAAAAAAAAATAAAAAAAAAAAGCTGCAGGTGTTTGCGAGGGGTCTGTATAGAAGCCACGTGGGGAATTAGCAACTGAGGCAAGTTGCCTTTGGAAAAGGAATCTGCCCTGAATAGATTTGCATTTCTTAATTTGGGGATCATCAGCAAACAGGAGGCAGAGAAAGCACCCCTCTCGCAGCACCGGGGGCTTCAAAGCGAGGAGGGAGGTGTGCTGGGGAGGCCTGCAAGGCAGCCGGGATGGCTATTCAGGCTGGCAGGGCTCCCGCTGGGGCTGGGCTCCTTCCACACTGGCGCTGACCGGACCCCCAGCCCCGAGTCCCTCTGGCCACCCCGTTTTATCCTCCGATACAATGAGGAGCATGCGAGCCTTAAACACCACGTTCCTCGCCCAGAGGAACCGCCACCAAATCCTCCCCTTTCAGACCCTTCCCAATCCTCTAAACTCCCTCGGTTAATGCCCCGCTGCTCTGCTCTCTCCCTGCTGGGAAGTGAAAGCCCATTGAGAGGGAGAGAGTCTTCTCCCACAGCCCTCCCAGTCAGTCCTCCAGCCACCAAGCAGAATTTACAAGCTTTTCCACACACTGCCATTCACCAGGATGACGATCCCTTTGCTGCAGGGAACAACAGAGATGTGCTTGTGCCACAAGGACAGCAGCAGGAGCAGAACCCCAGCCCTGAACCCCTTGGCAGGGGCTGGTTTCATGCCCTTGCACACAGGCTCACTGCCCTTGTTTCCCTGACTCGTACTTGGCTTGGTCCACCTGGGCTGGAGCCTCTACATGCACCAAGAAACCAAGGCAGTGTCACCAAACCAAGTGCTCTCCGCTCAGAGTAGCAATGAGTCCTGACTATATCTCATACCCAAACACTCTCCTAATGTCCACATGAAAACCCTTCTCCTTCCATTTGGTTTCAGTGTTTTAGAAACCAGCTCTGCAAAATGTGTTCTATTCTCCATGGAGACACTCCAAATCCATCAAAGCATAGTCATCCCCAGCACCCCCTCACTTCCTCTCCCTCCAAGGTACATAAGTACCTTGTTCATCCAATAAAGTCAAAATAAGCAGGGATTAGGTAGTGTATGGAAGGTTCTCAACTAAATTAACTTAATGCACAACTACAAATCCAAAAAGACCAGGAGATTTGTCGAGTAGCTTTGGTACTTTTGTACCAAAGTGTGGAAGTCCTGGAGACAGAAGAGAAATTCACCAAAGCCCCATTGACTTTACAGCTTTACCTCCCCCACAGCTATTCCTTGTATGAACATCAACTCTTCAAACCCAAATGATTAACAGGCTAAACTGTTCTGTGGCATTCAGCAATTTGGACTGTCACCTCTCAAACAGCACACATTGGGCTGACCTGGGCAACCTGGTACCAAAAGCGTGAGGAGTCTCTGCCAAGATTCATCACAGCACGTACTCAGGCATACTCACAGTGGAAAGGAGAACAGATCCCACAAAGATCAGACAGTGATTTACCAACCATGCAAACACACAGTGAGATCAGATGCTTTGTCCACGACATGATCCTGTGAGGAAGCACAGACTGATCATGTATCATTTGCAATGAAGCAGGAGGCTTCCTCCTGCTTGTTCAGAGCAGAAAGGATCTGAGATATGTCCCATCCTAATATGTCAACTGTACCTGACAGCAAATAATGAACTCCCTGGATAACTGAAGAATGAGATGGGATTCCAGGACTGCAACCTCCAAAAGGACAGAGGAGGGCTGGATAAGCCCTGATTTATGTAGGATGTTGGCAGGAGCATATTTAAAGTGTTGGCATGCTCCACAACAGGAGACATGGTGTCTTTGCTGCTTGGCTGGGGAAAAAGACACACCAGTGCCAATGTAATTGTTTGAGACCTATTGCAGTTTATCTACAGTATGTAAATACAACACTCCATGAACTGCCAGTGTGGGGCTGAGGAGCAGCGCATAAGGACAGTCTTTGCGCGGAACATCTTCCCACCCATGCTCTGCAGTGCTCTCCAGGCTCAGTCCCACGCTACAGAAACGTACCTGCTCCAAAATGCTCTGTGGGAGACAGGCTGGAAGGGAAACCTCAAACGCAGTTGTCTTGGATGAGATTGCAGAGCATGAAACCACCAGCCAGGGAGAGTCCTCCAGGGCAGGTCACTGTGCTCCATGTGCTTTCAGCCCTGGAAGGGAAAAGCAGAAAAGAAACATTACATAGATGTCAAATCAATGAAGAGGGGATTTGGGCACTGTAGAACTTATCCATTAGATCCTTCCCAATCCCGCTCAACAGCTCTTGCTGATCATGAGATGGGACTCCAGCAGATAAACCTGCAAGCACAAGAGAACGGCTTGATTGAAGCATGCAAGAGACATAAATCAGAGTCTTTAGACAAACAGCTTTGCAAAAAGAGAAATACCCCATCCGACCAGCAGGTCCTTTTTGTAACGTGCTCGAGGGCTGCTTTGTACTTGGAGTTGCAGAATTAGTTTGATCCACAGAACTCATCACGTGAGTGCAAAGGCAGCAGCTTGCAGTAACAGACCTGCATCCTCAAAAACCTTCATCTGGCCACGAAGTAGAAGAGCAGATCCAATAGCTTGGGAGGAGTAATTGATGCAACAGCTCTCACCAACTTTTGTGGCTATGGAGCTTCTATGGGTGCCCTGTGATTCCTTCAAATTTATTTAAGGCTGTTCCCTACTCATACCGTGGCTGTTGCTGCACTGCTTATCTGTGACTGGGGGCAGCACAGCCACGTGAAATGGCTTCTAAACTGGATAAGCAGAACTCCCTCTCAATTTTGGGGGAAGGGGTGAGTACTCACCCATGTCAAACCTACTTGGCACAAACACTAAATGCCAGTGAAATGTGCTGGCGCAAACAGACATAGGAACCAGACAAGGGCAAGAATGCAGCCAAAGGGGCTGGTGTAAAAATCAAATTTCCAGTCCTAGAACACTTGCCGCAGTATTTTCCACATTCCAGGAAACAGCTCTGCTGGGCCCTCTCTCCCACACCTAGGTTTTCATAGCTGGCTTGAGAGAACAGCCTTGCAGCGCTGCCAGCTCCTGTGTTGTTTTCATGAAGCTTGTAATGTACCAGGTTTTTCCTACAGCTTCAGTTTTGGCTCCCGGAGGCAACTGATGAGATAAAACTGGAGCTGAGGAGCGCTCACACAAACTGTCACCTGGGTACGTAGCTTTGGCATGGCGGTCTCTAAATGGTCCTTCCAGAGGAGTGTATCCAAATTCAGAAGAGGAGCTTCTCCGCTTGGGTACCTAAGGCAGGTGTTGTAAGGTGAGCAGCACAAACAGCCTCATGTTCCTCAGCTGGAAAAATGAATATCTGGCCTTCATAGCTTTGGAGGAAGACTGAAAACGTAATTTTTAAGCATCCTACTACTTTCAAACACAAAAAGCAAGCAAAAACCTCCAACAATTCAATCAACCTTTCAAAAACTTTCTCATTTGCAAGCCAAGGTCATTGTTTTGGCTAACATATTGGCTTGTAACCTCTAATTCTTGGACAGTACCACAGCAAGGAAATAACACATTTTTAGTGATTCAGCCCGAGAATTTGGGGAAAACATAGTCCACTCTCTTCTGAACAGGAATCCTAGAATATTCACTGCCAAGATTAAACCTGGAAAAAAGAAATAAGTAGGAACGTTCTGAAAATTTAGATCCTGGTTGTAGAAGGCTATCTTTGTTATGGTATTTCCAACAGTACGAATTGCAAGAGTTTAACCAGCACATCTGATTAGTCACAGGTCCGTTGGGACATGCCCTCACTAAACAGAGACATCCCCAGGCAGCACAGCGCTGCAGTATTTAGGGCTCAGTATCACCATCTGGGACTGCTCCAGACCAAGACCTTGCCAAGCAGCTCCAAACCCCTCCTGCTGAACCTCTGTTCAAGGCAAGAATTACCCTTAAAACAGGAACTTCTTGGTTAAGGGCAATCCCGACTCCACTAAAATCAACACCAAAGCTCCATCCGACTTAATTAGGGTCAGCATGTCATGCCATCATGCTTGTTAAAGGCCTTTAGTGTTCCTTACTCAACTTTAGTGCTATATAAACAGCATTAAGCCATGAACACAGCATTTCTGCCCTTCTCCTCCTTTACATCATTTGCTTGTTAGTGGTTTTGGTTTTAAGAAATAGCAGCGAACAAAAATCTGCGTGCTAGTTAAGCCTATAGGGCACATGAGACAGAACCTCCCTTGTGCTGGGTATTCACTTTTGGTCTTTTCTCAGCAATAAATCCAACCAGCGGGATCCTCAGCTGGCATGACTCAACACAGCTCATTTGAACTCGCACAGTGACACGCTGCTTTTCTGCAGCAGAGATCCTGGCCCCATCTGCATAAGCAAGAGACTGCGTTTACTCCAGAAAGGTAAGATAATATCTAGAGAGACTATACTACCAAAATAAGGTGGGAGGGTAAAGTCAGACAGCTGAAACAAGGCAGACTGTCTGTGACAAGCTAGAATTATTATAGATTTTTAATTTTGTTTTTTTTTAAAAGGAAGCGACTCCACTGATTGGAAATATCTTTCTGGACACTGGCAGGCAGTTTGAGACCAGAGTTCACATTTGCAGAGCCCACAACAGCCCTTGAAGTTCTTGGCTGTGCTCATCCAAAGGGAGTTTTAAGCTGAGTTGCTTCCAGTTGTTTGGTTCTTTTTTTTTTTTTTCCTTTTTTTTTTCTTTTTTCCCTAAGAAATGAACATTCTGGAGCATCCTGCTCTGCCAGAGACCAAGCTACCAAATCTTAACTCGTGAGGCACACCGTCTTCTTCCAGCCCTTAGCTGCCTGGGCAAAAAGTGCTGCTGATGTGTGTGGTCAAACTCCATCAACTGAAGATCCTTTGGGCTGCTCTCCCATGATACTTGTGCACCAGGAACATCTACCTGCCAGCACAGGAGTCCTCGGCTCCCTCCCCAACTCCTCCACCACTATGCTGACTTTCCTCACCCACAAACCTCCAGTACCTCCACTGTGCCTCAGTTTCCCTGGCTATAAAGCTGACAAAAAAGAAACTCCCATGCTTTTTATTTGAATTATGATGATTTCTCCCTTTTACAATAGCAATGAACAGACACAGCCAAGATTAAAATCACACAGTAAAAATATACAGTAAAAGGTAGTTCTGCTCCAGACACAGCATTGAACATCGGCTGCGATCAAATTGAACTGGGTCTGTCCATGTTTTTTGCCAAAGCATCAGCACTTTGTAAATTATACTGTGATTCTCTGCTTCATAGAGTTGTTTTAAACCCTCGGTCATTTCAGATCTTGTATGGAATAGCAGTGTGAATATCAGCCTTTCCCACGTGAGGCAGTTCTATACTGTTAAAGCGGAGCACATGGGAATAGGCTTACAAGTATTTTACCTGTAGCTTCCAACCAATTGTGCCATTTACAGTCAACACGTATTTCCCTGCCTCGGTTACACAAGGATAGTGGTCAGAAGAAGGTTGGTGGCAACGTAGAAATAGCTAATACACAAATCCAGAGATAAAGAGCTTTATGAAATAAAAAAAAAAAAAAACAATACAGAAAATCCCCTTGCATTCCTGAATCATCAGGAATTGACTGACTTATACTCTTGGCCATTTAAGTATGAAATAAATAAAGAAGATGTTGTTCATTTTGTGCGTGTGTCTAATCCCACATTCTCAATACAAACGCATTTAACCTTGTCCCTTTAAAGGAGCTCTGGACAATCAGAATCATCTTTACAGAAGACTGCGCCTGCTTTTAAATTAGCTTTTTAAAAAGCAGCCATTCTCTCTTTCCCCTTTTCCAATTCCCATTCATGCTCAGCACAGATAAACACAGACAGGCTACAGCTAGGAGCCCTCCGAAAGTTTAAATGGAAACCATGCTTCAGAAGAGAAGTGCTTTTCCCTCACAGCAAGTACACACTTTGCTGCCTGCCCAAGATCATTGGAGATTTTGTTTAAGTGTCTCAAATCACAAAAGTTTAGACAAACCAGCTTGTAGAACAACTACATCAGTTTGTGGGACCACTCATAACTCGCCTGGGGAGGTGGTTTTATACTTCTGTAATAACCACAGAAAACACCTCATTACCTCAGAAACATTCCCATCAGGTGCAGGTCAAACCTAGTTAACCTAATTTCTGCCTATCCTGGCTTTACATCCAAGCGTTGAGTCCAGCTCCCTGCCACACGGGGAGTCGTTCATGACACTGACCTCTGTGTCAAGCACTAACTTGGGAACTGGCGCAGAGTTTGACCTGTGGCATTTGTTAATAACCTCCTTATTAATCATCTTTGTCACTTCTCCAGTGCTTCCCATCTGTGGATGCGGAAGCGCTTTGGGAGCTGCGGTGAAGTAAAGCCATGGGGCGAGTTAGGAAGGGTATCTCTGTTTTACAGCTGGGAACAGAGGAATACGCAGGGCTGCGTAATTAACGCTTGGGAGACGCAGGATCCTGGCAGAACATGTTCCCACAGCCACAGATAAGTCTCACCAACGCATAAAACATGCTCCCACCTCCATCCTGCAGGCACCGGGAAATGTCCTCCCACCGTGGGGCTGTGGTGCGGGAAAGGAGCCTGCGGTGCCACAGTGGTGCCGTGCTGCGAGGCTGAAATCCACACAGAAAAAACAGCCACTTTCATGGTCAAGGGTAGCATGTGCTGTGTGGGGGAATCGCAAAAAAGACCATTAGGGAGAAAGTTTCCATCCTGCAAATGCAGGAATTGAACCACCCTGACCAACAGCAGGGCTGGGTAACTGCAGGTTCTGTGCGTGAGATGGTGCAGAGATGGTGCCCCGCTTTAGCAGGGGGTTTATGTGCTACTTACAGGGTAGCTCAGCTCGGGCAGGCACCACCGAGCAGCTCTGCTCCCAGTGACACTGGCATGGATGAGTCTTCGATGGGGAAGGATGCACCCTTGGTGACACAAACAAGGAGACAGCAGCCCAGACACCGGTGGCCAGGAACCCTCCTGAGTCTCTGAAGCCCCTGAGCCAGTGGGTTTGAGCTGGAGCCTTAGACAGACCCAGATAAAAGGAAACATTACATCTGAGTTTGTAATCCCAATTTTGCCCCACTGAGATGGGGCAGTGCTTCCCATCCTAACCCCTTTCAGTCCCTCATAGCTTTGGAAAATAAGCGTTATGCAGTTGACCTATTCCGTCCTCGTGTTCAACAGCAGAGCAAGATCCACAGGGTGAGGTATTCGTTTTTATTAGACCAGCTGGAAGCACTGGAGGGAAAAAAACAGACAAGTTAGTAATACCCAAGCTCCTCTTCAAACAGTGCGTGTAAGAATATTCCACACTGTGGTCTGCGACTGAATTTTCTGCTCATTTAATAATATCCTAAGCAGATTTCCTACAATCTTAATTGAACATTCATTTATATGTCCCAGGCAAAGAGTCCCACAAGTCAGCCACAAGAAAAGTGCAGAAGGAGCCCTTGGTGGTCACACATTACACCGCACAAAACCCTACCGGGAGTGGGGAAATAAAAAAAAACAAAACTTCTTACATGATAAAAATGGCTTTTCAAACGAAAATGCTTTTTGAACAGAAACTTTTCAGTTATATATTGCTGCCTTTTCAACCCCAAAAAGTTAAACTTGAAATTTAGAGCTATTTTTCAGTACCAATTCTGTTTTTTAATCAATAACTGTTCTTCAGTACTAAAAAAAAAAAAAAGTCTGCCTTTTCCTTCTTCTGAAGCATTGGGAAAACAAACATCCCTTTAAACTTTTAGGGCAAACTCAGTGTCTTCCTCCCCCCCTCCTCCTCCCCAGCTGCAGTTTCCAGTACAACACATTTTTAAAATGGGAAAAAGAGCATCAGCATACTTCAGTGATGTGTATTTCCAGTAACACTGGCTTTGCAGTTAACCTTGGTAGCCTCAAACCGCCACTTCGGCAAGCCCGGGCTGCAGAGAACCGGCGTTAGGAGGTGCAACACGGTACAGGACCGTAGATCAGTGAAATTGGTCTAAGTGTTCAGATGGAAACATATATCACAAGATATGACAAGGTGGGGGGGAGGGGGGGAAGCTCCTAATAGCTCCCTACATTTGAGAAAGGGCAGACGGTCTCGCAGGGAAGACGTGGCAGAGCATGGGGCAGGGCTCCGCACCCAGCTCTTAGCTCTCCCACCAGTTGCTCCACGAGTTCCTGCTCAGCCCTGCTTTAAGGTGGAATCACCCAGGAGTTTTTCCACCCCAAGAGGTGCTTTTAACAAAAGCCAGATTAGCAGAAACCCCCATTGTGGAAAATGGGTTCAGTTGCCTATTTTTAAGGGTCACAATGACAAAAACTTGGGCGACTGGATGGCTTCGGCGAGGGGAGGCGTTGGGAGAGCTGGGCTTCGCAGCTGACTGCTCTCCCAGCTCGGGGGGATCCCAGCCAAGTGCACACCCTATCTCTGCATCTTGCTTTCTGCAGCGGTAAAACAAGGCTGTTTCTCAAGAGCGTTAAGAGGCTAAATTCATAAATATTTGAAATTTGCTTTGAGATCTCCAAGGGACTGGAGAATGCAGCGTGCCAAACCGCGGCAGCGCTGCGCACCTTGGAGGCATGGTGAACGTTAGCCAATTAACTGCAGATTATTATGTTTAGAGAAATTAAAATAAATCCCCGGGTTCTTACTTGCTGCAGCCAGGAGGGTGCCACGGTCCCTCCGCTGTGTAAATATCATTCCTAGGTCCATGAGCAAGGGGTCCTCATGGTGCGGAGGAGCCGAGCCACCCACCAACACCATTCAACAATTGGTTATCGCCTCTTTTTGCCCCCACCAGAGGCAGTTTGGGGAGGACTGGGGGCATTTGCCTCTTACCCAACCTTATTTTGAGGCTCTCATTTCCCTCCAATAGTTTGTATTGTGGGAAGGGGGGGGACACACACACAGAGCAAACAGTGCTACCGATTAAGAACTCTATTGCCCCCAAGTATTTGCTTTCCAGCCTGCCCAGCCGTAATGGGAGCAGTGGTCAGTTTCCGAAGGACTGGATATCTCCGACTCCGGGAGCGGGAATCAGAGCCATGCAGATAAGGCTGTCATCAGAGATAACAGCAGTCAACAACCCTCAGCGTCATTATCTCAGCAAAGGGAAAAAGCAGGCAGCTCCCCTTAATATACAAAGTGCGGCGGTTATATACGTCTCCTTTACAATGATAGATGGTAAGGGATAAAGGGGGAAATCTAACAGAAAGCCTTCAAAGCCAGCCTGCTTCACATCCTCCTGCTCCCAAATTGTGAATATGTTTTCAGACAGGCGGTAAACAGCCTCCCTGCAGCCTGCACCCACGCTCACCCAGCGAGGTGGCTTCGGCAAAACAATTTCGCTGACATGGATCTGAGCGAGGTTTGGTTTGGTCTCCCCCCCCTCCCTTTTATTTTTTTTCCTCCTTTGCTTAATGGAATTTCTTAAGATGGAATAATGAAGCAGTGATTGTCAAACACGCCTAACTGGAAGGCAAACAAATTGGCCGGATCAGGCCTTTTTAATTTGAAAAAATAAATAGAATAAACGTGAATTTATTTGCAATGGTTTGATTGCTCTCTGAAGCCATTACACTGTTAAAGCCCCATTTTACCTTATTTATACTCCAACTCCAGGAGCATTAACACCCCCCAGCGTGTCAGTGTGCCGCGCGAGCTGCCCCGGGATTTCACAGGCTCCATCCTTCCCCATCGCGTCCTGCGCCGCCCAACGCTTCCCCGCCACCGCCCGCTGCTCCCAAACAGGGACCCGAGTGTCAGCACCACAGCACCCAAACACCAGCAACAAACGTGACACGCTGCGATTGCCCGTTTCAAACACACAGGCCGGCTTGCCAAGCCCCAGATGGAGAAAGAAACACCCCAAAGAAACACCTGAATCAAAGCCCTAGGGGAAGCGGGGCAAATAAGTAAGTAAAGACGTAAGGAAAAGGAAAGTGGCAAATCCTTAAGTAAAATGTCTGGGCCTGATTTCTTTATGTGCATTTCTGAAGTGAGAAGAAGCACACAGAAGGGCATTTAATTAAATCAAAGGGTAAAGGAGAGGGTTGCCATGCAGCTTGCTATTATGTTACAGTTCACTAAAATGAAAACTTATTTTTAAACCTCTGGTATTAATTTGAGATTATTCAGATACTTAATTAAAAGTGCAGCATGTGTTAAATATTATTTCAACAAAGATTATCATCAAAACCCTATGTAATAAGATCCTTCAATGCTTAGAGCGATATTTTATGCAAATTTTCTATGCCACCAAATGAAGGTCTCTTCAATTTTTTTTTCCCCCCTTCTTCATTTGCTACAGCAAAATGTTCCTGGCAGGGGAAAAAAAAAAAAAGTTTCTAGGATAACAAGGATACTACAGATAATGCAGTGCAACAAATAGCAGCTCGGTGGTAGTCACGTTTCTGTGCTCAGCTCCCTTCCTGATAGCACTTGGCAATAAAGGACTAGATCAAACAGGCTCCCATTAGAGGGCTGAATTTCGCTCCCACTGAGGTTACAGAAGGTGCAAGCCAGGAGTAAATTTGCCCCGGCAAAACCCTGCTGGAGTAAGAAAGGCAGGAGCCTTTGCACATCAGGAATGAACCAACTGTTTATACCTGGATCATATAAGATAACAAGGTTTCCAGGGCAAAGAATGTTTTCCTGTGTGGGATTTCTCCTATGGCCTTTACTCCTGTGAACAGAGTCAGGGAAGTTGATGGGAACTAATCCTCTAAGATCAAGGTTCAGTGCTAAGTTTTCCGCGTTGTTTGCACAGTTAGAATTTTTTTTTCTTTTTGAAGAAAAGAAATAATTAATTACTTGCTGTAAGTGACACTATTTTGCCCAAAAACAAGCAAATAAAAAATCCCCCACAATCATTCAATACTTATATGGATTCCTCTCTTATACACTGGCTTTGCCAGCCCTGCCACAAGCAAACGTCATTTATTGACTGGGGCCAGCGCCGCACTTATTCTCTAACAAACACAGGACCGTTCTCAATCAAAGACTTCATTGTTTAAAGCAAATGTAACAGTCGCGAGGAATCACACCTACTGTTTTTAACACGATTAAAACATCGATACTTTAAAATATAGAACAACTTCAAAAAGAATCATGCTTGCTACTCAGCGTATACTCAATACACTGATTTTCTAAACACCGGGAAGGGCTTCCATTTATTAGAAGCTGCTGTCAAAATACAGGAAAAGCAACTACTTTCAGTTTGGGGAATAGTTCATCACCAGAAAATAGCACAAAAAGCTTCCAGAGCACCAATGGTCAAAGATAATATTTTCAGTGCATTCAAGAACATGCCCATACCTAACACCCCCAGCGCCACACACGCATGCAGCCTCTCTCGTGGGCTCTTCAATTCTAATTCAGGGCTGTCGCACAGTTTGAGAGCCCCGGCTGGAATGACAAGCCATATATTCTGCTGAAATCACAAGCCCTGAAAATATAGCAATAGAAAGCGCCAAAGCTAGGTTATAGCAACTGTTACCCAGCCTCAGCCTGTGGCGGGAGGTGAGCTGCACCAGCAAACTCCAACGAGAGCCAATATGGAATAATAATTAAAAAATATCAAAGTCAACAAATCAGAGCAGCAGAATGCCAGCCGCGGCTTCAAGCTGAGAGCCGGGAGGGGGAATCCTCTTTGTGGGATAAAGATTATTAGCGCGTCTGTCCTCAGAACGAACTGCAAGAAAAGGTGCAATAAAGCGCGTTGAAGACAAACAGAAAACCGTGGAAGTGAGGAGCGGTGCTCGTTTGTGACCATTTGCTCCGTGCCTGCTGCCCGCCCGGGTGGGCTTGTGCAGCCACGGGTTTGGCTGCAAAACTCGCCGGGGCCAGCGGCTCGCTCTCGGACGTGCCTGTAAAAGTTCGGAGCTGGGCACCGATGCTGCCGGTATCGGAGGGACAAACCCACGTGGGACCTAAAAGGGTTTTTGTTTTGCTTTGTTTTTTAAAGAAGCTTCTTAACAGGCAAAGAGAGAAGTTGAAAAAAAGTCATAATTGTGGGCTTTTAATACTGAACGTGCGTGTCCTGAAAATAGGAGAAGCGCTGAAATAACAACTAAAAGACAATCCATCACGTAATCTACCCAGAGCTATATCTTGAAACAAAGATCTAAGCACAACACGATATATCATCTAGGGTTTCATATGTACCCACACACAAATAAAAAAGCTACTTTAACAGGAACTCGTGCACTCTATATACACGTTTACTGGGATGCTCTTCGGGGGGGGGGAGCTATTTTTTTGTGAAAGCAACACAATATTGTTGCTAGGTGTTTGGGGGGTATTTATTTTATTTTTTTTTTAAACTGTAGGGAAAGTTATCTAGGAAACCATGCCAGAAACCTCCGCATCTGCAACTGTACCCACACAAAGGAAAAAAAAAAATAAAAGAAAAAAAGAGAAAAAAGAAAGAAAGAAAGAGGGAAAAAGAAAAAAGAAGAAGAAGAAAAAAAGAATTAAAAAAAGAATAAAGAAAAAAGAGAAAAAATAAAGGGGAGAAGAGGGGAGAAGAGGGGAGAAGAGGGGAGAAGAGGGGAGAAGAGGGGAGAAGAGGGGAGAAGAGGGGAG